>VYZX01025329.1:14460-27788 GCA_013401335.1 Brachypteracias leptosomus | reverse complement strand
ACCTGGCTTTGGTGGGCATCCAGTCAAGGTCAATCCACCATATATGCACAATTAAAGGGTAAATGATACATCCAAATGTTTTCAGTATTTGGCACTGTGTCATAAAAATCCAAGTCTGGAATACTTCTGTGTGTGAATTATAATTCTAAGAATTTATAACTATATAACCTTATAATTAGTAACTGTAATTATTAAAATAGCATATTAACATGAAATTAAATTTAAAAAAAAAGAAGAAAGAAACAAAAACTCCCAAATTATAATAAAATACAAATAATTAAAACTTCATTGTCTTTGGGCAAAATCAGGAATTTGGCTGTTGCCAGACCTTATCCTAACTGACTTTTTGTCTCCTCAACCTGGATCCCTGTAGGTAGGGCCACTTCTCTGCCCTGTCTTGCTGTGACTCCTGCCACTCAGCACACTTTCCCATTCAAAGCAGCAAGCCCTTGCTGCTTGCCACCAGTTACAACAAATTGTCATCATTGCTCCTGCATTCTTCACTGGAAGACAACAGTGTTTAAGGAGCTGGTTGCTTTGTCTTTAGTCCTGATGTCCACCTGAGACTATTTTATGTTTTCTCATCAATCTGCTTCCTTCTCACCATCTCTCAGCTCGACTGACATAAAGATTGGTCATATTTTTGCCATGAATGCTATTCATAGAGCTTCTGCTGAAGTGGGTGAGGCCTCACTGGTCAGTTGTCCACCAGCCAGCTGTTCAAACACTGTAAAACCAACTCAAATCCAGACAAGCCCAGAACAGCCCCGAGACACTGCACTGTCAGCTCAATACAAGGAGGGAGGTCTCCTTTGTTTTGTTTTACATCTAAGTTGTCCATCCATGGCATTTTGGTTTGGTTTTGGGTTTGCCTTCCTTCACTTCATAGAATCACAACAATATTGTTTGAAATAAAACTCTGGAAGTCATCTGATCCAACGTTAAGCCTGAAATAAGATTGTTGCCAACATGAGATCTGGTCACTGTGACTTTGGCTAGCTGAGACTTAAAACCCTTAAAGGATGCAGATTTTATACTGCCCTGTGTCAACTTGTTCCAGTGCTTGGCTACCAACCCAGTAAAAATACATCTTTTCCTAAGAGGTAACCTGAGCCTCCTAAACTGTAACCCGTGGCCATTGCTCCCTGCTAAAACTGTGCTGTGTTTGTAATTCCTCCTCATATAAGCTACAGGCTGTTAACAGTGTGCCACTTAACCTCATCTACTGATTAAAAAAGACTAGCACTCTCAATCTCTGCTTTTAAGTGATGTGCTGAAAGCCCCTAACCCCTAATTCAGACACAACCTTAACCTTTTTTTGGTTCTTCTTTTTGCCTTTCTTGGCCCTAACAAATATTTATTCCACATACATTATGGTGACTGTTTCAGAGTAGTTCTTGAAGTCTAACACTTTGAATTAGAATGAATGAATCAAGACCCCTGACCACTTTGGTAGCCCTACAATGGACAGTCTCGAGTGTCTTGAAATTCCTCTTAAAGTAGAGGTTCAAAATTTTTCCTGGTGTGACCTCACCTGTACAGTGTAGATAGAGAATAAACACTTCCCTCATTTCTTGGCTGCGTGTCTTCTAATGTAGTCCACTTTGGGGCAGTTGAGACATTTTGATTTGAAATGAGAATGCAGTGCTTGCTTATCATCACTTCAGTCATTTTCATCAGATTTGTTATTCAATCAGTTTGTCCCAAGTTGTACTGATGCATGCAGTTATTTCACTCCAGGTCCTGCTTTGAAATTTACCTTGTTAAACTAATGCAAAATTGAAATAAATAATTTCTTTTTCTTACAAGGGTACTTCTAGTGTCTCATTGCCTACTCTGGAATGACATGGATATTTGAGGCCTGTATCTAGTGGAGTGCCCCAAGGGTCGGTACTGGGACCAGTACTATTCAATATATCCATCAGCGACTTGGATGAGGGCATAGAGTGCACTGTCAGCAAGTTTGCTGATGACACAAAGCTGGGAGGAGTGGCTGACACACCAGAAGGCTGTGCTGCCATCCAGCGAGACCTGGATAGGCTGGAGAGTTGGGGGAGGAGAAATTTAATGAAATATAGGGCAAGTGTAGAGTCTTGCATCTGGCCAAGAATAACCCCAGGTATCAGTATAGGTTGGGGACTGAGCTGTTGGAGAGCAGCTTAGGGGAAAGGGACCTTGGGGTTCTGGTAGACAGAAGGATGACCATGAGCCAGCACTGTGTCCTTGTGGCCAAGAAGGCCNCAATCCCTGACATTCTGTGATTTACTGGGTTATTTGGGCTTTTTTCTTCCAAAAACATTTAACAAAGAATTTAAGGATTATGTTATTGAGACTTTATTCAGAGTTTTCAAGTTATGTAGCATACAAGTTGAAGAAATATAATTTTTTAAAATGAGAGAAAATACATACTCTGTCATAACTACTGCTTAAAAGCATTATAGGCAGTTTTCTTACCAAGTCCACAATTAATCATTTTGCAATATAACACACATATTTGAGATGTAATTTTATATAATATGTACCCTTATTTATAGATGTTAGATATGTATATACACGTGTGTATGCAGAGCGATGCTTGTTTATAACTTCATGTGTGTCTGTGTATATATATTTGAGAAACAGTCTTAAAGAAACATAATTTAATTATACAGTACAGGAAATTTGGCCCTGTTATCACTCTGGAGCACTGGCTCTGTATCTCCTTAAGAATATTAAAAATCAATTAGTTCTTAGAATCATAAAATAATCTTGTTTTCAAGGGACTTCAGGAGGTATTGTAGTCTAACCTGCTGCTCAAAACAGGTGTCATGGTTTAGATCCAGGTGGAAGCTGAGCACCATGTGGCTGCTCAATCACCATTCCCTGCTCCCCCTAGTGGAATGGGAAGGAGAATAGGGAGAAAAATGCAAAATCCCGTGGGTTGAGATAAGGGAAATTTAATAGAACAACAAAAGAGGAGAAGAAACAACATTAATAACAATAATAGTGATGCAACAATATATAAAGCAAGTTATATAGAACACACTGAACTGCCTAGAGACGTTTAAAGCCTGCTTGGACATGTTCCTGTTCAACTTGGTCTATGTGATCCTGCTCCGGTGGGGGGATTGGACTAGGTGATCTTTTGAGGTCCCTTCCAATCCCTAACATTCTGTGATTCTGTGATTTATTTCTCATTCTGTTTTTTTCTGGACATATCTCATGAAGAAAATTTGTGTTCTGTGTCCTTATAAACAATTTCTTTCATTTTTTGATCTTCTAACTTATATATCTTAGACACATTGTGAAAATCTTCACCTTGAACAGATCAAGCCTAAAAATTTCTGCTACTGTGGAAAGTGGTCACTAATACCTGAACATTAATGAGCATTACTGCAATGAGCAACCAACAGCAATTTTACGTAATTTCAAAATGTGTTCTAAAGGAACTTCACAATTATATGACATAAAAATGTAAAGGAAATACTTTTATGAAATAGTGTTTATGTGCTAATTTCATATAAATGTATATATTATAGTACAGACACTGTATGTATAATCTATCAAACTAGCTAACTCTGGTTTATATGATTTTTTTTTTAATTTGTATGCGTGAGCTTCGCTAATATTTTTTCATTCATTTAAGCTGCTAAATGAAAAAAAAAAGAGGAAGGACATTTGTTCAATGAAGAAGCTGTTCAGTTTTTCTCTATACCCATGAGCAGTAAATTAAAAAAAAATTATCTGGATAGTTACTTTTGTAAGTTTTATCTGAATTTGGATATCCAGATCTTTACAATTTGCTCCCATTGCTTTAATAGAAGAAAATAACACAGATTTACATTAGACTAGTTGCTTTAAGTGTTCACAATGAAAAAATAATGTTGAGTATCTGGATATTATTTCTGTATTTTAGACTTCATTATATTTTCTCAGACTTTATTGTATGGAAGACAAGCCATCAAAGAAATCTTTCAGGGCCTGCTCCAAAACCAACTGCAGCCAGATAAGGATTCATGAGTCTCAAAACAAAGTAATAACCACAGTTTCCTCAAAAACTAGCTTTCTATTTCAGTTCTGTACTTCAAGACCAAAACATGATCTGATCATGTAATACTAGTTGTAGCATAATGACACATTGATTAAATAGATTAATTTGTGAAAAAGATTCTGAAGACAGGAAGATAAGTTCTTCTTTCTGTTACCTGGGTGACGTATTTTTTCAGCATGGTCAGAGTAGATCTTTTACAAGGTTCACTAGGATAGTACACTAACGCTTCCTTCACTAGGATAACACCACCTAGTCTCAACCAGGCTATTATTATATGTAAAAATGTCTTTAACTATTTTTTCTAATAGAAAGCCTAATCAAACTTAAAATGAATGCAATAAAGTAAAAAGCATATCATTTTCTTGAGGACAGAAGACGATTACAGAATCTGACTTACTACAAAATTTACCTGCAGTAACTTGTTATCCTGCCTTGTCTCAGAACTATATCAGGGACTGTAGTGAAGAGTTCTATTTTATTGATTTGACATCAATATTGTTGTAGAAGTGCCCAGAGTCATAGGATAGAATCATAGAATGATTTGGGTTGGAAAGGACCTTCCAAGGTCATCTAGTCGAAACCCCCTGCAGTCAGCAGGGCATCTCTTACTAGATCAGGTTGCTCAGAGCCTCATCAAGCTTGACCTTGAATGTCTCCAGGGATGGGGTCTTGACCACCTCAGGGCAACCTGTTCTAGTGTTCCACAACCCTCATAATAAAGAACTACTTCCTAATGTCTAATCTAAATCTACCATTTTCTAGTTTAAAACCACTGCCCCTTGTCCTTGTGCTGATAGCTCTCTTCTTCCTCAGGCCAACACCAAACTCAGCAACATCCCCTCAGCATAACTTCATCTTCTATTATTCTTCATCTGTTTGCTCTTCTCTGTCCCAAATCAGCCCAGGGGGAACACGCTACTGAAAGCTCAGCAAGCTGCCCCCAACAAGAACTCTCTTCCAACAGATCAGCTCCTTGTTGCTTTTCGCAAACTGTTCGGTTTCTGGTTGATATAGCTTTAGCCTTTCCCACCACCCCAACCATGATCACCTGGGGGAAGGCAGGGCGTCATGCAGGTGGGCCAGATTCTGCCTCTGAGGTCTGAAACCATTTAGGGAAGAAGGCATACTGCTGGGCTGTGACTCATCCATAGGTCAACTTCAACTCGAGTCCCACAGCCCAGGCCTCAGCACTTCAGTCCTATAGCGACATGCCCTTGTAAAACAGTGTCTCCCTAGCTTTCTTGTAGGGCCCCTTCAGGTACTGGAAGGCCCCAATAAGGTCTACTTGGAGCCTTGTCTTCTCCAGGTGGGACCTCACCAGAGCAGAGCAGAGGGACAGAATAACCTCTCTCGATCTGCTGACCATGCTTCTTTTGATGCAGTCCAGGATGAGATTGGCCTTCTGAGCTGCAAGTGCACATGGTTGGCTCATGTCTAGCTTTTTGTCCACCAGTACCTTCAAGTCCTTTTCCACAGGGCTGCTCTATCACATCATCCCCAGCCTGTATTGATAGTGAGGATTGTCACAAGCCAGGACTAGACCAGAACCTCATGAAGTTCACATGGCCTCACTTCTCAAGCTTGTCTAGGTCCCTTTGAATGGCATCCTGTCCCTCTGATATGTGGACTGCACCACTCAGCTTGGTGTCATCTGCAAACAACACTGGTCCCATTACGGACCCCTGAGTGACACCACTTGTCACACATTTCAATCCAGACATCAATCCATTGACCACTGCCCTTTGGATGTGACCATCCAGCCAATTCATTATTCTCGAACAGTCCACCTGTAGAATACATATCTCTCCAATTTAGAGAGAAGGATGTTTTGGGGAACCATTTCAAAGCCCTTGTAGAAGTCCAGATAGACAACATCTGCAGCTCTTCCCTTGTATACTGAGGTAGTCACTCCATTGTAGACAATTGTGTGCATTCAGTTCCTGCAAAGACTAATATTCAGCAATATTTAAATGTGACTTTTGTATGAATAAATGTAAAAAAGCACAAATTTCTCCCTATACTTTCTCATATTTGGATCTCTATGTCAGAAAATGCAATTTATAAAATCCCATAGTCCTATATTTAAAGTAGTTGGTACTTTTATTACTAAGCTGCTGTGGTGGATTGTCTCACCCAGCAGCCAAGCATCCACAGAATTACTCCTCTCTCCTGTGGATTGAATAGAAAATAGAAAGAAAGCAAGAAGACTCATGGATTGACAAAGACAGTTTAAAAGATGAAGGAAAAGCTAAATGTGCAGGCAAAACAAAGAAGGTATTTAGTCATAACTTCCACCAGCAGACAGATGTTAACCACAACCTGGAAAGCAGGACCTCATTTCATGTAACAGTTACTTGGGAAGACAAACATGGTAACTGAGTGTTCCCACTTACTCCTCAAGCTTTTACTGTTGAGCATAACATATGATATGAAATACCCCTTTGGTCAGTTCAGGTGAACTGTTCTGGCTGGTTTTCCTCCCAATTCTTGTTCACTTCCAGATTGCTTGCTGAAGGAATGGGAGGTTTGGGGGAGCAAATTGGAAAAACAAAAAGCATTGACATTATGAAAGTACTGCTCAACAATCACCAAAACATTGATTTATCATCAACACTTTTGTTAACAAATCCAAAACACAGCACCATATAAGGCTGCTAAGGAGAAAGTTAACTCCATCTCAGACAGACCCAGTAAAACCCGCACCCTTCATTTTATACCATTTGTATCATTCCCAGGTCCTGCACTGCTCAATACATGGTCCACCATGTATTTCTTACTTATCCTTTGATGTGATACCATTCCCTTTGTCTGTGGCATACCCCATCAAATGAATGTCCACAAAAGCCTATTGAGGTCATGTAGTCCATAAGTTAGGTTCAATCTCTTATAGCGGTCACTCAGGACAGCAGAAGCAGTACACTGTGCTGAGTTATTGTGTGTCGAGTGTCAAAGACAGCTCAGACTGAGTCATCACAACACTTGCCTGGTGTCTTGCAAGGCTCTTACCCTTGTTTGTTTTGAGTGGCTCCTAGTATAGTATTTCCTATAACATACAAGCCAAATCATGGGTTACAACAGTTTAAACATTTACCTGTTACAGTTTCAAATGATGAAATAACATGAAATATGCACAGGAGCTGTAAAAATCGGAGAGGATATATTAAAAAAATATAATTAAATTACTAGAGCTGAAGCTTGTTGTAGGAGTTCTGAATATGCAATGTCAGCTTAAGCACTTAATGCTTTTATGCCTGTTTCTCCTCTCACTGTTGTTTATGTTGAGAAATTGCAAAACATTAACTTATATCTGTTTAAAACCAGTTTGCTTAATCTAGTTTTTAGCTCCATAAGTAGATAGTTTTTGGTTGAGTATTTTTTTCTTAGTGTTTCAGATTATAACCAATTAACCTATACTGAAATATGGGCTGCCTCCTATCCCTCAAATCAGTGTCTTAAGCCTACAGTGGTTTAAAATCTGTGTTAAATTATTCTGATGCATCTCTCTGAAAACAATAAGCTTTTGTGAACTTCACTAACATCTCAGCTATTTTCAGATTATTTTTTTTTCTCACATAAGGATCTACAGAATATATAAATAAGAAAGCAATTAAAAGCTCTGAAAGTCAGGAATGAAATTTGTTTTCTGTTTTGCAGGAGACTCATGTGCAGCCAAGTGGTCAATAGGTCTGATAATCTGGGGAAATTTTTGAAAGGGGACAAGCAGTATTCAGGAGTTAACTGAATAATGATAAAAACCATTTGAAAGATTTTCCATACACATACTGGGAAACCTACCTGACTATTTATCTTTGTGTAACTCACAAATTAAAAAAACCCCTAAAACCAAATAAAATATTAATATGCTGTATTAGTTTCTTTCTTTGGAGGTTTTTGTTTTATTTTGCTTTTCTCTTCACAGCACATCTGTCTTCACTGTATACCTTACCTCTTGTAAGAAAACATTACATGACACTGGCCAAGGACTGCTTTAGTTTCTGAAATTTTCTATGCCTACAAGCATTTTTCTGTTAGAAACAATTAGTTTTTTCTTCATTAGATATATTTATTTACTTATAAACCTAATAGCTATGCAAATGGAGGAAACTAATGGCTGTACAGGCAAAACTGTGACATCATCTTTTATTATTATAAATGTCAATCATTCAAAACATAAAATAATAGATGCTGTTGGTTTTCTACAAAGACTGTGAGTGATATCTATTAATGATACATTTTGTCTCACACTTCAGCTTTTAGGACATTTGTGCCATATTACATTTTTCATGTTATAGAAATAGCAGAACTTCAGCGAATTAAATATGTATTTTTGGGGGTCTTTTACTAACAACAAAACAAAACCACAGGAGAGGAAAAAAAAAATCAGCCTTTGAACTGTATATTATATTTATGTTCTAAAACTGTTTGCTGAGTTATTTTGCAATTTTCCTTTGGAGTCAATTACATTTTACATTTGTTCCTCTGGCATAGAAAAGCACTCACAAATGTTCCCACTGGACAGCTGAAATACTTCAGTTTTGCATAGTTCAATGACTGAGGTCAATAGTGAAGAGACTGGATTTAACCACTTAATACCTGTCTGAAGTTTCCTAAATTATGAGGTGGCATTCCGATCAATGGGAAAATAAAATAATTTTTCTTCTGTATAGTGTTCTATAAAAGAGTTTCTGAACTACATGCTGCTGCAGGAAAATTCTGTCTCAATGTACCTTTTAAGCTGTTCCCTCTTTAGCAACTGTCATTTGACTATCTATTGCCTGTTATACAAAGTAGGATCATAGGTAAATTTTTGTAATTCTCTGTCACAGTCATTGTTGATAGGTCTGCTGAAAGAAAAAACACATAGTACTTTGCTGCAAAAAGATAATAAAGAATATAAAAGCTAATAGAAAAATTTGTAACTTGTTAGCTAGCAAACAAAAAAAGACACTATTAAAGGTAGTGAATTTTGCCTGGTATTGTAAATAACAAATACAAGAGGCTGGAAAGAAATAGAAATATTTTGCTAAACATATAATTTTTTTTTCTTTATGCAGCCTTCCAAAATTATTTTACCATTTTGGTTTTTATATGTTATCCTATAATTATGTTGCAGCTCTAAGTAAAGAGGTATCTTTTGGAAAAAAACAAATAACTGTAATAATTGCTTTTGTTTTAACCATATAAACACCATTCTTTCACAGATGTGTTCATTTCTCAGACTAGCTTGATAATTTTAAGTTGAACTAGCAATTTTGTTGATATTCTCTCCTCCTGCCAATTAAAGACTTTATTGCTATGCTGAAAGTTGAACAACAGAATCATCTCACAGAAAAGTACTGCCCATAGTTGATGCTTTTCATCAAGATTAAATGAATGAATAGGGGTTTTTTTTAAAATGATGCTTTGTTGGTTTAGTTTGGTTTTGTTGTTTTGGTTTTTCTTTTTTTAGTTAGCTATAAAATGGAAAAGTATTGCCCAAATATGAAATCATATATAAGTCTTCAGATTCAGAATTTCACCTAATGTGCAGACTGTTGTGTGGAAAAATGTTTTGATTACAGCTGACTAAAAGAATGGAAGAATGGAAAAGAAGCAGTGGGAATTCCAAAGGAGAAAAAAAAAAGTAATTGACATGAATACAGATACTCAACCATGTCCACAAGGAAAATAAGAAAAGTGAGCTTCTAGTTAAATGCAGTAAGGAGGGAAGTTTCTTCTGCAACTTGATTTTTGATGCATCCACTTAGTAGATGCTCTGGAGTTTCAGAATTTCTCTGTGTGGCACCCAAAATTTCTAATGGGAATTCATCTCCCCTGAGCACTTATATCTCCAAATTGGCTGACTATCTTTTAGTCACACAATAGTTTCTTAGACTACATGCCTTTCATTCAAAGCCTTAGACAGACATGCTTGTGTTCCATTTATGCATTGTGGTTTTGTCTTGCAGTTGACAGTTTAGATTGAGCTCAAATTTGTAAACTGTTCTTGTGCTTGCCTTATTCTCTCTAAGTGTGCTTCTGTAGAACACATCATTAATTCATTCACTAGCTCCTAATGCAAAGCAAATGAACAGAAAATCTTGCTGCTGAGCTGCTTTCTCTTTTGCTGTTGACTCAGTGTCACTTACTCTGTATTTTACAGTGCACACTGGACCACGTCCATGGAACCTTCTCTGTATTTTCTCATAGTCCATTAATGGACATTTCTCCTGAAGACTGTCAGTATTCCAGACCTGCTGTTGAAAGATATAGATGTCCCAACATTTACATTATTTACATTTATTTAAATTAATGGAAAGTACCATTATCTAGTGCTGTCATATATAAGAATGTAAAAAAGCACAGATAGAGGGGAGTAAAATTTGTTTAAAGTGACTGGATAGGCTGAGGATTCTTCTTAGTATTGTCAGCAGCCACACAGCTTTGCTTGAAACTTACTGTCCTGTAATTTCTTGCCCTACACATAAAAAATATTGAGGTCTTTTATTACAGTATCTTTCTTTCATCAACCTTTTCTTTTCTTTGAGGCTTGAGAATTCTCACATTGGTTAGGCTCACTACATTGCAACTGGTGTTAACGTTCAAAACTGTTTTACAGGCAAAAGAGAGCACATCATATACATAGAACAAAGAATATACTGGTAGTCTAAATATTGTTCTAACAGCTTAGTAGGCTATCTCATTAATACAGATAGCCACCAGTAATACTGCCATCAAAATCATTATACTAAAGCTTCTTACTATCTGTGTTGGGTTCTTCCTTGCGCATGTCTTTCTGTGTCCTCTAGTGTTTCCGCAGGCACTGTCAGGTCACTGCAAAGCCTGTGGCTTTTACTAGCAATGACAAAAATCAGGTTCAGCTTCCTTGGACTAGACCAGAACCAGCATTACAACAAAGAGAGAAGTAGCTTCACGTTAACTTCAAGGGAAAGAATCAGATAGGAATAAAAAAAATGGAGCATGAATCATTAATTTGAAATGTACTGGTTTACTCCTTACTGATTTAAAATTGACTTGTCAGTTTCTATTTAATTTAGCTAATATTGTGTTCAGTACAGTGACCTTTGTTGTGCCTGTGCGTTGTCAATATTGTTCTGCTTTCTGCATTGTAAGAGTTGTTTCCTTGAAGATGACTAGGAGGAAAAAAGGAGGAAAATTTATTTGCAGGCTTTAATTTTCAAGGCTCTTGCATTGATGAAAGAACTTAGATAAATGCCTTAAAAAAATATATATATAAAAAGAAAAAAAAAGAAGAAGAAAATTTGTCTGAATGCTTTTTGACATCAGTGGCCTTCTTTGTTCATAATTAGGATCTGTTGCAGATTTTATGTGGACATTAGATGTGACTTAAAGGACATTATCTTCTTTAGATATAGTATATAATAATTGCCAATTTTTGTGTATTAATGGTCTAAAATATATGAGAATCAATCTTGCTATTTAACCTTTCAGAGATTTATGGATCTATATGGCCAGAACAGAAATTACATGTGATATGACACATTGGAAAAATATTGAGTAATGCACTATAAGATACATGCATTTCATTTAAATGTATTTATTCTGAAATCTGTATGACTATTTATATGCCTAAATCCATTGTATACTGCTAGCATTTCTGTGTTATACTTTGTATAACAGTATTATTCTATGGCTCAGCATCTAAAATGTTTGTTTGTATTCTTTCAACAATAAAAAGTAAGAACAAAGAAAACATAATACATTTCCCAAGAGGTGTTTCTCTTTAACTCATTCTTTTATTTGCATTAAAAAGTATATATGTATGATACTTGTGACCAAAACTTCATAGCTTAAAAAGGAAACTACCTCAATATGCTTATTAAAATGTTTATAAAATAAATTATAAATAAATAATACTTATAAATAAATAACTAAAATGCTTATAAGATAAATTTTCTGTTTCTTTATGTGGTTAAAGACTTGTATACTTGAAGAAAAAAAACAAGACAAAAAACCAGAACTCCAAACTCACAAGAATTATATTTATTTATGTTAATGTGAGGAACTAATTATAGAAAGCATGCATATATTTTCTGGATTTTTTAAAAAATATATTCTATTTACAAATCCATAAGTGTTAAAATGAATATTTTCATTGTTTTGTTTTCTTATTCTCAGATTAGATTTCTGAAGGCCCTTCCAAGAGATTGAGAGCATTTGATTCTTTGTGCTTTTCTTCTTTATGAATCAGGTATCTTATCTGTACCTCACTGCTGTGTAAAGATCCATAAATCCTTAGAATACTTTCTTAAGATCTGAGTCCTAAAATAACATCAGTCCTCTGGAGACATAATTACCTGGTAGATTGCTGGGCAAAAGATTCATAAAAAGGAAAGAGATGAAGAATACCCTGCAGATTTTCAGGGTAAGAACTACCAAAGTCAAACAACATGCTTTTTTTCTTTGTGTTTCCAGGAGGGAGGGGGAGGTGGAATTTATCTTTTTTGCTTTTATCATATCTTTTTACTTAAGCTTTGATGTGATTTTAGTGAACTGTGATGATATGTATTTGGATTACAGGGTATTTGTGGTGTCACAATATTTGGAAGCATTGCTATAAAAAATAAAGATTTTTATTATGTCACAAAACGATATAAAGCAAAAATAATTCAATCTACTACATCTAGGGACAGATGCAACTTTTATCTGAATGAAAATGCTCCATAGCTAGCAAATACATCATTTAACATAAGAACATTCACTGCACTGATGGGCACAAAAGGAGAGTTACACATTTTTGTATCTTTTTTGTTGACATCAGGAATCAGACCATTTGGTCTGATGATAATAGACAGCAAATAAAAATGTAAGCATATGCAAGGAGAGGATAAGGGGGGAGATAATGCAGATTTTCTGTCTCCTCAGCCGGAGTCTGTCTTGAGGAGCTCTGTGCCCCTGAGGCCCCAGAGGAAGCCAGGACAAGGGAGAAGTTTGCCTCGGTTGATGAGGACTGGGTTAGGGAGCAATTAAGCAATCTGGACATCCATAAATCCATGGGTCCAGATAGGATGCACCCACGGGTGCTGAGGGAGCTGGCTGAGGTCATTGCTGGACCACTCTCCATCATCTTTGCCAAGTCTTGGGAAACGGGAGAGGTGCCTGAGGACTGGAGGAAAGCAAATGTCACTCCAGTCTTCAAAAAGGGCAAGAAGGAGGACCCGGGTAACTACAGACCGGTCAGCCTCACCTCCATCCCTGGGAAAGTGATGGAACACCTTATCCTTGGTGCCATCTCAAGGCATATCAAGGATAAGAGGGTCATTAGGGGCAGTCAACA
>VYZX01025327.1:5155-53751 GCA_013401335.1 Brachypteracias leptosomus | reverse complement strand
AAACCTTAAACCACAACAACAAGCGCCTGTAACTGCGAAGCTGCTGTCAGCTGCCTGTAGAAGACCTCGTCAACTTCCTCATCCTGATCCAGTGGTCTGTAATAGACACCCACAACAGTATCACCCATGCCAGCCTGCCTCTTAATCCATGCCCACAAACTCTCAACTCGTTCTTCAACTACCCCTGGACAGAACTCAACACATTCTAGTTGCTCTCTCACATAGAAAGCAACTCCACCACCTCGCCTTGCTGGCCTGTCTTTCCTGAAAAGGACATAGCCATCCATGACCACATTCCAGTCATGTGAGCTGTCCCACCATGTCTCTGTAATTGCCACCAGATCATACCTTCCTGACCGAACACAGATTTCTAACTCCTCCTGTTTATTCCCCATGCTACGTGCATTGGTGTACAGGCATTCGAGGGAGCTAGCCAAGCAGGCTGATTTCACCCTGCAGGAGTACGAGACCTCCTGGTCCTCGTCAACATTAGAGGACTGTGCCACTGGTGCACACCCAATTACAACCCCATCCCCCTTTGAGACTAGTTTAAAGCTGTCTGAATGAGCCCTGCTAATTCCTGTCCCAACACCTCTTTGCCCTCCTGAGATAAACCTTTCCTGCGTATGTCTATCAGGTCTCTTTTCCTTTCTTTCTATTAGGGTAACATTATCATTCTGTTGTAAGTCATGTTAGTTTTACAAAATCCTGATTCTGTGGGAGTAGGATGCTAGATTTTTTAATTATTATCTTAAGTTTGCACATTTAATATGAATACAGACTAGTGTGTGTATATTTGCAATGTCAGGTTTGTGTATCTACCTGATGGTCTACAGGGCCATCTTCCTCCATAACACATGAGGCTCCACAGGGCACTCAGGATTGATACTACATGGTAGCAAGTTACAACCACCAGAAAATTAATCTAGCATGCACCTTCTCCCCACCTTTCAACAAGTCCAGCAGATTCTATGCATTGACTTGTGTACATGAAGCAGCCTATGGGTCCCTCATTACATTACCCAGGCATCCCATCAGGTCTACAGGCACAAGCTGGGGAGTCGAATGAGCTTCATAGATGTACATGTACAGTGTAGTAGCTGATTTGGGCAGGTACAGTAAATCCAACAATGCCGGTAAGCACCACACCTGATACATCTGTGCAGATAAACTGCAATATATATTGATCATGAGGAGATGGAGGTAGCATTGCTTTCAGGCTGTACTGCAGGTCAGACGGTATTCACACACCATTTAATGCATTATGGTAATTTTAAACCATACAGGAAAGGTCCAGTCTGTTCTCACCTGTTTCTTCTGGTTTTTATCATGTTACTTAGCGCAGCATTTGTCAAAGGGATCAAATTTTGTCTCAACAGTGAGAGTGGTTTTACAGGCTTCTCCTGAATCTGGTTCCTGTCAGCTGCTGAGTCCAGTCTGGGACTTCCCCAATGCCTGCTCCGCAGCATCAGTGGTGACGGTGACATAACTGACAGCAAAGGGGTTGGGTTCAATGTTGGGTTTGTATGTATTTCTACATATTTCATTTTAGCATTACTATTTTCATTAAAGATGTTTTAATTTTCTTTTCTAATCCATAAGTCCCTCTCCCTTATTCCCTTTCTCTTCCTCTTTGAGAAGGGAGGGGGATTAATAGAGAGTGTCTGTCATTTGTTTAGTGGCTGGCCTAGCCCTAATCCTTGACAATTAGCTAAGATGATAGCTTGGCACTCTAGCAAGAGGTCTGACTGTCTAATAGGAAAGCATTTAAACCTATGTCATTGTCTCCGTTTAAGGCTCAGGGCAACCCTCCATGGAGCAGAATTAGTTTCACCCCTCTTCCCCCTCCCCTCTTCCGTCCCAGGCGATGAAGAAAGGCCTCACACAAAGTTGGAAAGTTAAGATTACAACTTTTAACAGGGAGTAACAAAAGGGATATCAAAGGAAGGGAGATATACAGAGGTAACAAGGGAAGGTATATATACAAATATATACAACACCGATCCTCGGATGTCGTTGGATTCCTCCTGAGCCACATGGAGTTGTAGCAGCCACAGAGACGTCCGGAGCCAGCAGCAAATTCCAGTGCGGAAGGAGCGAGCGGAACTTCCTGTGTCCTTTTATAGAGTGTGGCAGGAAGGGGAGTGGAATAGCCGCTCCACCTGTCCTTCCCCTTCCCCAAACCTTAAACCACAACAGTCATGTACATTGATTCTGTCAGTTCAGAACAAGCCTTCACAGCTTCAAAATATTCTCCATTGCCAGAGCATTGCCACATTCTCCAGAAAACTGGCTGTCTTGTGTTTTACTCCTCTCAACAATGATCAGTTCCTTTGGGCCTGTCCTATATTGATGTATGTTTCTGAAGAACATTTAAGATCATGTTGTGGAGAAATAAGGAAATGGATGTACAAGCTACTAAGTTCCTTTTAGCATCCAACAGGCTGGGCAGTTAACCTCTGCAACAGAGTTGCCAAAGGTCTGAAATCCAGCATTCAGCTCTCACACCATATCCTCGTAGCCATCTCACTTACAATCTACCTGCAATCCATGATGGGAGAACCTCATAGGACTGTAGCCATCAATGCATAGAAGACCTGAAAAGGAAAATATAGCTTCAAATAAACAAGGAAATCAGTCAGGCAAAACAAAGACTACATTCCCCATTCTTTGCCACTGTTACCTGGATACAACTCTAAAAGCAAGAGATTTTCATGTAAAATGCTAATGAATTTCCTAGGAACCCAGCTTCAACAAAGCTGAAAAGCATCTGTTCAGTTTCAGTGAGACCTAACACATTGAGTACCCTCTTGAGAACTCCTGATACACTTCTGGTATGACTAAAAGAAGAAAAGCAAACCTAGACTACTAAATATTTTTATGCGACTATTTTAAAATCCCAGATCCTCACTGAGTTATGAAAAAGGCAATGTGTTTGTCTGACCTACACCGAATTGAACATTTTCTAAGTTTACTGATATAAACATTCTCAAGAATAACATCAGACCTATTTAGTAACTGGGGAACTCTGTGCCACAGGATAGTTTCCTATCATATCTAATCTATAAAAGTCGACCATCTTACTCCACTAAATATCAGAAAATCACAAAATTATAATTGATAGTAAGAATCTACATGTTTCCATTCCTAGAGAAGAAAAAGTAACATTTTCTTTAGTCATAGACCACACGAAGAAAACAGATCGCCAGAAAGTCAGAAAATACAGCAGTGTATGCTCTCAAAGGACCTTGAGCTGATGAGGTTTTTGACAATATAAGAGCAGTCAGGTGCCAAAGCTTCACAGGACTAGTCTTATCCTGGATAGGTTCCATCTGGCTCCAAGTAAAAAGACACTAAGACTCAAACATCTGTACGTATGAAAATGAAACAAAGAATTTGGCATTATCCAGAATATGCCCAGTATAAAAATTAATTTAATTAATTTCTAAGCAAGCCAGTGAAAGTGTACGCATAAGCTAGAAGACCAAAGAGATTTATGTACCTTTCTGTTAATAATGCATAACAAGGTCCAGTGGCTTGAACAAAGGAAAAGCCTTTTGTAATCTCTAAGAGAGGTCCCTTTCTCTCCTCTTCAAGTGTGGAAGTGCTGTCTGAAACATCCTTAACCTCTAACTCTGTGGGTGCAACACCATACAAAAGACCATAGAGAAATAAAGGCAGTAACACCTCTTCCAGTAAGCACTAAATGAAAATGGCCGTTTGATAGCCACGCAACAAAAATATCTATTTGTTCCAGAAATGCTTTTTTCCCAATTTTTATGCTGCAGAGAAATGGGAAATACCTCATACTCTGCACTAGTTCAACTAGTACAGCTGAAAAAAGGCTATCAACCTATCACGACCCCTGCAACTTGCTGTGTATCCATCTGAGGCTTGGCTTAGACCAGTATGTCCACATAATTTTTCATTAAAATATCCATATGCCTCATTAAAAAATGTATTTTCACACCCATGCACACATTAGCTAACTACCTAGCTGCAATTTAAATACAATAAGATTCATTATGTCAGCAAAGCTTCACTAGCAATCATTTTCCAAGAAAAAGAAAATGCACTATAAAATAATGGAAATGAAGAACGAAAGGGACAGCTTGATCTTAAGAAGCCATCTGTACGTTGACATCTTTTGTATATATTATTTCATTGCATTTTATCTACTACAGAAGGGAAGTAAATATGATAAGAAAACATTTCTGTTATTATTATCACAATTACAGTCACACAAGTATGAGCTCCAATTGAAGCTAGAGCCATATACTTTCTGTGTGTGACTTCTGTGGAGAAGTCATACAAGCCAAAGCTATTCTACAATCTGGCAAGAATAGAGACACACATAGTGTTGATGTTATTTTAAAACATGGGTTTTTATCCATAATATCCATTAATTCATCCAGTGGACATCTATAGACATAGACAAATGTGACAAATAAAAACCTTCCTCTGTAAGGCAGGTACTTATTGGCACTTAGACATACGCACTATACAACACTACAGTCCCTACAGCGTTAATACTTATTTCTTGAAGCAAAAAAATTCCTATTAAAGAAAAAAACTAAACAAAAAAAAATGCACACTAACCCATACTACTTTTGATTAGAACAGTTTAATCCTAATCCCTTTTCTCTGATCTTGGCAGAGGATTTTTAGCAAGTAACTATATTTAAATAACTACCAAGAATTAATCCTTTTGCTTGCTCAAGGCATGAAAGGAAAGCAGTCAGAAACAAAGAATTCAGAAAGTGTTGCAGCTGTTTCATAGAATTCACTATTTGTAATTGAAAAGATTCTTTTTTTCTTTTCTTTTTTTTTTGTGTATGAGGGTAACCTTCAACTGCCTTACTTGTCCTTTCTTTTTCACAATAACAAATACCAAGAGAGAGACAGAGTAGATGTAAAACATTTTCATCTTGAAGTGTTTCTGACAGTTTACAGTGTGCAATATAATGCTGTATGTAGAAAGAAGATGTTTTCTTCTATATAGATTGGGCTGATTTAACAAACCTGGAAAAAAAGCTTTCCCGTTTTTTGTCTCAGTAGTAATTGGTTGAAAATGCCAAGCTCATTCCTAGTTTGCAAAAGAAGGAATTACATGTACTGAGAAGGAATTTCATTTGTAGCTGTAATCCCCCTGATTCTGCCTTCCTCTCATAATATTTGGTGCATTCCAGATTCAAAAACTATCATGACCAATTTAATCTCAAGAAACCCATTCAAGGTGTAAGTAAATCTTTTTAGACCCGTTTTAAAGAGCAAAAAATAGAACCAGGAAGTACAGAATATGTATAAATATGTGTTACAGTGAAATACTGTTATATTAAGTAACTAATATTTAGCTCAGAAGGGTCTATGCCGTGCTCAAAGAATAGTTCCTTAGACTAGGTTTTGAGTAGAGATCTAGGAAGCTAGTGTCTGTTCTCAAGAACTCTCAATCTGCAGTATATATTTCAAAACATAAAAAACCACAATTCAAAATGTACAAAATAGTATGAGGAGTGTTGGGAGGATGAAATATTTGGGTACTCCACTGGCTTTTGCAAATGGACATCTGCATAAAGACTTGAAAGTAGAAGAGAGAAGCTGGGGGGGTTTAATAGGGATTGCTTTCCCAGGACTGTAAAAACAAAGTTGATCAAAGAGTGGGAAGAAAAAGAACACTGCATAAATTAACTTTCAATTTTTATAAATACATAAATAGCAGTTATCTATCCACAGAATGAGCAGTATTGGCACACGTATCCTATGATTATAGCATTTCAACAAATCACCAACAATACATCTTTACTGTATCACTGAGATAAGGATGTGCCTCTGTACACATTAGGAATCAAAAGCTGAAATCCAGAGAAAAGCAAATTGTTCAAGGTCACACAAGGAGTTAGGGGCAAAGTTAGAATTTTTTTCTAGCATTAGATATAAAACCCTGCTTCTTGAACAAATACTACAGAAAATATTAGCTTACTTAAGAATTAATGAAACAGGAAAGTTATTATAAACTATTCTAAAAAAATAATTTCCTTGTCTAAAAGAAATGTAAGTTTCAATAGCAAGTTTCTATGTCTTGATCATTCATCAGGCTTCACTTCAGTCACGTGTTTCTTTTTTCTACTGTTTTCTGTTTTCCTGAATGCTCTACGTCAGATCTCCTTTACTATTAACTTATGGCCTAGTCCTCATTTTCCTTTCCTTGCACACTTAAGTAAATGGTTAAGAAGATGTCAAGAACACAAACCCCTTTATTAAGGATTCCATTATCATTCTTTCAACAGAATGTTTGAACATTTTCAGTCCTTTGGCCATATTTGGAATTATAGAACCATTTTGGTTGGAAGAGTCCTTTAAGATCATCATCAGTCATTAACCCAGCACTGCCAAGACACCACTGAAACAGGTACCCGAGTGCACAAGTTCATACCGTTTGTCCCCACCATATTAGCAAAGCTCCTGTGGCGGTTCAGCCCCAGCTGGGACCGGGCACCACCGGGTGGGAAGCAGAGAGGGGGAAAACACAAACCCTGTGGCTGAGATAAGGAGAATTTCCTAAAATGGTGAAAAAGGAACTATGAGAAGAGCAACAGTGAATGTAATGGCAAGGAGACAAGGTACAAAACACGGGATACAAAGCGCACAGACTGCAAGCGGAGCTCAACCCAAAGATCAGACTGCGCAGTCCCGGCGCTGGGGAAGTGACGTCACATGGTATCGAGCAGCCCATTGGCTGGTTCGGGTGTCTATCCCGGCTGTGGCTCCTGCCCAACTCCTGGTGAGAATTAACCCTGTCCTAGCTGAACCAGGGCAGCTCCAGATCCAATTATAAAACATTTCTTTAATTCAGAAATAGGTAATGTTCTCAAAAGCAGTCTCTGTAGAAGCTTGGACAGAGGAGGAGATTGGAATTCTTTAATTTTTCTGTGTTTTGAAGCAGGTTTTATGGCACAGATGAGAGCAGGGTAACACCAGCTGGGAAAGTAGTCGCACTTTTACCCCGTGGGCTAACAGATTAGATGGAGCATATCATTAAAAGGAATAACAAAGATGTTCAGAAAAAAAATTTATTGTGTGATACGTGAAAAAGGCAAAGATTTAAAACATTTTCAGTTTTATCAGCATGTTGTGGTTTAAGGTTTGGGGAAGGGGAGGGACAGGTGGAGCAGCTATTCCACTCCCCTTCCTGCCACACTCTATAAAAGGACACAGGAAGTTCCGCTCGCCCCTTCCTCGCTGGGATTGCTGCTGGCTCCGGACGGCTCTGTGGCTGCTACAACTCCACGTGGCTCCGGAGAAATCCAACAACATCCGAGGATCGGTGGTGTATATATTTGTATATATATACCTTCCCTTGTTACCTCTGTATATTTCCCTTCCTGTGATATCCCTTTTGTTACTCCCTGTTAAAAGTTGTGATCTTAATTTTCCAACTTTGTGTGAGGCCTTTCTTTGTTGCCTGGGAGGGAAGCGGGGAGGGGGAAGAAGGGTGAAATTAATTCTGCTCTGTGGGGGTTGCCCTGAGCCCTAAACGAAGACATAGCATTTCTTCACTCTTCTGCTTATTATTTAGATGTGGAAACTGAAAGCTCCTCCATCTCTGTTACTCAATGTTATTCACATACCTTTTACGTCAACAAGACTTCCAGTACATGGCTAAAAGAAGTCAAAGAAGCATAGTCAGCAAGCACATGAAGAGGATGCATCAATCCAGGGAAAAATCATGCTCTTCCTGAGCCAAGCAATTACCAAGATCCTGCACTTTTAAATGCAAACATTCTGCCTAATCAATAGACACTGCAAGGAAGTTATGTCATTTATTTCACACATGATATAATCTGTCAGTCCCACAAACACAGCAGAGAGGAACCAATGTTAGTGGTAACAGATGAATAAACTGACACTTAAGCGAGAGGCTATGATTTTTTCTTATGAATAACTGTGAATACAAAGCCGCTAGCTGCTTTGCTTCTCTGGATTATTTGAGAATGTACCATGAGTTTCAATCCATTATAGTTATAATAAAACATTGTCTCTCTACAGTTAAAAATGACACTTAGAAATATTTCCTTCTCTTTTTTCACCTTCTTCAACCAGTGATGCTGTGACTTTGTTAATGTAGGAGAAAAATAAATTCCAGAAACCAAAGTCATGCTTTGTAGTCTATTAAAAGTCCAGCTGTCAGCCAGAGTTAAGGAAACGATTGTGCTGTTTGTGCCATTTCTAATTAATAATAGCTAAGGATTAATAAAGCAATTTGGAAAAAGAATGTAGCAGGTAAGGATTTATAGGCAGATGAAAGTCATTTTATTGTAAATAATCATGAATAAAATTAAATGGGAGCTAAGACATTTTACAGTGCAGAAAAAAATGTTTAACACATTTTTCAAGCTCTGCTTCTTTTGGAAGAGCATTAACGGAGGCAGAGGTACTGAAAAGTCAAATCAATAGCTCAGAGACATCTGCAATATTTAGCAGTCCTCTGCATTATTGCAAAAAGCATGAAAACTGATCTTATAGCAGGACTTTTCTCGTCTGGTGTGTATTAAGTCCTCTAGAGGTTTCACAGTAAGATGGGTGTCTTCTAACCACACTGTTGAGAAAGAAATGGTTTGGACCTTTCGGGAATCACCCTCAGGAGCTGTCCCCCTCTTGGCCTATTGCAGAAGGTTTATTAGGTCTTCTAGACAAAAAAAAAAAAACCTCAGATATATTGGTCATGAGTTCTTCTGCCCACAAGTGAAGGAAAGAGCAATTCCCCATTTACCTCCTAAGGCAGCTAAACATGCACATAAGTATAAAAAAGTTCAGGTCTAGTGTGATGTGCCACAGTCACCCTGACCAGGAACTATCCTGTTCCAAAACCTTCTGCAGGGTGCTGATTTTTACACTCATACTCTTAAACATGGGTCCAAATCCACTGTTTAGTCCTAGCCTACATGTCTGTATGGCTTACATGCAGCATCAGTTCTGCTTGGGTGCCTAAATTAAACTCACTTTACACACATCACCAATGGATAGTCAGTGGCTCTTCTCTGGGGCAGCTCGCAACTGGGCCTTCACGAGCTGTTTCTGAGCCACACCAGCACAGACCGTCCTCCCACACCTCTGGGCACATCCAGTGGCCTGCAGTAGTGGGGGGCTTGGGGTGCCCTGTGTAGAGGGAAGGCCATAAACTGCTCAGCTAGCTCTGACATCAATGTGAGCATCTCATTACCTGCTAAAACCTCTGCCAGTTGAGTAGCACCTGATGCCTGTGTGTCCAAAAATAATTTTTACAGACATCTATGCGTTTCTCTGGCACATCTTGGAAATGGGATCATATTCTCTAGTCAGTGAAATTGTTTGTTTTTAAACAAATCATTTCTCTTTAAAAAAGATAATAAATGAAGCACACAGATTCTGGTCTACTGACTGCCAAGGACTTCTGGAACACTTATTCCTTGGAACAGTTCATCATAGTTTCTTCTATGGTTTACTTATATATTTATAAACATATACAAACACACACATATGCACAGAATAATAGAACCTTGTAGCTAGGAGACTGCACAGTTCCAGTTTGAATAATAAAAACATAATGCCTTGGGAAGGATTAGCAGAAGAGTTCAGGTTGGCTTTATCGGTATCTATTCATATAGATGTATATATGAATAGATATATTCCACTGTGTAGAAGTGGGACACGGGTATTCATTGTTACTAATGTCAAGTTTCTGGAATCACTTTCACCAAGAAGAGAAGCTTTATATAATTTAAAGGTGATTTTTCCACACATGCTAAATCTTGACCGTGCAGTGATAATAAAGAGCTCTGATATGTTTGCCAAGTTGTAATTTTTTCTTTTAACCTTGAAATGTGCATCGAGGAAATAAATTGTTATTTAGATTATTCCATTTTTCAGGAGCAGTTGTAATTGTGCTATGATGATTTTTGCATTTTCTTTTTCCTTGATTTCCATGTTCACAAGGTAAATGCTTAGACTGCCAACTATTCAGGTTAATTCTTTGCAGGACAATAGGATGAGAATCAAAGCAAACAGTTTCTTTCTTTGATTAGCCATATATCAAACACAGCTGTAGTTCTGCCTTCTGATTATCTCCCTGCTTCAATTATGTTTGGAGGATAACTTGTGTTGATAACAGAATAGATCACTTTTTCTAGATGCTACACACTATGGATACAATTTCTCCTTTAGAAATTGCTGCTAATTCTTAGCATAAAACTGCCCAAATATCAAATATAGAGTTATAGCGCATGTTGGAAAGGAATAGTGGGGTTAGTTTAAACAAGACTGATATTTGTCTTAGTAAATTTTTTATCCTATACACAGTCTTAGGTCTATTTTAAAATGTAGGTCAAATAAACTGTTTCTTAATGTTTACGCATCATTTCACAGTATCTCAGAATTGCAGAATCACAGAATGGTTGAATTTGGAAGGAACATCTGCAGGTCATCTTATCTAACCCCACTGCTTAAGCAGATGCAACTTGACCATGGCTAGATGACTTTCGAATGTCTCCAAGAATGGGAATGTTTAATGTGTCAAGGCAACATATTCCAAAGCTCAGTTACCCTCATAGTACTTGGAGGAGGTTAGCTTTGAATATTAACCAACTTTCTTAGGCTCTTCTTCCCTCCAGAGCCTTATTCCATGGAACTTTTCCAAGCAGATCCTAAAAAAGCACTTTCTTGCTTACATGGAAATGCTGAAGGTGGCCCTGCTTAAGCTTCATCATGTTGATTTCATGTTCACCTCACTCCAGGTCCTTTGCTTGTCAGCCGAGTCCCTCACACTCTCAGGCTGCTGTTAACTCACTCTTATCCCACCCTGCATATTTAGAGAAATAAATCTATAAAATTACATACACAGGAAAGTTAGAACTACCTGGGATTTTTGCTTGGTTTTTTATTTATTTGTAATTTAACTAATTCTACTGCAAAGTGTACTTATTTGTATATAGCGACTTTCAAAAGCAGTTACTATCATTATTTCTGCCTAACCTTGTTTCAAAAACCACAAAGAAAACACAAATGGTAATAAAAAAAGCATCATTATCCAGTCACTTCTCTTACAAAACAAAACCTTGAACTAGACGTTCAGCTGGGCAAAGCAGAGAAACTATTCCATTTATTTTACCTAGATAATTGTACCCATGGACAGCAGCAGAGCTTCACAAATTTACATGAGCCAAAGATCAGTCTGTTTTTCCTACCTCTTTCACTCTAAGATTCTCTTTAGTTTTCTCCCAAGATATAGACTATTTAGGCAAATTTTGTCCAGTTCTTTCAAGAATGAATACATTTAGTTGCTGATAGAATAATGACTGGTGCAGAAAAATGGAGAGGGATGCATACAGCTTGCTCCATTAGGAGAGCTCATAGGTCAAGTTCCAGCTTTGGAATGATTCCCCAAGCAGCAGAAGCAACAGGTAAATTAGAGTCTCCCATTCAGTAGTAGCTCAGGGTCACTTCAGCTTAGGACACAGCCTACCAAAATCTAGAATTTAAAAAAGAAAACACATAGAAGAGTTAGCATTTTGCCATTTCTCTGTTGCTGTGAATGTGAATACATTTGCAATTACCAGTAGATTAATTACCAGTAGATTAATTCCACATGTGTCTATTGCTGCCACTTGTGATGAGGAAACATTGCACTTGGAGTAATAAAACGAGAACATTATGAAAACAGGATATTTGGTTTTCATATTTATTTAATTCTTAAATTGTCAGAACTTCACTATTAATAATGTGTTAAATAGGTATACTAGACACTGTAAAAATGCAACATATCTGTAAGAATGTAAGAATCTGAATTGCAGGTAACTACTACAACAAGCTAATTGTTTTAGCAGTAGAGAAGACTTTTTGACAGAGTAAAGGAGGAAGGCAAATATAAAACATTTTTCTGTAAGGGAACAGGTTCATACTAATACATCAGTAAATAAGGAGCACAAAATAAACTCCCTTTTCACGTGGGATTTTTAAAATGTCGCTACAGTTGTTACTTGCTACAAACATCCACTTTGGTGTACAGAACTACTGTTTGCTACAATACACAGAGGAACAGGGAACAGAAATTATGAATTTGAACCTTAACAGTCTGTGCTTTAAGAAAAATATAAAATTAGGTCTTTAGGATCTTTATAATCCAGCCTACATTCAAAGAATCTGACTTGCTTGAGTAACATCTCTGGGCTTCGTTGAAATGTTTATTTATGTAAGATCTGATACACATGACGAAAGTAAGCAAAATCATCTTCGTAATTTGTCAAGTACATGAGGCTCTGGATAATTTTCTTTATGACTAAATATAATGTAGCTCCATAAAGAGTGTCGTATAAATTGTTAAAGATTAATTATTTTGAAAAGTAAACAAATTTCCCCAGAGCATCCTTTTGCATCATGCTGTTGTGCTAGAAGTTAGTTACCAAAAAAATGAATTTTTCCAGGTATTGCATGGCTTTTCTGTGGTGTACAGTATGCTTTCCAAATAAGCATTTTTCAGATATAGCATTAGCAGTAAGGTCTGTGCTAAATTTATGCTGTTGGCCCAATTTTCACAAAGGTTTATTTTACAAAAACTAGAACTCAGGTGCTGCTGTTCTACAACACTTTTATAACATTAATGTGGGTCACTGACATGATGACAGAAAACTATGATTTCATGTCAGCAGGGTTAACATTTCAGGTTTGAATAAAATGTTTCAGTCAGAAGGGACAATACTGTCAATGAACAAAAAGGCATTTCCATTTATCTTATCTGACAGTAGAAAATATATAGTGTAAGAAAGTACCATAAGAGCACTTGCTAGCACCATTTCAACTAAAGAGGACTTTCACACCAGGGAATGTTTTAAGTATTTTACTTCTAACATGGATTCATTTCCCTTGCAATTACCTTCAAGGTGTTCTATCATTTTGGCTAATTTCTATAGCTACTTCTACTAATGCATGCCTTCTGCTTCTCTTAGTCTACCTTGCAATTACATTAAAATATGCATTTTAGTGGCATCAGAGACATTACTTGATGTACTCTGATGTCAGAATTAAGTCTTTGTTCTAAAAAAAACCCAACTTACAAATAAAAAGTACTCAAACAGGTTGTCCATTCTGAAATACTACCAAAAAAAATAGTTAATAACATAGCATATCTTTACTGAAGATCGAAAAGGAGAACAAATTAGATCTGTGAGAACTATACTTGGTAAAACGTACAGAATTTTTAAACTTCACTTGGCAAAATTACTCCCAACTAAATCTCCAGATACTCACTCTTAGCATAAAAATAAACAATTTTTTTGGATACTCTATTATCTCTGTCCCAGCCCGGTGGAGTGACTCCATTGCTTCCACTTAAGAGTTGATATAAAGCTCAACATTCTACTTTGTTACTCCTTATTTGCGCTCACTGATTCACAACTACATAATAAAAAAATAAACACAGTGGAGAAAAAGGTAGAAAAAAAATGCTGGTAAAAATCAGAAACATAAAAGTTTTTGGGTTTTCCAATTTAAATATGGATGGAAAAGTTTCCTGGAGTTCACATCTAGCAACTGTATCTTTTTCTTCCCTCACATATGTATTCTAAGCTGCTAATTTACCTAAAACAATTTACTTAGGCACACTTCTACCTTGAATTAGAAAGTTAGCATGAGCTGCTGAAAATACTAATAGCATTGCTAACCCAAACCTTCACAAATCATATAAGACTTGGCTAAAAAATTACTAAATTTGAAAAGTATAATGTGTGGACTGATTTTTTTTCATTTGTTATTGGGTTTTGAGACCCAGTCCAACTTTCCTTAAATTATTTATATATTGTCATCTTGTCTTTGTTGAGCTTACCATGCCCTCTCCCACCAAAGAAGGTGTTCTTGGCTAATATACGGACTGTGAATTCACAAAAGGAGAAGCACAGCCTACTAAGGCTGCATATTCTGCGTTCCCAGGTTTAGCCGGAGAGCTTGGTCCGACTTGCATTACTGCTTTAGGAAGGAACTTATATTTGAACCTGACCTTGCAAACGACTACAATAATGATAATGCTAATCCCAGTATTAGTGACGCTGGTGAAGGCATTTTGGTATTTTGTCTCTTTTTTGCACAGAGATGACAGCAGCAGGTGTGTGAGTTATCTCGGTGAAATTGAAATCTGACATCTGCAACCTTTCTATGCCATTCATTATTCATAGTAATCCAACATATATTGCTGCAGGAGGGAAAAGAAAAGCTACAAAAATATGCAGAGGGCAAGTTTTCAGCAGGACAGTTTCTGCTGGTAAATTCTTGATCTTGCCTTCACCTACGTTCAGAGTTCTGTGGAGCTATCAGAGTATGACTGAAAGAGATTCACAACTCAGCACAAGTTCATTTTTGCTACCTATTAGTAGGCTACAGGAAATGCTAGAAATGTCTTATTAAAAGATCTGATAGTTGCCAGTGACACCATTAAATCTCTTGCAGAAATAAAAAAGTGTGGACTTAATTGCAGCAAGCTCAGTTATGAATGGCAGTGAAGCCATTCAAGCTTGACTTTAAGCCATGGCAATTCAGGATTCAGCTGCTGGCTAAGTACAAGCAGCCTCTTGTGTCAACTCTACTGAAATTTAACTCGTGAAGGAAAAATGCTGTCAAACAATGTCAAAACAACATGAAAAATTAGAGCATTTCCTTGTGAAATGTTCCCAATTCAGCTGTTCTTGAATTTGTATTAAATCAAATGTTACAAAATTGAAAAGGATTAAGTTCACAACAAAGTTTTGGTTGATTTCAGATGATTGTCTTTTCTAAAGGCTTCCAAAACAAAAGATAGCATTTAAAAAAAATCTCACTTCCAGGGTCAGTTCTATACTGTGATTTCTACTGTATTGGAGTCACACTTTAACAAATTCTCATTTTAAGAAAAAAGTCTTTAGCACATCCCACAGAGCAGGTAAGAGACACGCTCCAGCTGTTCTGACAACATTATGTATTCATGAATTGCTGAGTCACATTCAAAGATAAATCCCGATTCCCTGAAATCTGTAATTGAAGAGCCAACATGAGATCCATAGTAAGTGAGAAAAGATCAGACTGAACAACAAAGAGATAAACTATAAAACTAATGCCATTATATGCAGCTTAAATACTCAGATTTTAAGACAGGTAAGCCATCTTTTATATATATTATAAAGTACATACCTGGAGGAGCTAAAGGGAAATAGTGTAGCTATCAGTGCTAAACAACAGTATAAATTCTGGAGAGCTTGCACCAGTTAAACCATGGTCAGCCTGTGTGTAACATCTTTATTTTACTGACTCATTTCACAGAATCACAGAATGTTAGGGGTTGGGAGGGACCTCAAAAGATCATCTAGTCCAACCCCCCTGCTAAAGCAGGATCACCTAGAACAGGTCACACAGGAACATATCCAGGTGGATTTTGAATGTCTCCAAAGAAGGAGACTCCACAACCTCTCTGGGCAGTCTGTTCCAGTGCGCTGTCACCCTCACCGTGAAAAAGTTTTTCTTTGTGTTTACCCGAAACCTCCTATGCTCCAGCTTGCACCCATTGCCCCTTGTCCTATCACTGGATGCCACTGAGAAGAGCCTGGCTCTGTCCTCCTGACACTTGCCCTTTACCTATTTATAGACATTATTGAGGTCACCCCTCAGTCTCCTTTTCTCCAGGCTAAAGAGACCCAGCTCTCTCAGCCTTTCCTCATAAAGGGACATGCTCCACTCCCTTAATCATCTTTGTGGCTTCTCTTACTGGACTCTCTTCAGTACCTCCCTGTATCTCTTGAACTGGGGTGCCCAGAAGTGGATACAGTACTCCAGGTGGGGCCTCACCATCACAGAGTAGAGGGGGAGGAGAACCTCCCTCGACCTGTTGTCCACGCCCTTCTTAATGCAGCCCAGGATGCCATTGGTCTTCTTGGCCGCGAGGGTGCACTGTTGGCTTATGGTCATTCTCTTGTCCACCATGACTCCTAGATCTTTTTCCCCAGAGCTTCTCTCCAACAGATCAGCCCCCAACTTGTACTGATACATGGGGTTGTTCTTCCCCAGATGCAGTATTTTACACTTGCCCTTGTTGAACTGCATTAAATTTCTCCCCGTCCAGCTTTCCAGCCTGTCCAGGTCTCATCGGATGGCAGCACAGCCTTCTGGTGTGTCAGCCACTCCTCCCATTTTTGTATCATCAGCAATCTTGCTTGTGGCCCTGTGTCTGCTGCATGTGATTCTGAACTCCACCATCTTGTGGTCACTGCAGCCAAGGGTGGCCCCTACTTTCACATTCTCAACCAGACCCTCATTGTTTACCAGTACAAGGTCCAGCAGTACTCCTCTCCTTGTCAACTTCTCCACCACCTGAATCAAGAAGTTATTGTCAATGTACTGGAGGAACCTACTGGACTGCTCATGTCTAGCTGTGTAGTTTTCCCAACAAACATCAGGGTAATTGAAGTCCCCCATGACAACCCAGAGCCTGTGATTGTAAGGCTACTTCCAGCTGCTTGTAGAAGGCCTCGTGGGCTTCCTCATCCTGATCTGGTGGCCTGTAGTAGACACCCACAACAATGTCTCCCATACTAGTCTCCCCCTTAATCCTTACCCATAAGCTTTCAATTTGCTCTTCATTGCCCCCCAGGGAGAGCTCAATACATTCCAGTTGTTCTCTCACATAAAGAGTAACTCCACCACCTCACTTTGCTGGCCTATCTTTCTTAAAAAGGACAGTGTCATCCATGACAGTATTCCAGTTATGTAAGCTATCCCACAATTATCTCAGTAATTGTACTGAGGTCACATAACATCATCACATTTTAGATTAGCTTCATAAGACAAACCACTAACCATTTATATGCCTGTCCACGTCGAATAGTTATAGTCAAGTTATCTGTCAAAAGTGGATGAATTGAAGACATTTGCTCCTTTGCTCTGAAAGGAAACTGAAGGAGCATGGTAATTCCATATTTATTCTGGTAGAAATAGTACTAGCTAAAAATAAGATGTTAAGTCCTGTGCTCCGAAATAGAAGAAAACAATTTGCATTTTTACAATTGTCGATTTTTTTCAGCAGAAACACAATGAAAATTGAAAAATTTCAGCCATTTCTATTACTTAAAAAATCCAGATTCTGGAAAAGAACAGATTCAGATTCAAACACTTTTTTTCTCAGCATGAAAATGTCCTATGCCTTGGATTACCAGTGACAGTTATAAGGTCTTGGGGCCTTGGCTACAGAACTTGCTTTCCAGTTACTTTGGAATGCTCTGCATGGCACCATGGCCGCTGTCACCCCGTAACTGCTTGCTCCAGGCTCAGCTGTTCTGGTAGCATTTGGCAGATGGAGGAAGTGAGACAGAAGCTGTGGGAGTGCAAGGTAGTAATCTTGTCTGACTATTCTCCTTGCGTAAGACTTCTACACCACTTGGGCAAGTTTGATTTTCCCACACAAAATCTTCTCTCATATGGGGTCACTAACCGTTGACAGTGCAACAGTCTAAATAAGTTTCAGGAACCTGAATAATTAAAGCATGTGCTAATTAGAGACTACTCATTTGTGATGCAATCAATAAGTGGAGGAAAGCTAGCTAGTAGAAATAACTGCATGTTTGAAGAGCTAATACTGTGTTTTGCAGAAGAGCAAACAAGCAGAGAAAGAACTCAAGAGCATAAAATTGCAGATGTCATAAAGACAAAATACAAGAGTAAACAACAATTGAGATCAGATAGGTTAACAATAAGCATTGAACTAATTGTAGCACAAAATAAAGGTACAAGAGATTCAGAGTTGTTTATCCAATAAAATTTCTTCTGATATACTTGAAAACACAGACAGATTGATTGTAACATACTCCAGTGCACGTGCACTTTCACTTTGCCACAGCCACAGCACACATCACCAAGCTTCATTGTACCCCCAAATCCTAATGAAGTTCTTTAAACTTTCTTCTCCCATGTTTATGCAAATTCACACTCCCCAAGTCCTTCACTCATGTTTCTCCCTTACATCTTTCCCCTCAGAACTATATTCTTATATGTTTTATTCTTCACTTTTTCACATTTATGCTGTTCCACTTAGTTTCCTTGCAGCATGCTCTGGTACTATGGTGACTTGTCATTTTAAAGAACCAGATTTCCTCTCATATCTCACCTCTTAAAGCCTCCAAATGATCTCAATAAAGGTGTTTTCCCTAAAGGCTGTATCAAATAGCCTCCAACTTAATTAGTCCAGAAGAAGGATTGTCTTTGGGATTTTGAATGGCAAGTCCTTTCAGATGTTAAAATCTTCCTCAGCAAGTCTTGTGTCAGCCTTGACATTAGTCTTATAGGTAACAATTTCCTACAGAAAATGACTGAGTAACTGTGCCTTCTTGTGGGTGTAACACAGGCTAGGTCAGACCTTGATCTGACAGAATGGCATGAGTGTTTTCTTTCAACTCCTCAATATGCTTTTTTCAGCAGGGTTAACCTTAAATGCAGCTTAGTGACTAAATGCTCATTTTTGAGAGGGCAGAAGCACAAGCACTAATAACATATAAAATATTGCTTCTTTTTACATGGGCACAACTCAATGGCTTCTGCAAAGTGAAAGAAAGAAAACTGATCCATTTCATTCACTTTATACTGATATATTTTATACTGATTAAATTGTTAGACCTATATATCATGGTAGATCTTCCAGTTTCAGGATAAGTACTTGCAGTAAGTGTGCTCTTCATTTAGTAAAATGGATCATTAACAATTGATGCAAAGTGACATAATAGGTATTACTGTAGTTCTTTTGCATCTAGTGCTGGGTTCAACTGGGGATTAAACTGCCTCATGTCCCACACATTAATAGTTGCTAAGGCTGACATTTATGAGGATAAGATGAAGGATATTTCAGACTCTCAGATGTCTGTCATTTCAGAGTCTGTTGATTAGATGCTTGCATGCTCTTATGGCTGCTAATAATTAAAATGAACTTCAATTATTAGATGTGCAGATATAAAACATTTCTTGACAAATATTAATAAGGTACATATAATACAAATGTTTTAAGTATAAGGTGCATAATACCAGTTGCAGTAGGTTTTCAGCGATAAACAAGATATTTCTATACTAGTAAGCGGAAACTCACATTAGACAAAAATATTTTCTGCTACTTAGTTTAATATTTTTTTAAAACACAATGAATCCCAGTTTCTTCATGTAGAGAGGATACAGGTTTTTATGCTTTCATAATGGAATGGAGAGTAGTGATGCATTCTAACAAAGGCATAATTCTTCTGGTGTTTATGGTCAACTTCTATAAATACAGTAAAGCACTAAGATCAGAGATACTAGCAAGCAAAAAGATACTAAAGAGATACTAGCAAGTAAAAATGAATTGCCTGTAAAACTATGTCTTCATGCTGTAAGTCTGTGTGTAAACTTTTTGGTGTCATCCACGCTTTGAGTGAAGTATTGCCCTTCCTGCCACTGGTGGACCAGAGTTCAAAATTCAGTTTGTTCTAGTTTAATTTTCTGTTTCCTTTGTCCATGAAGTATTTCTCTTCATTCACTCCAAAACTTGAACAAAGTCCTCTCCATTTTTTGAAGTTTCTCTACTACAGAAAGCAAAGAAAGAGATCATATTAACAGAGAGTTTTATTTTTGTTGAGATTGAAAATTTCAGTGAGGTTTGCTAACATCTATGTTTGAAACACATGAGGACAGTTTGGGGAAGATCTATGTACAGACCATGACACACAGATTTATTTCGTAATACTACTTATGGAAACCAAAATGAAGTGTGGCAGAAGGTGGAGGATCTTGAAGAAATTATGTAAAGGTATTGAAAGTGCTTATGTTAATGAATGTTTTCTAAGCCTTCTTTTATTATCTTCTATCTAAATATCTTCCCAAGGAATTTTTTCTGATTACTACTGCCACAACTACTACAGTGAGTGAATTGCTGAAAGGTGTATTATATACAGCAAATATTGAAAGAACTGAATTCAGGAATAAAAGTAGGTTTACATAGCATGTACTTCAGGATTTATAACACAATTCTCTTTTCAAGAAGGGGTCACTTTGCGATACAATAGTCGTTTCATTTGTCTTGTGCTGAGTTACAATAGAGAGTGGACTCAAAGTTGATTAAAAATTAAAATTCACTTTATTCAACATAATAGCAAAGCGATGCTGCATAAATTGAACTGACTTTTCCATTTCTCTCATCACAGTCTGCTCTCTGGTTTCTTTTCACATGCTGATATTCTTAAATGCCGAACATTTTCTGTGAATTTAAATGTTAAGGATTAGAAGAGCTAATTGCTGCTAAGGCTAATGGCCACTATTACATTGAGCATGACTGGAACACTCTTCTGCTTCATTTGATTCTTTGATATTCCCTTCCTGTACAGTCAGGAGGTCACCTGCTATACTCATATGGTACAGAAATACAATGGAAATATTTCTTACTCCATACATTTCATAGAAATATATGATAAAAATATATCTGTATTGCATAGAAATGTGCACGTGAAAATTCCCAGATCTGGACTTCACAATTCACCCTTAATGCTAACAATAATGTTATTTGTTACAAAAGATCTCAATTTTTTTGTCATCAGGTTAATTCTTAACATTTTAGAGTGTAATCACAGTTACACAAAGTACAGCAAGTCATAGGTAAGTAAGAATGCAAATTAAGACTACTTTCTCGCAGAATTAGGTAACCAGTGTAATTTCTCAGATGTAAAAGTCTAGCTGATTTTTTTCTGTCCTACCATTACATTCAGGTTCGCTGCTAGTCCTACTTGTTCTAGATAAGTAAAGCACTTAGTTGGCATTTTCACCCACGACATATGTAAAATTCTAATTCCAAAGGCATCTTGTTCTATAATATCCTTCTCTTCTGGAAATGTGATTGTATTATGGTGAATATAGTTTAAGTTTTTCCCTTGTCCTAATTTTCCTAAACCATTGTCAAATATTATCATTGGATCTACTGCCTGTACCATGTTGTTATATAAAGCAGCCTACTGACAGTGTGAAATTTCATGTGCCTTTGATTTTTGGATCACTTCTTTTTATAGTGTGATATCTACTTCTGCCCAGGTTTAGGTTCAATCCACCAGACCTACAGCAGACGCTCTCTGTTAACCCCTCTTTCACGCTCAAACAGAGGAAGAGGAAGAGGATAAGGGATACAGACTTATGGCCCCCTCCCCTCCAAATGGGAGAGGAAAGGAATGAGAGAGAGGCTCCCAGATTAGAAAAAGAAAGCTAAACCAGCTTTAATTAAGATCATGATAATGATATGGAATGCATACAAATAAATACAAAACCAGTATAGAACCCATCCTCCCCCTTATGGCAATTACGTCACCATCACCACTGAGGCTGTGGAGCAGGCACTGGCAAAGTCCCAGACTGGGCTCAGCAGCTGATGGGAACCATGTTCAGGAGCTGGGTTCAGGAACACACTAATCGGGATCAAAAGCAGGGCTGAGAAAAAAAGAAGGCCAAAGGGAAGGGTCCAGAAAGCAAGGACCCTGAAGGCAGACTGAAGGAAGGGCCTAAGGGCATAAGGACCCACTGAAGGAAAAAGGATCAAGACCCTCGTGATCCCTCAGCTTTATACTGAATATGCCGTATATGCGATAGAATACCTCGTTGGTCAGTTTAGGGTCACCTGTCCTGGCTGCTCCTCCCCACAGGTGAGGCCTTTCACTTTCTGCACCCCCCGATGTGATACACAAGATCTAGCAGTGACCTTGGTCTGCACACCAATCATTGGCAGTATCTCTAAACATGGAGTGTTATCACTGCTAAAAGCAGACACTGTCTGTGAAAACATGTTGCTAATTCCAGAAAGTGCAGTTAGTTAGCAGAGATTCAGATGAAAAGTAAAATCACTGAACAGAATTGGTTTGGTTCTAACTCAAACCGGGACAACTTCCTACCTTCAGAATCCTCTTACTAAACTAACATTTCACCATTTTCAGTTTTTTACTTCACATTGTTACTAGATGTTTGTATACATTCCATAAAAAATGAAACTGTTAATATTGATTAGTTGTTAATATTTATTTGTATATAAAAAGAAAAGATACTCTCATGTGTTTTTATTGCTTTCCTGCCAGGCTCTTTATCTCTAAAAATCTTGTCATGAAACAGTAATTTCCAGGTAGTGAAGGAACTGCTCAAAATAGATTACATTAAAATACCCTAGGGTCCCAGAATATTCATGGTTAGCCCTCTTTCTACTTCCTCTTTCCCAAGGCCTTGGATCTCAGGTCAGCTGTGCAACAGTTTTTAAGGTCAAACTTGTTAGCTTATTAAATGGAACCATCTTCAAAGATGCAAAATTACCTTCCTTCAGCATAGCTTCTGCTAAGAAAGTGGAGCAGAAGAGAGAAAGGAAGAATTACATGTGACAGATTCCAGTATTCTCATTTAATGCATGCAGAAATACAGTTCTGAAAATAATCAGCAACCACAAGTATAGGTAAGCGTAAGTATCAGAAAAGTATAAGATTAGGTTTGAGTCTAATTAGAGTCAGTAGGAAACTGTAGATGACAAAACAACATGCAGAAAAATACCAATATGGCTCCTTATACATACTGGAGTCCCTCACATCAATGTTATTTTGTGTGATTATCTTTTGTACATTATACAGCTGCAAATTCAATTTTGAAGCCTCTCTGCTTCCCATACTTTTTGAGCTGAAGCTCATCTTCCATACATTTTTCTTACTTTCCCATGGAGCTTCCAATTGTATGTACAACAAATAGTTTCGGATCGACCTATCTTTGCCTTGCCCCTGGGATGATCTTATTCTGCACTGTACTTAGGCTTCTTAGTTGATTTCACCTGTCCCTTTTACTGCTTAGCAGCCTATATCATATGGAAAGATTTCTCTCATTTATTTAGAGATATCTGCATGGTAATAAGGTAGGGCATAAATAATAATTTATTACTAATTTTTTTTATATTTTCAAACTTTTGCATGTGGGCCATGGTTCTTACATCCATCTGCCTAATGATTCCATTTTTCTGGCAAAGGTTTCATATAAAGAAGCATTTAATTCTTTCACCTTTTTTAGGATCACAATATTCATGAACTCTTTGGCACTTTTTATGGTGACCATGCAAAATTTGTGCTGTTTGTTTCTTAGCACTTAGACTTTTTTCCTCCTTTTGAACAGTAAAGTCTTGCTTTCTTATCCTATGTTCATTTTCCCCGCCCTTAATTTTCTTCTGTATAAGAGTTCAGTTCTTAATTTCACCTTTCAAATCCAAACTAAAAATCCAGATTCATAAGCAAATATTCTGTCTGTCCCTTTGACTGCTGTTGACTTAATATCAAACAGTGAGGAGTGTGTTTTTAAGTCATCAGCCTCCTCATCAATTCTTCTATATCACATGACATGGTGAAGGCCACCCAGTCACTGAGCATCTGCCCCAACAAACTCTTTTATCATTGGGTGCGAGCTGCCCCACTGCATGTTGGGTCTCACAGAGAAATGTGAGTTCAGACTACTCTGGGTGCAATAGCGTGCAGACATTTGATAACATATAACAACTCCAGTCACGGCATAGAAAGTGATATGCAATAAAGGACACGTTTGCATCAGGGAGCCAGTATTGGACACAAATGCTGAGGTGTGTCCAACAGGAGGTCAGGGAACAACAAAGAATGAGACAGGAAAAGGAGGAAAAGGAGAGCAGCAAAAATAAGATGAGAAAAGAGGAAAAAAAAATGGTGAAAAGAGTCAGGAGACCTATATAAGACAACCTATCTGGTGTTTAAGACCCCAGAAAAGGAGAACAAGTTTCCCAAAAACAGATTTTAAGTTGGAATTTGGCAGTTCTGTTTATCTAACACTGATGGTTAGCCAGTTGGGAACTATACTAAAGAAACTAAACTTGAAGGAAATTATTTTTAAGCTTTCCAAAACCATATTAACCTTCACAAATTAATAAGCATATGTTCTCATTTTAAAGTTTCCTAATTAGTTCTCTGCCTAGGATAACTTAAACTACAACATTATGAAATGGAATTTGCAAAGAGATCTGTGAATAGACAAAACAGTGGAAGGCAATGTATACTGCATGGAGTGCTGCCATCTTTTGGTTATAACAAATTAAGATTGTCACCAGAGAGCTCTGAAAATGTTTAAACAAGATGAATACAGTCTGAAAGCATAGTATGTAAGCTAAGTATTATTAAATACAATTACCATTGTTACTAAAATGACTAAATTTTGTATTAAAGACTCACTCTGAAATGTAAGATTGATATTTAGAATAGCATGTAATTTCATTTAGACTCTCATTTTATTTATTTCTTTAAAACCTTTTCCTCTTTCAAAGATCCGGACAAGCAGAGCAATAAAAGATTTGCTCTCTTGTTGCAGAGGAAGTTAAAACAGCATTTAAAGCATAAAAGAAATTAGTTATTTATTTCTACAAGTCCCTCAATTAAAATCAGCAGATTGAAAGATAATATTACAGTACCTCTATCATAAGTAAGCTTAGATTACTTAGATAATGATTTGCGATTTTTTCAATATTTTAAAGACAGGAATCTCTCCTTAAAATATGACACATTTTGTTATGTTTTAGAGATTCTATACATTTCCATAATCCCATAACAGAACAGTAGGCAGCCATTTCCAACTATTTTATGGTAACCAGTAGTGATTGATAAAGAAATGACCATCCATTTGAGGAAGGTTCCCAGCAGTTTGTTTTTACCTTTTTCTTTCCATATAACAATGCAAAATATTTTTCTTTCTGTGCATAATTCACTTGAATTAATGGTATATCTAAGCTCTACCCTCATCAGAGACATGTATTCACAAGTGACTATCATATAGTTGCTTTTCTTTTATATAGCTGTCACAGATGAAAAACCTTATGCATAGAGCATTTGTTTAGCTTTAGTAGACCTTAGAAGTTGATGGGGGGTTTTTTGTTTTGAAATAAGTGAGCCATTGGCCCTTAAGCAGAGTATTCTTATTTTGATTTTTCTTTACAGTTCATTTTATTTATATTTCTGGATTCATGTCTAACAGTAAAAGCTTGAAAATGTGACTTGAGAGGCAGGAAAGTCAACAGCCAAGTAAGAGTTAAAACCAGACTGTTTTCTCTGGAGACTTTTGAATATTCATGTTTATAAATTTAAGATTTTAATCAATCTGGAAACGTATATATTTGCCCCCAGATGTCTTTGCTTTTTCACTGTAGACTGACAGCTAAACAAACAACCAAACTCCAGCTCAAAGCCTATTACCTGCTGTAGTGGCTTTCTGTGTTGTTTTCTGTGCAAAGCAGGTGTTTACTGTGCCTAATACTGATATTTCTTACTTATTCAAAGTGTTTTAATTACCTATTAAGAGAGCCAGTGGAACATCTTCTCGGCTCAGGCTGTTTCTTCAATGGACTTTACAAGTTCCAGCTGATTTATGTTTCTTTTTCTTATATGAGTGTGTTTTCTTTGTGCAAAGACATTAGGATTCACTCTTTCACATTGTGTATGTTTTGTCATTTTCTGGTTCTGCTGATGCAGTGATATGTTTTCTGTCAAAGCCAGCTTACAGACACATTACCCTGCTTGACAGGAACAGCGAGCTACAAGAATTTCCTGAGGAGAAACTTCCAGATGCAGTGTGTGAGATTTCTCATCTTCCAACTACATTAATTACATTATCTCCCTGAAACAACATTCTAAATGAAATCATTCAGTGGAAGTCTTACACATGGTCCAGCTGCCTGGACTTCTCTAATGCTTCTGACATCTTTAAATAATTCACTGGGAGCCAACTGGGAGACTACATACTCATTTTCTGATCTCTATATCAGTCATGGGTAAGAAAAGATTTTCAGTTTGGCAGCTGTGGGGAGAAAGAAGTTTACCAATTTCAAGTCTTCAAAAAATCTCAGGTTTGCTTTTAATAAAAAATAAATTTGTCTTTAAAATATTTTAAAATATTTTAGCTCTTTTTATTTATTTTGAAGTTCACTCAGGTCATATTTTTAGAAGTTTTACTATAACCAAGAGGACAAGGATTTTAATTTGAAAGTTAAAAAAAAGAACGTCATTTTTATATAGTCACACATCTCTGAAAGCTGGAGCTTTCAGAAAAAAAAAGATAAGAAAAACCATGACAGCTGGAATTCATAAGAATTAACAACGCTGATACAGAAAGATTCTTAACCTGAAAAGACAGAGGAGTCTATTAGAACAGAACAATATAATTCCTTCCATAGGCAAAAAGATCATATATATTGCTGTTCTCATTAGTTAAATAATATGGATGAAATGTGATATATATAAACTCTGAAGCTGTATCTAACAGGACTGGCTATTTTGTTTTGCATGTGTTTTCTTTGCACAGTAATGCTATGGAGGGGTGGAATGAATTATGTCATCATTAATAATTTAATTCGAGTCAAAGGACGAGAGGCTCACTCAGATATAGTGTAATTGAATTTGTATTTACACCAGTTGTAGATTTGGCTCATTATTTGGATTTTCATGCTGTGTCAAGTGGCAAAAATACTTTTTGACTTTGTGATCAAAGGGAAAAACACAATTTCCCTTTAAAAGACAAAAGGGACATGCAGCTCTCTGAATTATCTTTTTTTTATAGTTACATCCTACAAACTTTGATTATAATAAAGGGAATTTTGAGTGAAGATTATAGTATTGGACCAATCATAGACCTAATTTAGCTTCAAATTGACACAACTCCATTGAAAACAATTGGTTGCATCTATTTACACCCAAACTGATTTTCGATCTGTTCCTGAGAGACTGTATTTCCCTTCAGCTATTAGAATCTTGTCTCCCAAAGGTAGAGACATTATCATACTATTTGCACAAAGGAACAACATCAAATGCTGCATACATAAGAATGGAAAATTAAGTTTTGAAAGAGCTGTGTGCTTCTTTCTTTTAAGGACTTTGAGGAAGAAAGTATACAAATGTGACCTTATATTCCAGTATCTATGAGATGCTCCATGGAATGGAACATCCCAGATTCCAATCTGCACATTTTTGCTCTGTTTACTGTAGTCAGCTAACATCTCTCCACAAATCCTCACTTAAAACAGTTTAAGAGGAAAAGCTGGTAGCACCTGCAATGATAACAGTACGTCAAAATGTGCTTAAAATTTCTGCATGAAAAAAAAAGTCTTGGTGGCTCTTTTGGAAAAAAAATAATGTTTGCTGTTAGCATCATGTAATGGTAGTCATTTTTCTGCTTCTTGACATTGTGTTGTGATTTTTTTCTCTCTTCTTCAGTTTCTTGTTGTAGGTATTGTTTTCCTGTTTCCTGTGGAGCTGAAATGAATAAAATGCAAAAAAGAGTGATGGTTAATGAGAGTAAAAGTGAGACTGCAACAATAATAGGAGTAATAAAATGTGAATTTCAGTTCAGAGAAAACATATGTGTCTCTTTGTAGTATTCTTGAGGATAGAATTGAAGAAACAAGACTCATTCAGAGGCTTGACAGGATTAACTTGCTAAAAAATATCACCTTTTAGTGCCTCAATACTTTTATGAGATAGTCTCAGAACCAGCACTTTTGGTGCTTGAATTGTTGATCCATTTTCGCATATACAACAGTATTGTTATTGCTTTGGACTCTGTCATGGGAAAGTCTCATAATCCATTTAAAGTTAAGATTTTAATTTCTTAAACTATTGTAAGACTTGCATTTAGACACAAAGTGTTGTGAACATGCCCCACACACATTCTCTGGTGGAGCTTTATACTCTGTAGAATGGAATACCCTTTAGAATGTAAGTTCAGATTTTTATGTTCTCTCCCCACTGAAAGCAAGAGTTTCTACTTCAGAAGTAACATTCATATTCATCAGACATTCAAAGAATGAAGACTTGAATTTCTTTGTCAAATATTTTTAAAGGATATTTATTAGAGTTTGAAAAGATTTTTCTTCTCTCAAGGAGGAGTGGAAAAAGGAAACATTAGTATAACTATGTATACCTTTAATAACATACTTTAAGCACAGTTACGTCATTTAATGGTATAATGAGCACCTCAAGTAAAGACTATATAGACTTTCAAACAATTCTTCTCTTTTACTTTCTAACATGTGAATATTTTACTATTGAAAAGTAATTTTTTTCTTTTAAGATACAGCTCTCAGAATCTGGATTCTAGGCTGGTCTTTCAGCTAGGGAAAATGATCTGTTCTTAGAAGTAATAACCATATATTTTATCGTCTCTTAGCCACTTGGTTTTTAGAGTACATCTACATTCACTGTAGGTGGGGTTCAACACACCAAATATAGGCTGTTCTACTTAAGATACTCCTAAAAGAATTGTCTACAAAACCCCTAGAAGAATCAGTTGTGATCATCTGTCCATAAATAAGTCTGAAATTTGTGGAGTTGGATAAGAAGGATAATAACAGTACCACAAAATTCCTATCTGTAGAGGTACCATACACATCTTCGATCATTTTTATTTAAAGCAGTTACAAAGATTTTGGCTGGGAAATAAAGTTTATTTCCATTGATTACCCTGTTTTAGTCAAAAACCACATAGCTAATACCTATTCAAAACCACAAGATTATAAATAGTATTACACAACTTCATTGACAGATTCACTTTTAAACATATGATTCTTAAAATAAAATCTTTCAAATAAGTTTTCAGAACAGAGTGTTGGGCAGTGGTCAAAATGTCTCAGATTCTACATACAGTATTGTCTTTAAAGAATGTAAATGTAGGGCATAGGGAGGAAATAAAGATTTCTCTACTAGGACTGACAAATTGAGGCTAGAGTTTATGTCATATGAGAAGGATCGTGGCATTGTTCCTTTCTGTCAGCATTTATGGATCTCTTCTTTCTTCTGTTGTCTGTTTCAGTTAAAATACTCAAGATCTATGATCAGTTTCTGAGAGGAGTATTTTCCATTCTTTTTGATACGTGGTGTGTATTTAGGCCGACTAGAACATGATGCACAGTGATCTCATGTACAGAAAGAAAAAGCAATTATGAAGATTTCCACAGAAACAATAACAAGTCTAGTGTAATTATCAAACAGAAAGATTCTTTTTCCTTGTTGTTTCATTTTTCCTTTCATCAGCATGCTTGATTACCTAGAGCTGGACAGCAAGTCTATGAAGTCCAAAGTAGCAGAGACACTGCATGAAATTTAACTGATAAAATGACAGATTGAAAAAGAAGACTTTGACTCTGAAAATAGCTCTAAGATGCACTTCTTGCCCCATGTCACAAAATTATCATTCTAAAACTATTTTCAACATCTTTCCATCTCAAATGGAAATTCATTCAGCAATTGGTTAGATTAGAAAGTTCTCTCAAGAGTGTTATTTTGCTTTTGCACTTGCTTAAAATTGTTCCAGTGTGGTCCTTTAGATCATTTCATAAAGCCAAAGCTGGAAGCTGCACAGAATGACAGCAAAGTACTTAGAGATTTCAAGCCCATTGAAATATTCAAGGGATACCTAACTGATAGCAGGTAAGATTGATGCTAAAATATATTGGTTAGGCTTCAGGTTACAATACACACAAAAAAGAGAGTAAGAGTAGGGATACAGTTTTTGTATTAGCAGTTATTATCAAGGGCCCTGTGCTGTTCAACAGATTCCAAAATTGCTCAGAAAATGGTTAACACAACAAGGATTTGATCATCACATACAATAAAAAACCTAACAAACTGAAAATGTTCAAGGGAGGACAGTGGTTGGCAGTGACAACTATTTCATAAGCTATTGGTTTGTGTGAACAGTTTTTCCCCATGAAATCTGAAATATGGGATTATTTCAGGTTAACCCTCATGAACTGCATCAGGCCCAATTCTTTTCTCAAAGACTTTGAAGTCTTAATGAACATAAATACTATTCTTTCCACTATTACATTATTGTGGTGGGTTTACCTTGGCTGGGTGCCCGGTGCCCACCCCTAGTCCCTTATCACTCCCCCCGCCCCCCACCAAAACCTCTGTCAGCAAGGCAAGCGGGGAGAGAGTAAGATGGAAAAGGAAAACCCGTGGGTTATGATAAGAAGCAGTTTAATAAACAGCAGAGAAAGCAAGGTCGCACGCGCGCGAAGCAAAAGCAACAAAGCCGTTACTCTCTACTTCCCATCCGCAGGCGGTGTCGGGCCTGTCCCGGGAAGCAGGGCTCCAGAACGTGGAGCGGTTGCTCGGAGGACAAATGTCTTCCCAGAATCCCCCCGTCCTCCTCCCTTTATAGTTGAGCTGACATAATATGGTATGGAATATCCTATTGGTCAGCTCGGGTCGGCTGTCCGGGTTGTATCCCCTCCCAAATCTTGCCCCCCCACACACACACCCTGTCATAACAAGGGTGTGTGTTATCAACACCTTCTGGCTTCCAGTACTGCAGCATGAAGGCTGTATGGGGAAAATCAGCTCAGACAGACCCACTACAATTATTCAACTCTTTATTGAGTATTATTAAAAACTGTATTGAACCACAGTCTGAGGACTAACCTCTAGGACAACAGACACTTAATTTTTCATTCTGCTAAGAATAACCATTTATCCTTATTCCTATTCTTTCCTCTCTGTCAATAAAATCAGAAAAAAATTCTCCTTTTTTCTCTTGTCATCAAACATAATGGATGTCTACACAGGGTCTTTTCAGTTTTATTTTCTCTCTCTTTTCTCTCCCATTTCGAAATTAATATGAATAATTTAATTTACCTCACTTTCTTTGTATCATCTGATTATATTTTCTACTATCTTCTAGTAATATCTATATTTTCTACTCAAGAGATTAATATCTCCCATTTTGAGAGCTTCAACCAAAACTTCTATCTGTATAGGAGTGACATATGCTACAGAGTTCGTATGTAGATGACATAATAGAGTGCACTAACTACATCCAAGAGAGAAAATTCATCTATTCTGCATCAGATATATTTGTCTGAGTTCTTCATGCATAAGGATGTTTCAACATGGTATTAGCTTTGCATCTGGACTGCTGCCTTAAGTGGTTTGGGTACAATACATCACCAACAGGGACACTGACTATGTCTCCAATGATTTGGGTCAGCAGACAGACATGATGGTCTGTCCACCATGCCAAAGAGCTACGTATCATGTCCTTAGCTGTGGGGACAGCCTGTTTTTGGTCCTAAACTACTCCCGAAGTAGGACCTATGCTGTTCATCCTTTGTGCTGCATTATGTGAAGCTAGATATGATCCATGAATTCTCTGGAAATTATCTGATGCTAGACTTTTTGTTGCCACATTAATATTTCAACTTAAAATATCAGCACCAGCTGGCCATGTAGACATATTAGCCTATGTTAAATTAAATTATATTATGTGGAGTAAAAACCTTACCATGTTGTATTTCTCTCTTTTGAAAGATAAAATAAATAAAGGTAGTTTAAGTCCTTAACTAAAACGAGGTTAGCAAATTTCAGAGATACTAGAGATAGTCTTAGAAATAGTTTAATAGTTTTCTCTGTAGATTCTGAAATGATGTTTCATGTCTTCTGAATCTCTTCCTCTCGGTTTCCTTTTTCTCCCTTTATCTGTTTATTCATAATTTAGATCCAGTAAAATATAGGTCCAGAAAATATATAGATGCATATATCTATATTTTTCGCCTTTAGTTCCTCATCACTGACCTATCATATAGATCAGTGCCTTTTCTTCCAATGTTGCCTTTTCCTTTATTTCTGACTTGAATGGTGTGCAAGGCTATGCAATTTCCTTTGTTATATTAAAACTAGCCTTTTTTCCCTCTTAGTGCAGCACAACCAAACAAAGGACAGTACAAGGACATAGAAACCATCATGAAATGCCTTTTATTTCACAGCACTTTTCATCTGCTCAACAAATAACAGAAACCATGGTTAATCATTGCATACTTCTGGTTCCCTGGGCACTCATGGAGCTCTCCATATGGTCTGTTCAAAATGGAGGCACTTGCATATATCAGATCTAAATTATGCAAAGAAATATGATCATATGGTGGAACAGAGTAATAATAGAAAAGATACCTGCTCAACAAAAACAGAAACCTAGCTAATAATGACTCTCTATTTCCAACTCCCAGGGCAGGAGAACATTGTGCTAAATACATAAATCTGCATCCTGACATTAATTTCATAATCTTTAAAACATATTCTCTCTTGAGCTTTAAATATTGCTCCATCGTTCAAGAAACCAAATAGTACAATGGATAATTATTTTGTTTTCTTCATTCCTCTCTTCTTTTTGTCTTTTTTTTGCCTTGCTCTTGATATAATCTAGCTCCTCTAAGTCCTATTATTTTTCTTTACCATTTTTTTTGCTTTCCATTCTTCTTATTATTTATTCATCCTTTATATTTTATCACTTGTTTTTTAATTAGCTTCCCCTAAGATAAGCAAGATTTCTAAACAAATACAGTATATGATTATTTTCTATGAAGAAAAGTTTAAAATAATTTTATTTGGGTACTATAGGCATCACATTGAGAAACCTGTGATGAAAGTTACAGATACATGCTACCAGCGAGCAAAACTGGTCTTGATTAAGCTTTTTTACTTCAGCAAGTTTTGAGATGGTACATTACTATTATGAACCAGGGGTACTATTAAGCAGAAAAGGCAGGGCAGAGCAAATAAATGAGTCCGTTCCTAGTTGGCAGTAGTAGGTCAGACTCTTAGCTGGTGCAAACTAGCATCAGTAAGGTGATCAGATCATTCGTTATGCAACTACACAACTGGGTAACAGGCATTGTTACCAAGGGCAGCTAACAGATGCAATAGCTGCTGTAGATTAACCCATTCAGGTTAAAGGACATGACTCAAAAAATAATAAATTTTAGTTCCTTCTACAAAAATAAAGAAACATCAAAGAATATTCTGATTGAAAATTCAGAAATCAAGAAACACCAAAACTAAATTTCTGAGCCTGCATGTGCTTTGGGCCTAAGTCTTAGCCTGATTAGAATCAACTGGAGGACATATAGCAGGCTGAAAAGATGCAGAAAATGATGTGTGCCTTAATTTGAAAAGTAGCATAGATGGTATTTTACATCTGCCAGGGAGTAAATAAGGAAATTAATATTAAGATTCCTTTCTCTTGAGTTCAGGTTTTGATTGCTGCAGTTTGTGTGCGGCTTAAGTTCAGCAGATCAGATAAAAGTTACTGCAAAGAAAGCTTGGAAGAGTAAGCTAATTAATAACCTAGGGGGCCTATGGGAATGATGTTAAGGGGAGACAATAAAAAAATCCACAGATAATCTGGATTAGTATTTGCTTGAACCATGGGAAGAGACCTCCAATCACCCGCTAAATAACCATTTAGGTAATGAGTATTTAGTCTTGCCAGATCCTTCTTCTCCACTAAATAAAATTTTTACTTGAAATCTATACTGTAGTGTTTCTGCAAGGCAAAAGGACTTCATTTTCCAATAGGGGTAGCAGAAAACATGTGCTATTACACATAGTCTTAAAGTAGGTAACGACACAATGTTTTTCCATGGGACCTAAGGCTTATTCAACACATAAGATGGCCAGTTACAAGGATGCTAACCAGAGTTGTGCAGTGAGAAGAAAAAGTAACTGAATACAGCTAAACCTTGTGCCAAACCCAGCAGATCAGATGGGGCTTTGAGATTTAAAGGTCCAGAGCAAGCAAGTAGAATAGTAGTTGAGCAACTACAAACTTATGGTTTAATAACTACTTTACACTGACAAAGTGAATACCACAGCTGGCTGCTGGCAAGATTCCTTCTGATACATTTTGAAGATGTTATAGATGAGTTTCAGTAGGGCAGAATCTTCTATCATGCCAGAATCAGAAAGGTTGGCCTGAGCCACCTTCATCAGTGGGTTAGGCCAGCTTTGTACCAGGAGACAAGGCAAATTCCCTGGGTTTCATTCCTGTGACTTTGCGGAGAGGTGCCAATCACCTAAGTGGTAATAATATTTTATACTGCTCTAGCCACTTGCAAGAACTAGGAAGGAAGATTCTGAAACATCTCTTGATTGGGTTTTAATGTTACTTTCATAGAAAAGATATACTAAATTTTGTATGCTTTTTTCCAATATCCATAGAGTTGCTTTTTTAAAAAAGTCTCTATGTTAAAAAGGTAGACATGTGGTTTTTTAAATAAGTTGATTATTGGACTTGAAGCTCTACATCATAGTGTGATTTTTTTCATAAGCAGAGTTTCTCATTAATGAAAGATATCAACTATCACCTTTGGTTTATTGTTAAATATATAGTTGATCTGAGCCCTTATCTAGGCTAGCACCTTTATTCAGGACAGATCCAGGTAAAGTTTCTTTTTTTTGTAAGCAGCTTTTGATGTCAAACACTTCTTGCCAGATAAATATTTACCTAACTGATGGTTTCTAGAGAGATAGAATCAGTTATGAGACTTATCTTCACAGTACTCCCTCTTCCACTAGGGAATGGAAGCCAGATCCATCCTTCTGTTTTGGATACAACCTGCAGTTCAACCTCTTACTTTCATCAGCTGCACCTGTATAATGTGTTCCCTGCTTGATGTGTACAAACAATTTTGAACATGTTTAATTTTAAGCAGGTAAGCACTGGCACTAAGCACAGGTAAGATAATTTGGCTAAGACTTTAGCATAACAACTCTATAACATGCAAGGTACTGAAACAGTGTTTTCTTTTCATCTGGATTTGGTTTTTCAGCATTCAAATAAAGATTTGAGTTCCATGTCCCGTGCTTGGTACAATGCATCTTTCCCCCACAGGAAAGTTCAGAACTTCAATTAGATGAAAACTGTATTTGTGTTAACATCAAAGTAGCATTGCCACATTGTTCCAGTCCTAAGAACGATATATAAAGAAAAAGCCTGCCTACTAGTACTGCTGGTTCTACAAGCTATACTATTAGTAGAGTCTAGTAAAGACAATTATTTCTCTAGACAAGGGATGGTCATTTAGCCTAGCTGGGGGCCTTTGCCTTAGAATTGCCTAGTTCAACTATATACAGTACTTTGTGAATTGTTTTCTCTTCCATTTTCTTTACGCATCACTATCAGAGGTTGTGTATTCCCATGAGTGTCTGTGCACACACACACACACACAGAGGCACAAATACACACACTCTTCATAATACCAACAAGAATGTAGGAATTGAGAGAGATCGTGCTACTCGACAGCACTTCCACAACTTCTCTTGCTGCCTGGAGCTGAAGCCTTCTCATAACACTATCTTTCCTCTTATCTTCCTTCTTTCCCACTTGAAATCTCTAACTATTTTAGAGGTCAATTGCTTCTCAGTCATTTTAGAAAATTACTTTTAAAAAAACCTAACCAAACAAAAACTTCCTAAGAGTTAGTTTTCATCCATTTTTTTAACTTTCTGCTGCCCCAACATCATTAACAAGTCTATATTGTTTTCTGCCTGTTTTTATGCCTGTGACTCTATTTTAGGGCACCAGATGTTTCTCTGCGTGAAAATAATCTCAGGAGGTCGCTGATTTCCTAGTTACTCTGTGCATTTTGTTTCAAAGTTCTGAACTGGACATGGCAGTACTCAGGAATCAGCATGGAGCAGAATTCATTAGAGATATGTTGATACACACTGTCTTGGACTGCAAATTGCCACAAAATGACAGAGCATGCATTTTAACTACAAATTTATTTAGAGATTATTTTAATGCAGATCATTTTTAATATTTTGTTAATAGTAGAAGGAATCAAATTCTAAGGTTCTCAGATATGATCTTTAAGAAAGGCTATGGGTAGGTGGGGAGAAAACACAAAGAACTCATTCAAGGTGAAAAAACAGGCGTACGGAGCCATATGGAGGATGGCCTAGATAAGAACAAGAGAAAAATTGAAAGCAATTAGTTGTGAAGCTCTGGGAGAACAGCATGGATATGAATTTATGAATGTTGCTTGTCTCAATCTCGATTTGAATTCAATTTATGCCTTATCCCCTTCTCTTTTTACTTGCTTTAGTAGTACAGAATAATAAAAAGAAATAAATCTTTCTACTCTTTTTCTATTTTGAATAGGAATTAATCAAATTGACTGGTTGTTCTGCATAATACATATTGTTGTGACTATTTTCGCCAACACATGCAGTTTTGATGCACTGTGTGATTACTGTTTCTGCAAATCTCAGACACCTAATAATTTCCTTGCTTAAATATAGATAAGATTCAACTAGACTCCTAAGAAAAGTACTTGAACTTATACACATTTGGTGCAATGCTTCAATATTACACATATCCCTATACATGTAGTGAGCTGCTTCACTGGAAAGGGAATCTGAAACTTCTTTTGCTGTTAAATTGATGTCAGGGAAAGTTTTGTTGAGCTAAATTTGACAGAGATGTCAAACCTTGCCTCTGGGTTATCAATATATTGTAGTGAAATGGTACATGTCCTACAAAGATTGCTATTTTTCCTATTGGCTTAACAAACCAAATATTTACTGATTGAAAAAAAAGAAAATCTATACAGGTTTGCATTAAAACAATGAAATCAGTTTGAATTCATTATCTTTGAAATTTCATCATGAGTTTGACAAGCTTTAAATCTAGCCATGACAAAAGACAGGATAAAGAAAGTGGAACACTGACAAAAATGATACAAGTTCAATTTCTAGGTATGTTAGAAATTCGCTGTGTGGTCTCAAAATATTTTGAACTTTATGGTACTTTATCAGTCCCCTGTCATCACAGGCAGCGTCGTCATTCAGTGCCTCTCACAGACTAGGTGATCATTTCTGTTTGTAATATTACCTACTTATAAACCTGAGTAATTATGTCTATAAACATGTTAAAAGGTTTAAATAATATTTGAAAATGTTTTGAGATCCACGGATTACAAATACTATGCAAGTCCAGAACATTTAGGAGTTGTAATAGTATTGTATTTATCAGTGTTTTTCCCTTGTACTTTGATCTTCACAGTCACTTTCCATTTCAAAGCAGTAATACCAAACAATTCCCTCAGATATGGTTTCTGCATGCAAATTCTCAGTTCTTTCCAAGATACTCTGCATAACAACACTGGGATAACAAATGGACATATGGCCAGTGTCTGTGCACTCAGAATTGTATAAATGCAATTAAAAATACGATATCTGATCTCCCTCTTTGCTCCTGATAAAGTCACAGTTAAGGAAACCGTTTGCATTCCTCGTTACCCAAAATGTGATTTGTCCAAAAGTCTAAAGCTGAAAGTATGTTTAATTCCTTGACCAGTAAAGACCTTATAGAAAGTGAGTAAAGCTGTATGACAACTTTACATTTTCTTTTGTATTTATTAGGGATCGTAAGAGTTTACAGTTTGTCAAAGACCCTGTTGCTTTTGATTCCCAGACAATGGTTGTGAGGAACTGACTAAAAGAACTAATTCCGCTCACAATTATTACCTGTGTGGCTCCATTAATTTAGATGGACCCACTTATATATGTAAAGTGAGAAGCATTTGGCATACAAACTGCATAACTTCAGTACTATAACTCCATAATTTTCCAGGAGGGGCTGTGCTAACCCACAGAAAAAGGGGAGTTGTATTCAGATCTAACATACACATGCTATGTAATATATTGGTATATACCCATTTATAACTGCTTAGATAGCAAAAATGAAGATGCATGCTGTCGTAACACAGGCAGTATTGAAATGCTTCTCCAGCCTGCTCCAATGTCTATATTAAAATGCAGAGGAAAAATGTCATAAGTACACTTCTTGAAATAGAATAGCACATCAGTAACAGTCTTTAAAGAGACTCTGTTCCAGAAATGAAAAGTTCATTTCATTTACACTGAACCTGAGGTGGGATTTTTTTGGCAGGAGGGAGAGGGAGAGAAGAGAGAAAGCTGCCAAGTGAGTGAAGATGGGGACGGTTGCAAAGAAACATTTAGTCAGTAAAACACCATGCTTTCTCATAATGTCATGCATCTCACTCACAATAATTCTTTCTTATTAACTGCTTGGGAACAATTTATTTTCCTCTCAGGCTATGAAGGCAAGTGCAAGTGTAGCAGACTCTGGCTGGAGCTGATAAGCCATCCTATAGAAGCAACACTGCTGGCATGATGAGATTTGTTAAGAGGACAATATCCCATTGGCTCAGACACACCATGCTGTATATCAAACCTATCAACAATAATATCTGCAAAATAACACCTTTATGTAGCTGCCAACTGCCACAGAAAGCTCTCTGGTGTCCCTTTGGAAACCTGGTTTGATTTTTATTTTTAATTTTTATTTTTGGGTTAACATACACAACAGTTGAAGGCTCACCTAGTCTCACCTGTATTTTACAGTATTTTTAAACCCTGCTTCTAAAAACACTAAGCAGAAAACTGCATGAAATAAAACATAAAATGATCAGTCACTGCTGTAAAGGAAAAAATAAGCCCTTTATTTTCAACATATACAAAATAAAACAAAAAACACATTCGTGGTGTTCAATTATTGCTATGTAACCATTTAGAATGTTTTAACTGAACTGTATGATCTTAAAAGAGCATAAATAATGCAAAAAATTTCTAATCTCATGATGAAAACTGTAGCTCCATTGTCATCATCATTGTTTTTTAAATACATTTATTTCTTTTCAAGTGGTTCTGTTTACTGTTTATAAAACTGATTCAGATGTCATACATTCAAATATTGAGGGGCAAATCCTATTTATTTTTTTATATATATATTAAAAAAGTGCTCAACTGTTTCTAACTGGTCAAGGTCAGCTGGGAAATATAGTGAAGACCTCATAAAATTTCCAGGAGAGTATTTCCTGTCAAATCTGTTGGTAAGTCTCTAGTTGAAAAGTTCAATAGCTTGAGTGGCACTATCATGAACAATTCGTACTGAAATTCTATTTCTCTCTCCACTCATTTCATTACAAATATTTCTGGGAAACCAGTAATAATTTGAGTGGACTGCTCTGCTTATATCATAAATGCTGGACTCCCTTCAGAGCTTAATTTGTTCAAAAATGGTTTTTATGCAAATTTTGCAAGTATCTCATTTTTCAGTGTAAAGCACAGCTTGCATATCTATAAAATGGAAGCACAAGTATTTCTACTTATATTCTACCTATTTCTATGTATAAAATGGGTACACTGGGGGATAGGAAGGGTGGATGTGACAGTTCACTTATTGAATACACTAAGCATTTCTCTCACCATTCACTGGAGCAATGTAAGAACATGCAGGCTGATGGACAAGCAGAGAGACACTTCCTATTGCAATGAAAATTAACATAATATTTCATTCTTCTTCAGACAGTTTTCCTGGATGGGCTGAAAGTGTCTGTCCTGCTTACTAGCTCCCGTCTGTTGCTCCTGCTGCAGTGTTGACAACACCTAAAATCCTTACTACTGTGCTGCAACTTTTTTTTTTTTTAACTGAAAAACTGATATGTATCTTCATGGTTACAGTTCACTGTCAGTCTTTACCTTCAGTCTTTTGATGGAAAACCATTCAAACACTGGAAACACCTCTGGTGCTTTATTCTTACTTTTCCTCCAGCTCCACATAAGCAGGACTACTTTATCATGGAAGAGTGATGGACACGTATATTATTGTCTCAGCCTTGCAGAACATGATNCTCTCCCCGCTTGCCTTGCTGACGGAGGTTTTGGTGGGGGTGGGGGAAGTGATAGAGGGACTAGGGGTGGGCACCCAGCCAAGGTAAACCCACCACAGTTGCTTTAATGGAGCTCACCTGCAGACTCAAGCAAAATAAAGTCTGCTCTTTTCAGTGATTCCAGACAACAGGTTTTGACCATGAGCTCAAATAGACATGATCCATTTATTCACGATGGACAAGGTCTGAGACTCTCAGCTGTTGTCCCACCATGTGAAAAAGAAAAATTGCAGAAAAAATGTTCCATGAAGTTCAACAGTTACACTGCTGGTTGAAAGCCTGTTTTGCCTTGCTTCTGCACAGTGATCCGATACCCAACACATAATGGAGCAGAAGAGATTATATTTAGTGTCATGCTCAAGCTGCCCACCTAAGGGTATCTCCAGTTTATCCCAAGACCTGAAAACTGGCATATAGCACTGTTAACCGGCATACTGCCATACTGATAGATGGGTATGAGTTTAAGCAGCCAAGACACAGAATTTGATATCTAATGTACATTCCAATTTTTGCTTTCCCAGACAGAAATGTCACACCTGCACCTTGTTCCCAGAGCTTACACCTATGGCTAAGGGGGTACACCATCACTAGTTCAGCTCTGAACTGTATTCAAACTGATGTCTGTTTTCCCTGGCATGAGCTATGATTTCCAAGACTTAGGATTAGTTGTTTACACAGAAATCCCTTTGTCTTTGACTCTCTACCAATGCTTTCATTGAATTGCCTGGTAAAATCTACAATATGTCAACTGGGAGTGTGAGGAAGCTGTCCAGAAGTATTAACAAGATAAAATTAAGTTTTGAAGAAACTGTTATTACTAATCCATAGTGCTGAACAAATGTTGCAATGCAAAATCCTTAATATGCCATCAAATTACAGAGAATCACACAGAACCATTTAGGTTGAAAAGGAACTCTTGAGATCATATAGTCCAACCTCTCTGCTTAAGCAGAATCATCTGGAGAAGGTAACCCAGGACCATATCCAGACAGCTTCCGACTGTCTCCACAGATGGATTATCCACAGACTGTCTGGACAAACTGTTCCAGTGTTTGACCACTCTCACAGTAAAAAGTTCTTGTGTTCAGATGGAATGTCATTTCTCTTAATTTGTGTCCATTGCTTCTTGTCCTGTCACTGAACAGTACTGAGAAGAGTCTGGCTCCCTCTTCTTCATTGTTTTCCATCAGTTATTTTGCATATTGATAAGATCCCCCTTGAACATTCTCTTCTCTAGGCTAAACAGTCTCAGATCTCTCAGCCTTTCCTCATGGGAGAGATGTTCCAGTCCTTTCATCAGCTTCATGGCCCTTTGCTGGATCCTCTCCAGCATGTCCATGTTTCTCTTCTACTGCGGAGCCCAGAACAGAAACCAGTACTCATGTTGTGTCCTCACCAGTGCTGAATAGAGGGAAAGGATCACCTCCCTTGAACAGCTGGCAACACTCCTGCTAATGCAATGCAGAATGCTGTTGGCTTTCTTTGCCATGAGGATGCACTGCTGGCTCATGGAGAGCTTGTTGTCCACCACAACACCAAGGTCCTTCTCTGCAGAGCTGCTTTCCACAATATTCCTCCTCAGATGCAGGAATTTGCATTTCTCTCTATTGAACTTCAAGAGGTTCCTGTCAACCCAGATCTCCAGCCTGCTCATGTCCCTCTGGAGGACAGCACAACACTCTGCTGTATCAATCAGTCCTCCAAGTTTTGTATCATCTGCGAACTTGAGGGAGCACTATCCCATTCTCCAGATCACTAGTGTCAAACAGCATTGGTCCCAGTGTCAATCCCTGTGCTACACCACTAGTGGATGGCCTCCCTGGACCTGAACATTCAACCAGGTTTCATGTCTCACATTTGCATATTTCCAGGAAAGGTTTTCAGAAGCAAGTTTCTGCACTATACATAGAAATTTACATAGTTCCCTTTTTTCTGGCTGCAGTATATGCATCCCCAGAAGTTAAGTCTTACTACCAAGTAATGCAGAACAATATGATGGTGCCAAGACGTATCCTTCTAGAAATAACTCATTTCATTCTTAGGCGGCAGTTATGTTAATTCTGGTCTTTTTGTTCATACACAATTGTGCCAAAGTAGGTGGTAGCTGGGTGTGGTTAAACTTTTCATCCACACATGAGAGTAAACCAGAGCAACCAACTTCACCCCAGAGAATTTGGATTCAGCTGCCAAACACAAGCAGAAAATTGTGAAGTGTGATTTGCTAAAACAATTTCAGTAGTAAAAGATTAATAACATGCAAAATGAAAAGTCTGATGGCTCCCACTAATTAAATCTCAACCAAAGTGTTATTGTAGCTCCCATTAACTTGTCATCTTTTTCTTTCAAATTTAAGCTGAAGTAGATAATTTGTGTGAATTTAAAGAAATTTTTTTTTTTTTTTACCAAGTGAATCATAGTTTAATTACAAGGATAACATGCTCTCAGTTATGCTTCCATTTATATCTCTGATTTTGAAGTGACCCATCAAAAGATAAAATTTAATGTTGCTATTCTGTTCTTTGGTTGTGAGTATTCTTTTTTTTTTCTGAAGCTGAATTCATGAATGCTCTCTGAAACGGCACTGTTTTTTGCAGCTCTGGATCACTAATTTAAAATTGTGCTGCTTTAAAAGGAATCCAGCTCAAAGTGGTAGGCTTCCTTCTGCTACATGAGACAATAGAGTTGCTAAAGGATAACAATGCCCCCTGGGAAGGAAGTGAAAACACATTCCTAAACTCGTGTAAGTCAGACCAAACCTGTAACATTCTCTGTATTTGGAGGCAGAATAACATCAAGAAAAACTATCAGAAAGAGACTTGTCATATACCAAACACAAAGTGCAAGTTATCAGAATCTATTTTTTACAGTTTCAAATAAATAGCTCCACAGGGTTAAAGCAAGCAGTAGCTTTTAAGTGGGAGAAGCCCCTGTATCTTGCAATTGAGTGTATTTCTTCTTTATAAATTACACTCCGTAATCCATTTGTATATGCAGAGACATAAGCACAACTATTTGTCAAATTGTATATATCAAAGCAGTCAAAATAGTCCTCCACATAGGTTTATAAAATTATAGTACATCATAGGGTTATAATATTTATTGAATATAGTAAAGTGACTTTTGAGTATATTTTTCTCTGCTGTACTTTTAACTGAATGATCAGCTTTAATATTGAGGAAAGCCTTACAGAAGACAAAGCTGCAAGAGGAGTCATAGGTTCCAATAACCCTTTGTCCATTTCTAAGCTTTCAACTCTGTGTTGCTTTTATTTCTCAGATGAAATGAAATGCATCAAACCCAGTTCAGTTTCTGCCTTTTAAAATACCAAAGGTGAAAAACAGGGAAGCTGTGGATAGTGTGGTAAGAAAAAAAAAAGGCTGTGTGAGAAGGGAATCTTTGTTCTGTATCATCCATTGTCAGAAAAGAAAAGTGGCTGTTCAAAAAGAGAAATGAGAGGCTACAATTTCTTTTTAAATATAAGGGATAATAAGTTCCACAAAAGTATATGTGTGATATGTAGATCTCCACTGAAAACATATTGTCATAGTCAGGGGATAGGAATGATGATGGATATATTAATAGAACAAAGGCAGATATATTGAACAAGGATTCATATATGAGTGTCAGTTGATTAGGCAGTACCAAAAAAAATACTTCCAAACAACATCCGAGGTCAAAAAATCATGGATATTTCACTAAGCAGTTAGCAAAATTTTAGTCCGTGGCTAGATTTTTGCTAAGATAGACTTTTCTGTATTTAGCTGCTACATCCACAATTATTTACCGTCTCAAGAAAGTTCCCTTACCAGAGAAGACTTCCCATACAAGTCAGGTCATTTGTAGCAGCTCCTTCATCAGCCTGACCTTCAGTTCCTAGTGTTGGAGGCACACAGAGAGAAAATTTTTCCCATTCCTGAGGCCTGCTGAAATTCATGTCTGTCCTGATTTGGGTTAGAACTGAACTAGCTCTAGTCAGTGATTTTACTTTTCAGCTGAGTCTCTGCAAACTAACTGCAGTTTCTGAAATTAATGTCTTATTTTTGCAGACAGCATCCGCTTCTAACAGTGATAACACTTGATGTTTAGAGTTACTACCAAGGGTTGGTGTGCAGACCAAGGTCACTGCTAGATCTTGTGTATCACATCAGGGGTTGCAGAAAGCTAAAGGCTGCGCCCCTGGGGAGGAGCAGCCAGGACAGGTGACTCTAAACTGATCAACAAGGTATTCCATCCCATAGATGTCATATTCAGTATAAAGCTGAGAGATCGTGAGGGTCAAGTCCTTCTCTTCCTCTTCTTCAATGGCCGGTATCCAAGGAGGAGTCCATTCATTCTGCCTTCGATCCCAATCTGTGCATTCCTGAATCCAGTTCCAGAATCCAGCTCCTGAACACAGTTCCCATCTGCCACTGAGCCCAGTCTGGGACTTCTCCAGAGCCTGTTCCACAGCCTCAGTGGTGACAGTGATGTAATTGCCATCAGAGGGGGTTGGGTTCAATACTAGTTTTGTATATATTTGTATATATTACATTTTATTATTATCAAACCTTCATTAAAGTTGTTTTAGTTTTCTTTTCTAATCTGGAACTCTCTCTCTCATTCCCTTTCTTTCCCACTTGGGAGGGTAGAAAGGACAACAGCAATCCAGAAGTCTCTCTCCCTTATTTCCTTTCTCTTCCCTTTTTTGGGGGGGAAAAAGGGGATAACAAGAGAGTACCTGTTACAGGTGTAGCGGACTAACCTTAAACTTTGACAGTGTCTCACTGGGGACCTAGCTCTATAGGCCTTACATGACCTCTCCCACAGACTGATCCTATCTACTTCTGGGATATATTGAGATATCTTTCTTATTGTTGGTCATTCATAATCGCTGCTTTTAGATATTACCCTGCCCTCCATCTTTCTCTTCAATGCACATGGGGTCAAATACCATTATAAGAGTCTTCCTAAAAAGCGCTTATCTAATCTCTTATCACTGTTCCAGCTAAGCTGGGTTCTGCTTTTTCAGCTATGTGTGGATTTGCATAGACTTCCTATCACTTCTTATTAGAACATTGCCTTCCCATATTACCTTAGTGGACACAAAAAATCAAGTCCTTTTTTTTTTCATTTACATGTCCATACTTTTCTTCCTTAGTGAAGTGACAAAGTTCATGTTCATATGGAACACCTGGCCTGGTACAACAGAAATAGGGTCTTTCTTAGTAACTAAATAGGACTATAATTCTCCACAAGCATAGAAGAGAAGAATTTGAGCTCTTTGTCCATGTCTAAACTTCCTCTCTCATGAATTTTTATTAGTAATTAGTGGTCTTAGACAACAAATTATCTCAGTACTGAAATTCAGGGTTATGACTGCCTATTTAGGCTTGCCCAAAATCTGACAACCAATCGTTAAAGAAAACAGAAATACTATTCTTTGCTTTTGAACCTTTTAAAGTCAAAGATGAACAACCAAGGCAATGTAATCACTTTATTAAGAGCATCAATATTATTTTTTTTTGTACCTCACAAGTGATTGCATGAAACCTTGCTATCAGTTTCTGAAAAAGATTTAATAATATGTGTATATTCTGGTTATATTTCTTACTTTTCTCAAGTAGTAGCTAAATTTGAACATCTTCTGCTGGAATTCACATTGATTCTACAATGATCTGACTTACATTACCTTACTAGGATGAATCAGTCAATGCAAAAGGACCTCAGAGGTAGGCTGTTATCAGGCATAAACAAGAACAGAATACCTTCACACTCCTTCTATTTTATCTACCTTTTTCAAAGCTAGGTATATAGCCACTTCTTTTTGAAAATTCCTCTGGTTTCCTTTCAAATCTCCAAACAAACGAAGTGAGTGGGTAGTTTGTTTGATTTCTCTCTTTGTTTGTTGTCGTGCTTCAGTGGAATTCAGTGGGTTGATACCAGAAACTTTGTTGTTTGAATATTCCTGATGCTTCTTGGAACTTGTCAAAATTCGATTCCTCAACATTGCATGCAACCTTGTCCCCCTTTACTGAGCTCTTCGTTAAAGCACTCATCAAAATATCTCACGATCTATAACTGCATTCTGTGTAATTGTATATTCTATTCATGTGATAATTTAATTTTTATCTTTTTTTAAGCTTTTTTGTTGTTAATTTTCTTGCCTCCATACAGTGACATCCCCATAGAATGACCTCACCTTATTAGTATTTCTATCCTGTTCCACCAAGCTAGGCAAGTATTGTCAGTGCATTGTTTTATCAGTCTCTTGGCATTTGTTTTATCTTGATCATATTCCTCAGCAGGAGTCTGACTCCTGTTCTGAACACATGCTGTTCTTACACTGCTGCCAGACAACGTCAATAATTAACCTTTTTACCATTCAGTTTTGCCCACAAACACAGCTTCAAAAGGCACTTACTCCACCTTCCTTTACACTTGTCCAGAGCACACGAATCACTGCCTGAGTCCCTCCATTGACCTCATTGCACAGTGGTACCAGCCACACTGGAATTAACCAATTTCAATCACCAGCCTGATCATGGAGTAGAGTTTACACGGGCTTCATGATGAGACCCAGAATCCAGGCAAGACTGAGTCTGAGTTTTATCCTCCTTTGTTTTAACGTTTTAAGCAGAGAAGCAGCTGGCTTACTTTTGTCCAACTTTGCCTTTCACAGGTATCCTTCTGTTTAACTACTGTGCACTCTAGACTACTAATGGCAGGCAATAAGCCCTTCATATGCTCAAACATGGAGCTATTAAGTAGCACACTTTTCTGTTCTTCCCCAGCATTTCCAGGTAATTAGGTTCTGGAACCAAGGATGCAATATGCCTTTCCCTAAATAGAACATGATCTTCACCTGAGATATTAAAGCAGCACAGCTCTACTGACATCACTTTATATCAGCTGAGGATCTGGCCCGTTGATTCTTTATTGAGGACATGAGTACAATCAGTACCATTAATATCTTGCCAGAAGGTACTAATCTTACTTTTACAACTTGTTGGTTTTTGTAATTTTTTTTAATTTTCTTTGCTGCTGATTGAAAGATGGTGTTTGCATTACTGATTTCAACAAGGCTTAGAGGTATAAGAATGCAAAAAACCAGGCTTACATGTGGAGACACTTCTGAATTTGTTGGTTCATCTAGACTACATTTAGGAGGGTGGATTGGTGTATAATTTGAGATAAATCAATGGGCTGTATTGTGTCACGCATAATTTTACAAGCTGATAAAATTGTTCTGTATAAAAGTAGAAAGCCTCACACGCTCCTCCACTCATCTGATTAAATGAACAGAAGTAGGTAAACAATGAAAAAAATGCAAGTGAAATAATACATTTTGAAAAAACAGAGTATTATTCAATAAACAAGCTAACAGATGAACATTGTCCAAGCACAAATATTGTCAGGCAACAGAAAGATGCTGCTGAATAAAATGTAATTGTTTTACAGAGACAGAGTTGTTTTCTGTGTTGTTCTGCACTCCTCTGTTATTAATTTTGCCCCTTTTTCCTTCCTGCCTCTAATCTTGCTTTCCATCTCTATGGAGTGGATAAACCCCTCATTGCTTGTTCTTTTCTCTTCCCTTTTTTTCTTTTTCTTCCAACTACAACTGGATTTTACCACATGACCAGTTTTCAACTGTAAGCACATTTTTAAATGCCTACTTTCTACCAATGTAAAGGCATTTTCAATTTCGAACAAATGTGGTTCCAGTCTCACCATGTGGCCAGAAGGGAACCAAACATAACAAATTCTAAGAGCAAGTTAGGAAATACTGCAGTTTTTACAGAGTCAATTGCCCCCAAAAGAGGTGAAATAGCTGAATTTACTAAGTTGGTATAAAAATGAGGTCTCTGAGCATGCATATTTCTCTTCCCACATCCTACAGCACCCATGCTTAGAAAACATGGGACACATTTCTAATGCAGTGATACCTAATGTTTCCACTACCAGGGTCAACAAGTTTCCATCAGCTTGAGCTCTGGGTCTCCCAGATTGCATCTATGACATGCAGACTGCCAGCTGGGATCAGGAAATATTTTTTCTCTACTGAGGACTGGAGTAGGGTTTTCAGTCTTCCTCAGCTGGTCTTCAAGTTGTACATAGTATTATTCAGTACAAACCAGCTGTCTGTCACTGGGTACCTGCAGGAGATCAATGGACAACGTGTACACAGACTAATGTAATCCAAGCATTGCCGTTTATTTGCCCGAAGCTCACTCATTATATACCCACCAGCACTGACCACGCGCCGGAAGCACAACTCTGATTGGTAACAAACTCTGCCACGTGCTAAACAACATCTCCTGATTGGCCAGGCACTGCTCTCAAGGCGCCGCCCTTAGTTCCGCCTTCTGCCTCCTTTTTCTTGCTGTGTCACTGCCTCTGCACGTATTGCACGTGGCCGTCCTTGTGTGACTTTGCTGGCGCCACAGAGTCTGGATTTGCTTACATGTCCATTCTTATGGAGATACCGCTCCACAAATCCCCTTTCTTCTTTTTGAGCAATCCAGACTTGTTTAACAGCACGAGACAAAACAGTAATCAAAAACTTTCATACACAACATAATAATAATACAAAAACTACAACAGTTACAATACAAAAAGGAACAGTTACTAATACAAAAAAGAATCAAATCTTTCAACCATCCCCCAAACCCAAACTCTGCAACCAATCATCAAACCCTGTAACTACATTGCTTGTGTATCATGCCAAGGATTTAAGGGGACACGGCTTCTGCCAGCTGTTGTTTCCATGGCTTTACCTATCGTGCAGGTATCCAACGAATCCCTTCCCCTGTAAGCAAACACATATATCCTTGACCAGTCATTTTTACTTCTGCTGGCCCTTTCCATTCACCTGTTTTTAAATCTTTATATTGAACTAACACTTTACTAAGTTCCTTATTCACATCAGCTCGTAAAGCACTGCTATGAATTAACATAGGTGGCTCATCCCTATCTGCTGCAAGGAGGAGGTAATTTAAAACATACAGAACTTTTGATAATCGTT
>VYZX01025319.1:13150-34346 GCA_013401335.1 Brachypteracias leptosomus | reverse complement strand
CCAGAACTGGACACAATATCCAGGTCTCACCAGGGAGGAGAGGTTCCTACTCACCACCCCCCTTCTGATCCACCCCAGGATGCCCTTGGCCTTCTTGGCCACAAGGGCACATTGCTGGCTCATGGTCACCTGCTGTCCACCAGGACCCCCAGGTCCCTTTCCCCAGTGCTCCTCTCTTAACAGGTTGGTCCCCAACCTATCCTGGTACCTGGGGAAAGCTGCTGTCGTGGTGGTGATGAGTCAAAGGAGTAGACAGGAGTTCTTTTCTCCTGCTGAATTCCTAGTAGATAAATTATTATTACCTGAAACCTATAAAGCTCCAGTAGAAGTGGTCAGATGAGGGATGCTAGAGAATGCATTTATTTTTGTAATACTTATTTTCCAAAAGGACTTTTTTCTTTTGTTTAATCTGGATATAAACATTATTTTTGGATGATGACATTAACTTCATGGTTAGTTCCACTGGGAGCTTCCTTTTGTCTGTCTTTTGTCATATTTATGTAAATCTTGTTGATCTCAGCAGCTTTGAGTAAACAGTGAGTTGTGAAGAGTCCAGGTGAAATATTAATATCTTAGTGCTGGAATTGGACAAAAAATTCAGATTAGGTGTACTTAGGCTTCATTTTATAATTTTTTTTAGTACCTGTCCCATATAACAGTGACTGCATCACTTATTTTACCTGTTACTTTCTCTGTTGCAGTTTATATTTGCTTATTGGAGTGTAGGTGTTTGAGGTCCAAGTGCTACTAAGTGCAAATCACTGAGGAGGGGTGAGTGTCTGTAGTGCTAACTCAAAAAACCTCAAATATTTTCCTTTTTTTGTACCTTCAGGTCTCATTGAATGTTACCTGGCCTCCAACAGCATCCGGGAAGCCATGGTGATGGCAAATAATGTCTACAAAACCCTGGGAGCAAATGCCCAGACTCTCACCCTATTAGCAACAGTCTGTCTGGAGGATCCAGTCACGCAGGAAAAAGCAAAAACATTATTGGACAAGGCCCTAACACAACGACCTGATTACATTAAAGCTGTGGTAAAGAAAGCAGAACTTCTTAGTAAGTTCCTGGTTTTTTTTTTACTCTCATGTTGACTTACTTAAAACATACTGTTCATATATAGCAGAGTGTTCTGCACCCTCATGGGTGTGAAGAATGTGACAGTGATCAGAGGATCATTTAGGTTGGAAAAGACCTTTAAAATGGAGTCCAGCCATAACCCCACTCTGCTAAATCCCTCAGCACCACATCTAAGATGGGTTTTAAACACATCCAGGGATGGTGATTCAGACACTGCTCTGAGCAGCCTGTTCCAGGGCCTGACAACCCTTTCAGTGAAAATTTTTTTCCTATTGTCCAACCTAAACCTCCTGCAGTGCAACTTGAGGACATTTCCTCTTGTCCTGTCACTTATTTGTGAGAAGAGACCAGCACCCACCTCTCCACAACCTCCTTCAAGGTAGTTGTAGAGAGCAATAAGGTTTCCTCTGAGCCTTATTAAACAACCCAACTTCCCTCAAGTGATATTACAGCCCAGGGATTTATCCATACTACCCTGAAGGAAAAAATCCTGGGAATTGATTGCAGTAGCACTTAAAACAACTGCAGACAAAACATTTTGACTTCAAAGTGCATCTAATTGTCTGTAGCAGTTATTGCAACAAAAAGCCATTGCTTTAGAGTTAAATCTTGCACAAAGCACATCACTGCCAATCCCCCACTAGAATCAAAGAATCATTATGGTTGGAAAGGAGCTCTAGGATCATCAAGTCCAACCTTCATCCCAACATCTCCCTGGCCACTAGACACACAGTTCTGAAGGAAGAATCAGTCTTGTGCTGTGGTGGCTCTTTGTGTACTCTCTTGACTTGTTCCAGGTTTATCTAAGCTCTTAATTAAAACTCTAGTTTTGCCTGTGACCAGGTAGAGAGCAGAAGTATGAAGATGGGATTGCTCTGCTGAGGAATGCCCTGGCCAACCAGAGTGACTGTGTCCTGCACCGCATCCTGGGGGACTTCCTGGTAGCTGTCAACGAGTACCAGGAAGCAATGGACCAGTACAGCATTGCCCTGAGGTAAAGCAGAGGCTCTGAGACTCTCACAACCAGTCATCAACTTAATTAAGTGAAAACTTGAGCTGCTAATTGCTTAGGATGGACACCAGAGGTGGATTTACATTGTTCTCCCTTAAATCAAAACCATACAGAGGATGTCCTGTTAATGAATTAGTTGGTTGTTAAGTCTTTTGAAGTGAGAAGTGCAAAATTTAGGGGCTGAGCATGCACTAGGCAGGAGATTGCTTGATAATGAAAAGGATTAAGGCATGATTTAGTTAAAGATATTAATTATTAACTAGTCAGGCACCTTAAGTTCCATTCCTTTAAAGATATAGACTAGGGTATAGAAGAAGGATATAGATTTAGACTATATAAGTAGTCTACTATTATTATTATTATATAAGTAATCTACTATTAAGTAGATTTAAACAGTGTGATTGCACTTAAGATAACCTAAATATTATTATAAGGTGTTATCATGTTAAATCATAGAATCATTTAGGTTGGAAAATATCTCTAGGATCATCAAGTCCAACCTTCATCCCAACATCTCCCTGACCTCTAGACCTGAAGTGCTGCCATGTTTTAATTTCAACAAGTTAAATTCACCTTAAATCTAGCACATTATACCCACTATGAACTTATATAAATGGGTCAGCTGCTTTTTTGCTTTCATGTAAATGACTGTGACCAAATATATCACATTTTTCCTGCTTTCATGTTACTTTATAATTAGTATTATCTGGAAGAGATGACTTGGAAGTTTCTTGGAAGAGTGTGATGTTTAGATGAAAGCTTTCCTGAGGATCAGAGTTGGTTTATATAAAGATGGAATCCTCAGTGTTAGAGTCAGCTTGAAGTGAAGTAACATCTACTCAACTCAACTTTTTGATGATGTTAAACAGGAAATGCAGACAACCAATAATGTCACAACTGAAGAGAAAAATAAGCTTTAGGACAATGTTTTCTTTTCTTTGCTTTCCACAGTTTGGACCCAAACGACCAGAAGTCACTAGAAGGAATGCAGAAAATGGAAAAAGAGGAAAGCCCAACAGATGCAACCCAGGAGGAAGATGTGGATGACATGGAGGGAAGTGGGGAAGAAGGGGACCTGGAAGGCAGTGACAGCGAGGCAGCTCAGTGGGCAGACCAAGAGCAGTGGTTTGGGATGCAGTGATGGCCTCTCTGCTGCCTGCTTGGCACTGGAACAACCACTGGAGCCATTCCCTGAAGAACAGAAACTATGATTTTTGCAGCAGCAAAGGACAGTTTTTTTTTCCTTTCTTTTTTTTAAAATAGACTCTGAAACCATTTAATAGTTCTGTGCATCTCAATGCCATGAAGACTCTTGATGCTTCTTATTTATTAAGTGTAAGGGACTAATTGTACTGGAGGTTATTTGCAACTTTCATTTCAAACAATTCCAGCTAAGACTCAAAGCATTAGAATCCCAGGTGTGTCATGAGCCTGATTGTGACAAAAACAATGTCTGAGTTCAGCCCAGGGCCAAGTGTGGGTGATTGATTTGTAAATACAGTGGTTTGTACTCCTCTCTGGAAGGGTCTTCCTCTCATTTGGGTGCTGGGCTCAGGCTCCTGCTGAAGCCCTTGGGTGTGGCTGAGAACAGCACTTGTCTGTCACTGTGTTTGTTGAATTAATTTCTTTTTCCAAGGCTGTAAAGGAGGAGTTGGGTACCCCAGGCAACTGTGACTTAAAGGACACTTCTGGAGCTGACCAGTTTCTGTGTGTGCAGAACTGAGCCAGCACTGGGGAATTACAGTCATTTCCTCAATCCCTCCTAAACCCTGTAATCACTTAAAGTCTGTACACAAACATTTATTTTTAAAGGCAGTTGAGTTTTCTTTCAGTGTGTCACTCAAAGGTTTTCCAGCAGCAACTCAAAGCACTTGGTTCTCTCTACAGTTAAAATGCTAGAAAAAGAATTCTTCCTCATTTGCACTGCTGGAGAAATGCTAAATATGCAAAGACACATTGTCTTGGTCTTGTAATATTTACATACTTGGTGTTGCTGTCAGGTAATACTTGAATTCCTGTTTTCCTTCACCTTTTGAAGCAAAATATCAGCATTTCAAGGGGGAGCTTCTTTGTGTAATCCAGAAACAGCTCCAGCTCTGTGGGCTTGGGGTGTGGGAGGAGGAATTACCTCTTGCTCTTATTTTTCTTAGGGTTCTGATTTCTTTACTCTTTACTAAAACATACATTTTAATCTTTGTATTGGCAATTTGGCTCTTTCTGAATTTGTTACCACAGGTATCCTGGAGCACAGAGATTGTTTTTTTACAAGGCTAAAAAGTAGTTGGGAGTCTCAGAGGAAAAATGGCTCTTTGGTATAAATGAATGATGTGGAAAACAAGCTCCTCCCTGGTTGTATAAAGCAGATAAGGGTAAAAAGTCTCTCCCTGTGTCCCTGCATTACATCAATTAGAAAAATGCACAACAAAAATATAGGCAGATTATTTCTATGATCATCTGCTTTGGAAATACTTGGGTATGTCACATCTTACAGAGGAGTTGAAGAGTTTATCCATTTATACCCCTGCTGCAAGATGCAGTGAATAGTTTCCAGTCAGTGCATGTCTTCCATAACAGAAAGATGCATGTACAAGCAAATCCAAACCTTTTTATTTTTTAAAAAGGTTTGTTTCTCCTCACAGTGGAGTGTTCCTCAGGTTGTGTTCTGCCTCTGAAGGCTGGGGAGCTGTGTTAGCTGCAGTGTGTCCCAGACCTCTGCTGTAGATGAAAGAGTGGAGATCTTGGTGTTATTAAACTAAAGAAAGGATGTGTTTAATTGTGATGAGCAGATGGGGTATGTGATGTATGTTTTGGAAGCTGCTCAGTCATTTTAGTCCTTTAAGCAGGTTGTTAATGGATCCACTGGCCTCATGTGTTTCTCTGGTACATTTACATAGAGCAGGAAATGAGGAAACCACAGTTTGACTAAAACCACTGAGTGTGTTGATAGGTGATGTGATAACCTCTCCTTTTAGAACAGGCAGGAAACTCAAACCACTTGAAGATGAGCTTGCTGTAAAGGAAACATCCCTCTGCTCACATGTGGCTTCAGACAAGTCCAGGTACACCCATAACACCTCCAGATAGCTGCCAAAATATCACATCCCAACTTGACTCCTTTTCAAAGAGACAATTCCAGTCAAATCCTGCAAATAATCACCCTGTAAGTACCTGATGTATTGAGGTGATGCAGGTCAGGTAGTCATAGTTGTAGAGGACATGAGGAAGGGACTTTAAGGTGCCATCCATACCTGCTGAGTGCATTTGATGTTATATAGAGATATATTTAGCACGAGCTTCAGAATTCTAGAGGGATTCTTGCCTATTAATGAGCCTTCATTAGCACTCTAATTTTAGAAAGTGATCTCTGGCTTTGCAGGGATCTTGTGCTCTCAAGTTCAGTTACTGCTGTTGTAGTTCAGGGAATATAAGAATTAGCCTGTAGGAAGGAGCTGACCTCATTCTGTCCCTTCATCATGGGCTGGGCACCCTGGAAGAAAAGATCATGAAGCCAAAATCTGCAGTTCAGGCTGTGTCAAACCTGTGCTGTAAGCTCCTCAAAGTGAAGCAGTTTGGAAGTGAGGCAAGGAAAGCTGTTGCCATGTGGTTGTGTGGTAGAGCATTGGTGTGTCTGGGGCTGGGTGAGGATGGAGAGCCAGGGTTTGAATGAAACCCTTGAATTTAAATCCCAGATGTCATTAGGAAGTTCTAATTCTTTCCTACTTTGCAATAAGAAAGACACAGAAGTGATGCAAAGGGGCAGAATTTCTTCAAACCCTACGAAGACCTGGGGAAGGGCTCAAAGACTGAATTGACTGGTCTAAAAGCAGCACATGTCATAGAACCATAGAATTGTCAGGGTTGGAAGGGACCTTAAAGACCATCTAGGTCCATAGGCAGGGACACCTCCCACTACATCAGGTTGCTCAGAGCCCCATCCAGCCTGGCCTTCAAAATGTCCAGGGATGGGGCTTCCACCACCTCTCTGGGCAACCTGTGCCAGTGTCTCCCCACCCTCCTGGGGAAGAACTTCTTCCCAACATCTAATCTGAATCTCCCCTCTCACATCCCTGCTGTGGATGGAGTTTCCTAAAGAACATGAGGTCTGCAGTGGTTTGCTCATGATTTATTCTGTGCTGGTAACACTGGTGGGATTCCTGGTTCTGATTTCCAGAGCTTGGGGCTGCCAGAATTTTGGAGCAGAGCTAATGGAAGGAGCTGAGGAGTGCTGGGCAGAGCAAGTATTTTCTAACTGAGGCCTTTTTCCTTTTTTGTTACTGCTGATTATGCAAGATTTTTGATTAATTAGGCTTTTTTTTTTTCCCCAGTAACTGTCCTCATTAGGCCTGTGTTTCTGTGGGGATTCTGCCCTCCTTGCTTTTCAGGAGCTCAGTGATGTGGAAACATCCATCCAGGGCAAACCTCATTCCTCACTGAAATCTCAGCTGGAAGGAAATCCTAAAGCCTGTGTCTGTCATTTCAAGGTATGCAAATATACCATAAACAAATATCTTTTTAAAAACCCCCAAATCTAAGTTGGTGCAGCCCCCAGGGATCTTGAATTTAGTGACCTTAGGTGGGTTTAAACTCAGTATAAAACTGTGATTTGAAACTAAATAGGCTTAGGCAGGGTTTAAAGTAGCATATACTAAATAATGTGTGTGCAGTGCTGCCCATCAGTAAATTAATACAACTTTTTGGAGTTCCCAGCAGAACTCGAGCCCAATGCAGTGATTTTGCTGCAGCTTCTTCATCAAAAGGATCTTGTGTGGGCCTAAATAATTATTCCCCCAACCCACCACATTCCTCTACTGCCAGTTTGAAAAGTAATCCTATAATGATGCCTGAACCTGCCTCAAAAAATATTCCTGCTCCTCTCCCAGGCTTTGTAACTTTGCAAACATTTTTGCTGCTTTTTTCTGCTGTATTTTTCTATCCTTTAGGTTGAAGCATGTTGAGGAGGAGAGGGCCAGGGCTGTAGAGCTGCTGTTGAGTTGCTGGAGCTCTGGCCTGAGGTGTGGGGGATGATGAATGTTTGTGTTGGTCCAGTTACCAGATCTGGGAGGGAAGAGGAGTGGGGAGGGGGAATTCTGGGCAGGGGGAGAAGTGCCACAATTCCTGCTGCCTTCCTAGGACCTGCAGCCTGGCTGAGATGTCGTTTGGAAGCCAGGGAGATACCTAGGGCTGGCTTTTGGGGTGAAAAGAGAGAAAAAAAATAGTTATTCTGATGCAAACACAGCTTGGGGACGAGTGTTAACACTTAAATTCCCCATGAGTGTTTTAATTGATATATTAATTAAAGCCCTTTGGCTACTCCATGTCTATCACTGTTGATGATAGCAACAAAACAGAATAATTCTGTTTTCCTTCACTGTCTTGAGCCTTGCTCTAACTTTGCAAACCAGAGCCTGGTGTGGAGGGAACATTCACCTTCCAGCCTCAACATTTGCCTGTGGCCACCTCAGCTATCTTTTTTTTTATTTTTCCAGCCATGACCTCTGTGTGTTCCAGAGCTTTGTCTGGAGGACAAAGAGGAGAAGAAAAATCCCACGTCCTGAGACTTGGGCTTGATAAAAATTGCTTAAATATTTACAGAGAACAGAAAGTGCCAATTCCACCAAAGGGGCTGGACTGGCAGCAGCAGCACACTCAGCCTGGCTAATGAGGGGCTCGGTGGTTTGGAACCTCTCCCAGTTGGGCTCCCTGGGCTGGGGGGAGTTTAGTGGTTGGCAGAAGTGAGCTACTTACATTGGCAGGTGATCCAAGAACTTGGGTTGATCTGGCAGCACAAAAGGGCCTGTTCCTGTGCTGGGGAGGCCCCGAGCTTTGCTCTGAAGGCTGTTGAGGTGCCAGCTCTTTCCCTCAATTATTTAACCATTTAAAAATTCCCTGAATTGTTGGTGGTCCTGCTTTTTCTCCTACCATTTAGCCTCGTGTCATTCCTTGAGTTGCAGCGTGGTTGGATGAGTTGAAGCTGGTAACTTGGCTTCATACTAGATAGTCTTCCAGGAAACTTCGGTGTGGTGACATCAGCAGAGCAAGAAGAACAAGCTGGGGCTTACTCATCTTCCTCAGCCTGCTCTGTGTGAGCTGCTGCCCTTGTGGTTCTTCAGATAAATGTTTGTCTGGTGGGAAGCCAGTAAAAAGCTCCAATCTGTGACCAAGGAGCTTTTTCTTGCCTTCCAAAACTTGGCAGGGTCCTGCTTAGCGAGTGGTGGAGTGTGGGAAGGAGGTGGAACCTCAGCCCCTGGTTTTCCTGCTGAGGTCTAGAATGAAGGTGAGATGGGGACAATGTTCATATGGATTGAATTGTCTGTTTATGTGGGGGCCTGGAATGCAGGAAGGTTTGGCATTAGTCTGGAAGAAATAATAATACTTGCATTAGCCCAAGTTCTAGCTGGCCTAGATTCTTGCTGCTGGGTGTTACAAGAGGAGGAACAGGGTCCAGAGCCAAACTTCAACCTGTCCTCAGCTCACCAGGACAGCTTTTAATAGGTAGGAAAAGAGGTGGTGGCTCCAGCTGAGCTTTCAGTGTCTGTTCTGTGGAGGATAATGTCACGCTGAAACTCGGCCAGTTTGATAAGGCTGGAGGACTCGGTCAAGTGTTTGCTCCCCTTGTGGAAATATTGGGCTCTGAGAAGTTTTAAGGACCTTCCACCCAATAATGCTGGAAATATTTGAGGTTTTGTGAAGAGTTTAACTCTTCTTGTGCTGTGCTTTGATTTCTGCTTTTGTTCCTGGCATGTCTTGATTGGGCAAGAGATGGGGTTCACCTCCTTTGGAGCTCTGATTTCCCATCTGTGCTATAAATTCAGAGGCTGTACATGGTGGAGGGAAGAACATCCATCATCTGGCCTTCAACTGGTGTAGAGACACCTAGAGCTTGCTGCAGGAATTCCTGGGATAGAACATGGAGCTGCTGGGTGTGCAGCCATGGCCCAAAGGAGTGTCACAGGCAGGACTCAAAGCTCCTCTCCCCTGCCCTGAGGGAAGGGGAAAACCTACAGCAGGTTCCTAACCCCAGTCTCATCCCAGTGAGGGTTGCTGTTAGTGACAGAGGACCTGAGCAGCTTGGTGGGATGCTGCCAGCAGGGCTTTCACCAGGATGGAAGTGTCTTGGTGAAGACTTCAAAGATCTACCGTGCAGCTGCTGAGGGGAGCTCTTAATCCCATTAGGCTTTAAGATCAGAGTGTCAGCAGCTCCCTCTCGTGAGAGGCTGGATGTTGTTAGTCTTTCAAAGTACATCTGTTGGATAAAAGCCCTTCTTGTTTAGATAGAGACCTCCCTAATGAGCACATGGAGCCTGATTAAGGGATGAACTAAATGCTGAGCTGGTCCTAGCACTGCAGTTCTGAGAAGATGCAGAAAAGTGACTTGAGGAGTTGGAGCAATTTCCAGGAAGAAGAGAGAAGTATCCTGGGAAGTCTGTGGGGTCTGCAGAGAGAGGAGAATCCTGGGAAGTCTGTCCAGGGTCCAGGTCAACCTGAGAAAGGAATTCAGGACTCCAATTTTAGGTGCTTGAATTTCATTTCAACACCTTTATTTGCTCTGTCCTTCAACCCCAACTAAGGGAAGGAGCTCCTGGTTCCCTATTGTGGCTTTCTCTGGTTTTAGTGGCATGTGCTGGTGTAGATCTGTGAGGTGCACACATTCATTCCTCTGGCTTGTTTTGGCACATCAGCTTTTCACAGTTTTATTGTGGAATCCAGTTGACATAATGGTGGGTGGTGGGTAGAGGTGCTGCTTGGGGAGGTTCTGTAACCTGAGGAGGTGAGGACTTGTTAAAGCAGGTTCTGGGTACTTTGGAAACTTGGCCTTGGTTTCTGAGAAGCTTCCTGTGGTTTGTGTGCCTCGGCTGGCAGAGTGGAGATTGAGGTGATGCTAGAGTGATTTCCTTCTGCTTGGTTTTATTTTTTTGAGCTGAGCAACCTGCTCTAGCTGCAGATGTCCCTGCTTGTTGCAGAGGGGTTGGATCAGATGAGCTTTAAAGGTCTCTTCCAATCCAAAACATCCTATGGTTGTATCTCTGAGAGGTGTAGGAGCTGTGAGCAGGAGCAGGCTGGGGGTTGGGAAGCAGCTCATCATCAGTCTGTGCTCTCTGGTTGAGGCTGAAATTTCCAGCATCCAATGGCTGGTTTGTGTTTTCTGCCCTCTGGACTGGGAGTTTGAGGTGTTAATGTCTATAATGCCCAATAAGCTGAGCTGTGGGGAGCTGGTTCCTTGCTCTGTGGTTCTCAGTGGATCATCCACATGATGCTTTAGAGCCGGGGGTTCCCAGTGGGAGGAGGAGGAGGAGGATGAAGCTGAAGCTGTTTATCTCAGCATCTCCTACCACGTTCTCTTGCACTCGAGTACCTCCCAACCCACGGAGCATCACGTTTTCTTCATGGGGCTCTACTTGCAGGTCCTTGGGGTGACTCGTCGGGAGTTCAGCTCGCAGGTCATAATTTAAAGAGATGTTTAAAAATAAATGCTGAGTTGGGGCTGTTTGCTCCCCAGCGAGGTGCTGGTTGAAGGCAGAGCTGCTGGAACCATCCCTGGAATGCAACTTGCTGTGACAGCAGCAGGGAGTGGGAGCAGTTTGCTGAAGAATGACTTTGCAGCATCACTCATCGTTACATTTGGTACCAGAGCTGGTGACAAGAGCTTCTGGGAGTTGACAAAAGGGGCAGCAGAGCAGGGGGGGCAGCAGGAGTGGCTGTCACAGGGTTGTGTTGGTGCACCAAGGGTGTAGAGCTGAGAAGCTGGACTCCAGCCACCTTCTGCTGAGAAGGGAGCCTGGTTTTCTCCTCGTTGCTTCCTAATTAAAGCAAGGGAAGAGGTTATGCCAAGGGAAGAGGTTATGCCAAGGGTAGAGGTTATGCCAAGGGAAGAGGTGTTAATGGGGTGGTTTCTTCCACTGTGTTCTGGACAAATGAGTCCCATCATTGAGCTCAGGTGCCTGTGTGGAGCCCTGGCTGGGGCTGGTGACAGTGCTGCTGGAGCCAGGCTATAAATAAGCCCTAGGGAAGAGCTGCAGTTGTAGATAAGAGCCGAGTGCTGAGCTGGGCTCTGACAGGCTCAGCCCAGAGGGTAGGAGCAGAGCTCAGCCTGCTGTGAACACTTCCATAGTAGGAAGCAGCCAGGAGCAGCTCAGCCCCACTATTAATGCATCTTCCACCATCTTAAGAGTTCAACTACCAAGGGAATTCAATATTTCTATTTTTCCCCCTCAGGCTGTGGTGTTTGAAGGGTCTCAGCCATGTCACCTCGTTGGGATAAGGCTGTTTGCTGGCAGCGTGCTGCTAGCATGAGATGGAGGGTTTAAGAAGCATTACACTTAATTTATAACCCACAAATATGCATATTCAGAGGCTCACCCTCCTCTTGCTCCAAATGCAACTCCAGTTTATGGGCTCTGGAGCAGGAAAATCCTGGGTTTTAGTGCCCAGGGTTTGGGGAATGGAATAAGCTGGACCTCCAGGAGCTCTCCCAGCTGGCTCCATGGGGTCTGTGCCTTGTAGCAAACCTTGGTTAACCTTTCTTTGGCTTGGGGGGAAAGAGTAGCAGCTACTTCAGCTTGGGGCAATTTAGAAAAACTAGAAGAGGACAAAAAAAAAAAGATGTAGTTGGGAAAGAAATGTTTATTTTCTCAAAGGGATTTTACAAACAATGGAGCATTTAAAAAAAAAAAATCAAGTGATCAAAATACTTGACAGTGTCCCTTAAACACAACACACAAGCCCCTGGGCAGAGGAGATCACACCAGCGTGGAGGTCACTGCTGCTCCAGCTGCATAGTTCTAGGAGGAAAGACTGCAATGGTGTTGGTGCCAGGAAGAGGCATCCTGGCATTAACATGGGAGTGAGCTGAAGGCCCTACATGTGTACCTGCAGGAGACAAAGTGCATAAAATACCACGCAGAGGATGTCTTGTAGAATAAATTTATTTTACCTGATACAAATGAAAACTAGGTGTGATGCTTCTTGCTGTCAGCATGTAAATAGACAACTGGTCTTATTTACAAGGTCTAGAGGTGGTTCATGCAGCTGTGGCTAAGTTGGTTGTTGCTTTTTTTTTTTTTTTTCCTCTTTTTTTTTTCCTAGAAATGCATCACAATGTTTTGTATTGCACCAACATCTGTCTTTACTGCCTTAGATTTCAAATAAGTTACGGTACAGTGCAAAAGAGGTTGATTTGCACACATGGTAAAAAACAAAAAAAAACCCCAACCCAAGGTTCTGAAGTGGAGGCTCATGGTTTTAACATTCACCTGTAATCTTGTCAATGACCTTTATAAATAGGAGAGCGTTGTACAGAAGCTGTTCTCGAGTAGGATGTTGGGATGATACAATACAGAGCAAGGTTTGTCTACAACCGAAGGAGGCATGCAGGGCTTGGCTAGTGTACATTGTATAAACTGACATTGTTTTACAGACAGAAATATGGAAAACTGGCTGAGAGCTCCACGAGGCTCGTTGGAGGGTTAAACAAACTCTTCTCCGTGCAGCACTGACCCCAAACTCCTCTGGAGAGAGTTGCCCCCGTGGGAAGCTCTATTGCACCTTTGTACAATGAAGTCCTAATGGTACCACACGTTTCTTCCACAGAAAACACAATGAGGTTTTGTTTTTTTGTTGTTGTTGTTGTTGTTTGTTTTTAGGGAAAGCAAAGAATCTTTACACATGATACATGCAGAAGTTTTGGTAGATGTGTTGCTAAAAACACATGCACGCAACAAAACAACCTTACATTTCTGCAAAATTGTTTAGGAAGCGATTACTCCAGTATTGCTGAAAAGGAAAGAAAGAAAAGGCATCAGTTAATGAAAGGATGAAGGGCAAGTCTCATTGTACAAGCAAGACTAAGGTCAACAGTGACAGAAGAAAGAATGTTAAGGTTGGTAACTGGCTGCTCTGTCATTCAAGGGACACTCTCAGGTTACTTGGTTCTGGAAGCCTCTGGGGTGGTGGCTCAGCTCTTCTGCACTCAGCAGAGCTCCCTTTATCCATCACCACCAAACCACTGCTTCCTCCAGAGACTGCAGTGGAAGAGAATCAAGTTTTTTGCCTTCCTCTGCCTGACTAGTGGCAACAAATTCTCATTTGTTTGTAATTTGTACTTTCAAGTCCCACACTACAGTCTGAGCTCAAGTTTTGAAGAGCTCCCAGGGTGTTTTTCTAAGGCATGACACTGCAAGCTTGGCCCCAAAGTGACCTAACAATGTCCCTTTTCCAAGTAAGGCAGCTTGTTCTGGGAAGCAGTAGGAAAGCTTTGAAGAAGTCATTAAACTACACAAGGAAGGGTAGAGTACAAGGTAATAAAGCTCCTCCTGTACTTTACCCCCAGAACACAGTGTAGGGTTGGCCTCGTGTCTAGGGGAGGAACCCTGTGCTCCGAGTCCCCGGAGCTCCACGGTGCCTCTTCCAGACACTGCTTCAACACTACAAAATTTTCAGACTCTCCTGCTAAGATTTGAAAATGCATAGTAATGTAATTAAGGATGTAATTAGCAGAGATTAGGGAAACAGTTAATGGTTAGAAGTGCAAAAAAAGTCAACGAGACAGGTGCAAGAGACAGACGACTTTGTATTGCTTTTACCTCCCTTCATCTCAGCAAATTCAACCACCTTTGAGCTGTTTGTGGTGTAACGTTGTGTGCTGGGGCTGTGTTGGTGGGACACTGACCAGCAACTGCTGTACTGCATTTTATCATCAGATTAAAAACTCATTTTCTTCCCCTTAGCCTGCCCCAAAATGGCCTCTCTACAAACATAAGCCTCGTAGTGTTTTGACAGACCCGTATTCTTTTTCTGCAGCCTCTCTCCTACTTATTTATTTGCAGGAAAACTTTGGGAAACCAAGTATGAACTATTTTTATTGCTCGGATGCCAGCAAAAAGCTCATTGTGTAGCTCACAAACAGTACTTTGAGTTGCTTGTATTTGAAAGCAGAGGAGGCCCCGAGGCAGGATGGAGATGAAAGCCCCTGTCTAAATCTCTGACATAGGACTGCAGCTGCCTGGCCAGGCTCAGAACAGTGAATTCAGGAGGAGCTGCTCTCACATCAGACCCCCCTGGTTTCCCAGGATAAGCTGATATCCTTCCTGGTGTTCCTGGCATAAGGTAGCATCAATCAGATGATTGATATGCCAGGACACTAAGGAATCGAGAAAGCAGCAGAGATGACAGAGCTCAGTGAGATGAGAGCAAAGGGAAACAAAGTCATTTTCTAAAAATGGAGTGGGAGATACAAGCCTGGGTAACTTTGAGTTATTTCTGCTTAAAGAAATGCTTCTGTTTATATATTCACAGGCCTAGCACATTAAAATAGGAGGCACCTCTTATCTGTCCCCAGATGACCCTAGAACAGCGAGGAGGCTGGAGAGGACACAGAGGGAACAAAGAAATTGAGAGTTCCAACTTTGAGATGCTGGCAAGTCTGTTCTAAACTGAGAAGTCCTCTCTTCAAACCTGCCCAGATGGAAGGGCTGAGAGCTGAAGAGTGGTAGGATCTGCACCATTAAGGACAATCATTTCAGGTAACATGGCTCCCTGCAGAGCATTTCTAACCTCACACTGCAGTTCTGTTTCTCTGAGAAGCCAGAAGCTCATTCAAGCAACCTCCCCCAGGAGGTTTCTCTCTCTCAACTGGAGAAAGGTTAAGAGCAGATCCAGAGCACTCCAGCTCCAGGAGTGATGTCAGGGCAGGCTGCTTCACTGCCTGGGAGGAAAGTCATGGGAGGTCTTCACATTATGCCAGTTCAGACCATGCAAGGTGAGTATTGACCCTGTAGGGGCAACACTTGGGAAACAGAAGAACTGAAAGCCCAGCAACAGCTGCCACTGAACCTGAGACAGGCAAGTGCTGATCCTGGGGAATCCTATTGTCCATTCCTACAGGAAAAATTTGGAGAGCAAGACTGGGAGAAAAAAAACAAGATAAGATTGCTTGGGCTCTTCAGGAGCACCTTCCAGAACCTGCCTGTTCCTGCAACCACAGGAGCCTGTAGGGATGAATGCCACTATCTACCCCCAGTCATCCAGCTTCCAAAGCCCTGCTTGCCCTGACCCAAGTGCCTGGAGACATCTGGCATGAATGAGCTCTCAGATGTCAGCATGGAAACCCATGACACAAGCAGCAAGATTCATCTTCAACACAGATCCAACAAAGAAGTTGTTGAAGACTGAATTCTACTGAAGACAGTCCTTTTTCCCCTTCAGCTTCTGAGAGACAGGGAAAGAGGAGGTGCAGAGCAGAATTTTTGGCATAACAGACAGGAATAGAATTGCACAAGAAGCAGAGTCATTCATGGTGACAGATACGTGGCTTTACAAAGCCCCAACATGGGGCTCTGGAGGTTCACACAGAACCTCCAGTCAAAGACTCAGTGGTGTTCCTGCCCTGGAAGAAGTTGTCCATGATGTTGGGAGCACACAGAACTAACTTGCTAATATTTGTTTCCAACAAATAACATACTTGAGCATCCTCTGATCTCAAGGAATCCTAAGTCACAGGAGCTATTTGTTTGTTTCAAGAAACAAGGACAAGTCTCCTATTGCTCAATTATTATTGACACAGCAAATGGCCAGTGCTGGCCCCTGGTTTTGGGATGTGCAAACCCTTAAGTTTGGCAAAGACAGATCCTTCCAGACTAAAGAGAGCATGCAGTGGGATTTAAATGCTTACAGTTCAACACCACACCTACTACATCATCAGGTCCAGCTCCCCTCCCTGAGTCACTTCAGCATCACCTTAAACAAGTCAAAGTCTGTATAAACAGAGAGTATTCAGGATGCAGCTGAATTTCAGATAGTGTCTCTGTATTCAGAAGTTAGCAGCTATAGTTGAAGGCTTGAAACCTAGAGAGTTATCTGTGCTCCCTGGATTCCAGCTGGCACCAACAGAACGTAGCTTTTAACTATCATTTTCCTCTATGGGGACTCAGAAAGCTGTTTGAATCTGGTTATTAAAGCAGCCTGAGCCAGCACAAGATAACACAGCACCTGCTACTCTACAAAGACATTGTGACCCCAGAACAATTTTCAAAGACTACCCTGTTAGGCTGAGACTGTTCTTTTGCCTTTTCAGACGACCACTGTGCAAAGAGTTTCCACTCCTTGGAAAGGAGAAGCTGTTTTTGCAAAGAGCAGCACCTGCACTTTGAGCACTGCAGACACCAGGGCCTAGGGAAGGGGGCTCAGCTCAGGGGGACAGCCCCTGTTTCAGAGCAGGGAAGAAGCTTTGGAGTAAACCAGCACCTGACCACAAGTACCAGAGTGTTTTGGACACTAAACATTCACGTGAACAGCTGTCACTGTCTTAAGTTACAGATTTGTCCAATTTTATCTCAAACTTAAGACCCAAAGCTGTAAGACCCCAGGGCACTGAGGCTCTTGGGTGCTATAAAACAAAGACCTAAAATACACTAACCCAAAAGCAAGAGCTTTGCCTTTGGAATCAGCAATTTGAGCTTCAGACCACAAAACAAAGAGTCTAAAGTGGTGATAATAATGTAGCACAGCAGAGTTTGACAAAACACAGCATGGGAATGAAGGAAATCACTATTTATTCTTCAACATGTATACAGCAAATGCTATATTACAGCAAGTCACCACTGGCATGGTGAAATGGAAGAGAAATACTCACTTTAGTCGATGAAAGTTGGAAGGCATTGGAGAAAAACACCACAGTTAGGACTGTTAATGACTTACACGTTGTTGATACAGGACTGAATTTGAAAACATGCTTTAACATTTACCGTAATAATGAAGGTGGTTAGTGCCACATTAAAATAAAAATAGTTCTATACAATATGTTCAAATTTGGTCATGTGCTATTTACAGATTTTACAAAAAACACACACGAGCTTGTTACTTCAAGTCAGGCTAACAACAGGCCAGCAGAGTAACTCCATGTATACAACTGATCATTAGTGCCCTAAGTGGAGGAAATCCAATTTCTAGCTATGCAGTGCAAGTTATTTTTCCAGGTCTCATTACAAGTTTTGAAAGTAAAGGGTAAAAAAAAAAAAAAAGAAGAAGAAGAAAGGATCTGACACATGTAAATAAGGTATTAAAACCCAACTTAAATTCTCTTTTGAATTAAAACAAATCATGCTTGTTAAAAAAAGGTTTGGTTTAGATTGAAGTAGACAGAAGTAGCCCTCCCTATCCCTGTATAATGGGCAACACTGGCAAAATAAGGTCCATTACAATAATAATACAACAGACAAATAAATAATCTTAAAAAAAACCCCAACCCTACGTGTGTTGAGAGTGTGGAAGAACCCCAGCAGGCTGCACCTGGAATGGTATTTTCTGCACGAGCAAGGTTAGGCATACCTCATACAGAAACTGGTGTAAACAAGGACAGTGGAGAACCAAGAGTGAGGGAGCAGGAGGAGGGTCAGGGGAGAAGAAATCCTGCCCGAGGTAGCAGTGCTCTCTACCCAGTGCAGAAAGTCCCACTTAGGAATCAAACCTGACTTTATGACAAATTAAGTCTGGATGACCATGCAGAAGACAAACAGTTACATGCTTTTTTAGTCTTAGACGACACACATTTCATTCCCTAAAATCTGCTGCCAATTTAGTTTGATAGTGTCCGCTGGCTCAAAAAAAAAAAAGATTTACTTTGTTTTTTTACATGATGAATAGACTATTGAACAGAACACTGTACATGCTTTTCATCTACAAAAAAATATTTGCATAAAATAGTGTTAGTTCTCTGTACATGTCAATGGACACTTGAACTGTGTATAAAAGAGGAATATATTGCCCCCACTGAAGTCAGAAAAAGCGAAAAAACCAAAATCTAGATTATGAAACCTCCATCACTGGCAAATATGTTCATGTGAAAATTCAGCAGAAATAGACAGTTGCTCTAAACAATAAAAAAATTAAGTTAAACTTTTTGTTTTCTTTTCGAATGTAAAACTTGTCACCATGTCAGTCAAGACCAGAACATATCACTAAAGTTAGTGTCTGTGCTGTAAAGCCAGATAACCAAGGGCATAGTAATGAACACAAACGGCCAGGAAACTCCTTCGGTGCATGCTGACAGAGAACAGGGTTTGGTGGCAGGCTGCACACTATCTTTACCAGGTTCCAGGTAGTTACGGGCCACATATTTCAGTGTTTCATCCAGCAGAATGACAGGGAGGGAGATTTTCAATACCATCAGCCACTGCGTCACGTTCAACGGTGTGATCTGGAAGATAATCTGAAAGGAAAGGCAAGTGTTACAGCTTTTCTCCCCCCTCCATCCCTCACTAAGCTCCAGATAAGTTTTTTTGCCTCTATCTCTAAGTTCAGGGATGATACGTGCACTTACTGGCAGTGGTTCCACATAAAGGATGAGGAAGTGGAGGGACATGGACAAGCAAATGGCTCCCACTAGCCAGATATTCTCCCACGGGGGCATCCTCATCAAGGACTGGTTTTCTGATAGACTGCAACACAAACATGGTACATACATGGACATAAGACACCAACAGGAAATTCAAGATATCAGAAGACTAGCTGGCAAGAAAAGCAGCATGGCAAGTCACAGTTATCCCAGTTGGGAAGGAAAGGAGGACACCAAAATACTGTTTTTATATATGTTGAGACTTTAAACTAGCTTGGAAGTCTGCTTAAAAAAGCAGCCACAGCTCATTCAGCCTCACATTTTCCAGATCTAATCTACCTTTTCCTCCAAGACCCCAACACCCTCTCCACAGGAGGAGCAGGGCAAAGCTGGGCCTGGCAGCCCAGGGCAGAATCCTCCCCAGGCCTGGGGACCTAGTGCTCCCACTTCTGAAGTTCACTGAAGTTCACCTAGTGCACCCACTTCTCCTGAAGTTCACCCTTTGGAGAAACAGAGGGTCAAGTACTTGCACTTTCTTAAAGCCTGTTATTTAATTCTGCTCTTCAGATACAACCTCCATTCAGGCTACACTGCAGAAGAGGCCAAGATCCAGAACATCAGATGTAGAGCAACATCTTCCTATGTAGGACTACTGCAGGACACTTGTATTTAAAGTTTATTTGTTTTTAAATTAACTGACCTCTAAGCTATTTGAAGAAAAATACCCTTGACATTGTGCTATTTAGTGGTTTCCATTTATAATCTTACATTAATTGGCTAAACCCCCATTCCCTTAGGGCAAGAAAAACTATTTTCCATATCTTCAGCATTCTTATTTTAGTTCTCCTTGATATCACTTTATACCAACATAGGGAGGGATAATCTGATTGATTAAGCTTAGATTAAAAATAATGGAAAATATGTCAGTTGCTTAGTACAATACCAGAGTGAATTGGCAGACTTAAAAATACACCTTATGACAAAGAGATCTCAAATGTTATCCAAGAGAGTCATTTTGTTTGCACTACCAGGATTCAGAAAGGAAATGTGACTCATGCTTTGTTAAATTGAGCTGTCCATACACTCAGCATCAAATTGCACAAGAAGAGGGATTTTGGATAAGCTCTGCTGAAGCTCCCAGTTCCTCTGTGGACATACGAACCTGTTGAGAGCGTTGCACATCTCTATGGTGACAAGGACAGACAGAGCCATTGTCATTGGATAGGGGGACTCAAAAACCACACAGTCGATACCAGAGAAGTCTGGGTTGTCCTCTTTGCACTGCAGAAAATGGCTCTGGAACAGAACAAGGTGAACTCACTTCCACAGCTTGTTAAAATGTGAAACAGGCAATTTCGAAGTAATTATGAAAACAAAACCTTCTAATATGACTCCTGTCAATCGCTGGTTTTAAACCTTCTGCCAATTTGAGAAAATTCTCCATTAGTCTTTAATTTACAAGACAACAATTAATCCTTCAGATTGTTCAGAAGTTCAGGTGTCCCACCTAATTAAGACTAATTCATTATGAACATGCCTTACAGTAATAAGTCTGAAAATGTCTCATTAGAGAAATTTCTGTAACCTCCTCTTTCTGTGTAGTCATTTCAAGTAGTAAGAAAGAAGCTTGTACCTCCCCTCTCCCCAAAGATATTAAACTGAGCAAATACCAGCTGGTAGAAGGTAACTCTTGGACCACCATCAGCAGCAATAAACCACCAAGCAGCAGCACCCACTGTGGCAGCACCGACGTAACCTTCAAGAGAACAAAGGGTTTTAACCACATGCAACTTGCCACGCTTGAACTTCTACCTCAAGACCTCTGGTATTGTACAAAAATACTGTAATTCACCTCTCTCTTATGCAAGAAATCTGCTCCACCAGTTCTAACTTAAGCCACCATTAAATACTTGACTTGGACAGTCCTTGGAATGAGTAGTAGTTCTATGTATCATCTCAGCAGCTAATGCAGGTGCTGCTCCTGGTTCTCCACCCCCAATCCCACAACACACTCATCTTCCTATGGCTGATTTATTGCATGGACAAGCTGAAATCTGCTGGAATCTGAGCTGAAAGCACTTCAGCCTAGAATGAGTCCAATGGGAAAAGGCAGGAAGGTGGTTTCTGGAGAACAGAGGTTGAACTCAGCATTAAGTTCATTTATTCCTGAAGAACTTCTCTCTTTTGAGGACTGCAACACCATCCACTGTTGACTAATTCTCAGGGTTTCAGCCAGTGTGGCAGTTATAAAATTTCTAACAGTTTCCTAGTTGTCAAAATCAGAAGTTTCTGGTGAAGTGGTGAATGTCACACTGATGTTATGCAACTAGGGCTTTTGGTGCCTCAGCTGCTACCACTGAAAAAAGAAAAAATCACCAAGAAAGTCACAACTTTACTGTTCCTGTCATGGAAATATGCAAACCAAAGCGTGACTCTTGAAAGAAAATAAAGGAAGAAATTAAGGAAGAGTACCAGCTCCCAATATTTCAGCATACAAGGAGATTAGACAAACTGCTTTCAAGGGATTTTTTAAAAATCCACTTAAAAATCCAAAGAGCCATCACTACTTACATCCAATAGCCAGGTAACGGAAGAAGAGCCACCCACTGATGAGTGGCTCTTTAGGGTTGCGTGGGGGCTTATTCATGATGTCAAGATCAGGAGGATTAAAGCCCAGAGCAGTAGCAGGGAGACCATCAGTCACAAGGTTCACCCAGAGCAGCTGGACAGGAATTAGAGCTTCAGGAAAACCCAGGGCAGCAGTCAAGAAGATACTGTG
>VYZX01025313.1:0-31537 GCA_013401335.1 Brachypteracias leptosomus | reverse complement strand
TTGCTTGCCCATCTTCCTTTAAAACAATGGACATGTGCCGCAGGCCATTTGGACAGGGAAAAAGATCCACAAAATCTACCCCAAATAACTAGGTTTCAGAAGCACAGCATGCAAGTTGTATCCATGAGACTTAAATTATAAAAACAGTAGTCAAATGAATTCTTCAATCACCCTTACGAAAAAAGAAAAAAAAGGAAGGAACAGTATAATTAGTATCTGTAGAGTGTTTGTCATGGGCTGGAAAGGTTGAAAGTAAGAGGGAAGGATGATCTAGGCTTTTTTTTTAAATACCTGAATCCTCACAGGTTTTTTTTTGATTGTTATAATTTGTGTTCTTTGTTTAGTGTTGCTTTTCTAATTCTTGAAAACTGATTTTTTGATTCAGATATTCTCTTAAATCTGGAATTTTGGCATTTTCTAATCCCTTTTCAGGCTCTGAAAATATTCTGGTATCATTATTACTGCTGATTTATAGATGAGCAAGCAACTTGTATAAATCTGTAAACCACTTTTTTTGTAAATGGGGAAAATAGTCCTATTTTGGGTACTGCTTTCATCAGGCATGTGTGTGTGCTGGTCAGTACAGCAATATGTTACATATTTGACTGAAATCTTAGAGACAGGCTGCTGTAACCTTTACCTTAGCATAGCCTTTCTACACCAGTTATATCCAGTTTCTGTAAGTCTGCTGTCCTTTCACATTCTTTTCATAACCAGTTTTGCCTGTGTAAAAGTCTCATTTTTCATTGCTAAATTTTGCAGTTCACCTGTTTATCCTTCTGAACTTTAGTTCAAAGTATTTATAGGGGTTTTTTTTCTGCACATACCTTTTCCTGCCTTAATTGGAAATCTTAGTGTCACAGTTGCTTAACATTGTCTGTGATCTTAACTGCTTTCTTACCTAAATACTTTGCAGCTTCTTTCCAGTTCTTTTGGTGTGTAGATATGTTTAATTTCTCTAACAGATGTTTTTCTTCAGTAAAGTGCTCCTCATCCTGTTTTATCATATATGAGAGCTCAGCTCCAAACATTTCCTTGAGACTTGTTCAGAGTTTCAGTTCCAAATAATTCCTTAAAATGTTAACTTTCCTATGCCAGCAGTCTGCATGCACTTCATGTGGTACTTCCATTTCCAAAGTATTTCTCTAACACATTTGAAATCATCTTCGTACTGATCTCTGTGCATTAAAATGCACTGAAGCTTGAAATATATGCTGCTTCATGCTTTCAGTAATTTTGAATGACAAACACAGTTGATGCATAAGTTACCTGTTTATAAAGTTTGAGTGTAATTTGTGATAAGGCAGGTCATTGTAGTGGAATAAGAAGTAGAACTTGTACTGAATATAGATTACAGGAAGAAGCGTGTTCTGTTTCAAACCTAGATGCGTTTAACATGTCAGGTGTGACCCCTACTTCTGAAGCTAAAACCACAAAGACTATGCTGCTGTAAAACCTTGAGGTGGATAGCTGTATGTGTAATTTTTTTCCTCTGGAGAAAGAATGGAAAAAAAATGCATTTTAAAGTTCTTACTATTTCAAACATATTCTGTCTGACTATAGTACAAAAAGTCAGTGTCTATGTAGCATTCTTCTCACCTAATAGTATCTCAGAGAAAAATCTCTTAGATCAGTGAGTCTTAGTATGAACTGGAGTAACTCTTTTTGCCACATCTTCAAAAGTGAGGAAAATGTGGAAGACAACAATACATTCCTTAATGGTGGAGTCAACTCATTTTGTGTTTTATTATGAAGTTCTTCCTGTCTGATCACAGGCTGTAACAGTTCAGTTGCGCAAAAACATAATGCAAATTCACCACTGGACTCCTGCCACTTTTCCACTCTGGCAGTCAGATGAGTTTGGGAGAAAGAAACTGTGTAAGACAGGTGTTTCTAGCAGTCTGGAAACTTGCAAAATATTTACAGAAATACATTGAATATAAGTTTCTGTAGATCTCAAAACCACAAAAAGGGAAAGTAATAGATGACCAAAGTCTGTAGCTCTGAATTTGAACATATTTTTAAAATAGGGAGCGAATTTAAAGGGAAAGGGAGTGCTAAAAGACCTGTATTCCAGCTACAGGAAGTATTTTTAATTTGCATACAAAAGTGGTACATTCAGAGACTTATTTTTTTTAAAAAAAGTTAATGTATGAATGGTTAGATTCTTGTATGTTAAATTATTTTTTGCTGAACAGTATAGAATTGGATGTCGTGTTGGGGTACATTTGGGAGCTGACGAGATTAGTTGGGAGACTTTTGGACTTGTTTGCTTGTTTTTCATACATACTTCCATATTATCATTTACCAAGAACATCCTTCCAGAACGAATCAAGGGGAGGTTCTGACGTAGTTATTTATTACATATATAGTGTACTTCCAAAGGTCTGCCATGAAGTGTTCTGCTTACTGTATGGGTAGATCTGTAGCTGATAAATGATACAGAGTAGAAGTGGATAGTTAAAGGCATTAATACATCTGAGTTCAGACTTCTGTGTTTGGTTTGTTTTAGAACCAGAAACCCCCTGAATGCCCTCGTGTAACTTTTAAGTAGGAGCAGGTATTAACTAGCATTTTTTTCTGGTTCACTCCAACAGGTGGAGGTAAAGCCATATGTGTTGGATGACCAGATGTGTGACGAATGCCAGGGTGCACGATGCGGTGGAAAGTTTGCTCCTTTCTTTTGTGCCAATGTCACTTGCCTGCAGTATTACTGTGAGTTTTGTTGGGCAAATATCCACTCTCGTGCAGGACGTGAATTCCATAAGCCATTGGTAAAGGAGGGGGCTGACCGCCCACGTCAGATCCACTTCCGCTGGAATTAAACATGGTGAACCAGCATCTACATAAGGAAAGAAGGGTGCATGTGGCTTACTGTGTTTGAAGATACTGACATGCAGAAGAAATAAGTGCATTCTTCTGCTTTTCACCCCAGCTATCAATACATGCATCTTTATCAGCAGCCAAAACACTACAAGCCTCTTGTTTTTCACCAAAACCCTACATCTCAGGCTTACTAATTTTTGTGATATTTTCATGTTAAGATAAAATGTTTTTTTGTATTTTCTCCAAGTTATTTTTATATGTAAAGTTAAAACTAGATATGAGAATGTTTTTGCGTAGGGGCACACAGTCTGCTGCTATATTTAGTGGGTGAAGCGTGCACTTATTTCTAAACATGGGTTTTTAACTTCAAGATCTGCCCCAGTAATTTACCAAAGGTAGCAAAATAGTGAAGATGGAATATGTCTGCTACAAAAAGCTTATTTTTATTGTTGTTGCTATTTTCAGTGTATACATAAACTAAAAATTAGGGTTGATTTTTTGCTCTCCATTTTGACTTGCAAGAAATAATACCTCAAGATAATCTGATTTATTAGCTATTTTTAAACATTTTTAATCACAAGCTGTATTAGCTTTGCTGCTATATAGGTGTTATGTGTAATGCCACCTATTAATACGGGATTGAAACGTTTAAGACACACTGCATTACAGATTAAATGCAGGCAGCACAATATGGCCTAAACTGCCATAGTTTTAGAATGTGAAAAAATTGCATGTTTACTTACCTGTATACACCATATGCATGCACTAGAACTGTTAATTAACAAGAGGTGAGTTATTGCAAATGTTCAAAAAAAGGCTCTCTTGAAACTAGGTAGCATGAGCAAATTTACAAAATTTGTTACAAAAAACAAACTTGCATGCATTATTGTGACTGAAGTAAAAAAATGTCCTACATGTGTACAATATGCAAATTAGTTTTAGACTAGAAAGTGCAGCCATTTTGTGACCTGGTCAGTAGTGGAATTCAATTTTATGCAGACTGGATGTAATATTGTAATCCCTGTGCAATTTTGTGATGTGTGCTTCTACTTAACGTGGCGTGATATAGTATAGTTACGAGTTTGAGTAAAAAGCTAGCATTTAAAAAGTTCTTTTAAGCCCCCTTGATTGTTCATGGTTAAGATTTCCTCTACAAACCAAAGATGGCCAGCACACTGCTAACCAGTCACCAAATGTGAAACCCATGGCAAATGCATACAAAAATAGGCTTCTAGAAGAATGCATAATGCTTTAGAAATTAAATCTAAGTAAAGTCAAAATGGAGAAGGTGTAATATACAGACGGCTAGTTGCATAACAAACTAAATTCTACCTTTAAGACAACAGTGAAATTTGGCTTAAAAAAGTCTTGCTTACATGTTTGACCTGTGTGCATTGTGGTCTTCTGTCAAACTGGGGTCACTGTTGCATGAGAAGTAGCTACTTGACAGTCAAGGATAGTGGTTTTATTTTAATGAAGGAGTTCTAGTGATGACATTGCTTGCAGATTTTGCAAAACAAGCGTAGTTAGGACAGAGGCAATATTTAACTGAACACTAAAAGAAAAACATAGCAGTGTTTTTGTCTATCTCAGAGCATTTTTAATGCAACTAGCCCCTACTTTTTAACGGAACAAACAGTTACTCTGCAGTCTAAGCAAGCGCTCAACAGTAAATGTTGTAATGCGGAATTAAGAGCCTGATGCTAGAGTTGAAATTACAAGGGTGTTGTTTCTTCGCAATCCCTTGGGACAATCCTTCATGTAAGCAAAGTGTTGATCTTATATTGGTTGTCTACGGTGTGCTCTTTTTGTACTGTACAATATGTGGTTCATGTCTAACTCTGCTGTTTTATTGTGGTTGTGGTTCAAGTTTTTAATGTTTAAAGTTGATGCTGTTTTAAGAAGAGCTTTTTACTAATTTATTTGTCAATGTTCCCTATTTGTTACCTAACCATGATCCTCCAGATTTTTTGGAGTATTCTTTTCTAACCTTAACCCTGCCAAACCTTGATCCATTTTGACATTTGTTATGCACTATTTTTATATCTCTGTGAGAGATTTTTCCAACAGTCAGCTATTTTAAGGCACACTTTTTTTGACTGATGACATCTCCTTTGCTATACCTCAATTTTTGGAATTTAGAAAAGAAATCAGTAGTTTTGCAATGTTAATTATTTAGATATAATTTAATTCTGCAGATTTTTTTAAACTTTATTTTCATATTTTCTGCTTAATGTTTAAAATTGAAGAGCCTTTAAATATATTAAATAATGAACACTAATGTGAAAATAGTAAAAAATTGAAATAATTGGAGATGTTGAAAATCACTTTCCCTGTTTAAATGGAACTATATAAGTAAGTCACAGGGGGACGAATTGGGGATGCCCTTTTTTTGGCATGGGTAAAAATAACTGAAATGTCTGATTTTACTTGTCACTTCATTTCTGGAGCAATTCAACTTATGGTTATCGTACCCTGCACCACCTCNCATACTCTCCTTTCAGCCTCCTGTTCTGTTTTGGTCCCCGCTTTTTTTTTTTTTTTTTTTTTTTTTATCTACTAAGTTCTTATTTTCTAACTGTTGAACACTGTATTTGATTTTTTTTTTTTTTACAGATCATATTTATTTTACTATTTTTGTAGAAGATTGATAGTTAGTTTGATTGTATTTTTGTATTTTTAAAGCTTCTTCACTTTTGTTCCCCAAATGTGCATATTGCTGCCCATGAGTATGACTGTGGAGGAAAAAAAAAAATACTTTAAAAATCCACACTTTTTGTTAAGAAGGAAACATTTAGCATTTATATATTTGTGTATGGAAAACACTTGATATTTTATCCCTGTTGCATCTGGCTGCACAAAGCCTCTCCTCAAAGATGCTACAAAACTTGAATATAACACATTTTGGAAGGCTGACTAACCTCGATTCTGTGTTGTGATGTGCAATACTGTTTCTAATGTTTGTATAAAAAAATAACAGTGTAAACCTTTTTAATGCAAATTTATTTTTTTCATTGCATATTTTGCAGATTTTATCCACAGTGTCATTTTTTACTGTCAGAAAAGATACCCCTTTTGTCATTGCAACTATTTTTTAAATCCAGAAATCTTTGTACTGATGTAAATGATTGTAGTTATTTTGGATAGTGTTTTGCTAACTAAAGGAGAGACTTTTTTCATGCATATTTCTATTTTGTTTTTTTGGTTTTTATTTTATTTTAATAGTAGTAAAATACTTGGAATAATTTTTCATATTCTTGTCATTAATATTATTTTGTATTTTTATGTGGAAAAATATAATTTTATGACGCTAATTGCTAAAGTTTATTTTATGTTGAATTATTTTTGGAGCTGAAATCTTTGTAATATTAAAGCAACTAGTTTCTAATTCCGAGTTTCTGTATAGAATCGCACAAGTGGTTTATGGAGTGTTTGGATTGTAATTATAAATGGTTCTTTGATATGCAAATTAATATTTTCAGTTGATTTTATTTTGTATTCCTAATGGGGTGTTAAAGCAGTTTTTTATTTTTTTCTAAATAAAAAGAGAACCCATGCTTTTATGGACACTAGGTAATCGCCTTCAGCTTAAAATTTTTTTGTTAAACATTTTAGTTTGTTTTACTGTTATCTTCCAGGTGTCTAAATCTCCAGTCTGTCTGTTGTACTGGTAATTTAACTCTGTAATGGAATAGTTTGCTGCCAACTATTTATATTAAGTAATTTTTAAATATTTGTAATATTGTTGACTGACTAATAAACTATTAAGTTATTGGCACATTTCATTTGTAATTTTGTGTCTTGTGCAGCTCCTTAACAAAATGCTGTTAATTATTTAAGTGGAAAAGCAATTACTCAGTATCATGAGGAACAATATGAAGTCTGGCTTCGGTGCACATTAAAGTGCTGTTATTTATTGTATCTCTCCCAGGTGACTCAAGGAACTTTTAAACCCTACAAATGGTGTATCTTACAGCATTTTAAGCAGGACTCTTTAATTTTCATTGAGAATTTTATTCTTTTCAGATACTCAGACAATTATCTGCTTTACATCCCCCAAAATCCTGACTTTGAATACCTCTACTATATATCCTTTCCGTCCACATGTCTACAGATTTAGGGCAACACAAGTCTGTATCTACCAGATTTGCAACACTAGAAAATTCCTTTCCGTGCAGGAAATTCTTCAGTATGATTCACTGAAGGACAGTCTTAAAGCTGTTTGCCATCCTTCCTAGTGCAAAGAGATCTGGTTCAAGAACAGCAAGAATAGCTAGGTCACATTCAGAGCAGGTGAACTGAAATTTTACATAATCTTTCACTGTTGGTATTTTTAGCTGAAAATACTCTTTTCCAGGTCTATGGATTCATTATGGGAAATATGGACGCTTTTCTCTGTTGCTTTGATTGGAACAATCAAAGCTTCACTGTTGTCACTGTAGATAGTGTCTTGCCTAATAGCTGCCAAATAGCTGCTTTCCCCAGCACTGCTCTCAGATTTCTCTTTTTCTTCTGTGGCTTTATCTCTTTGCTCCTGTAGATTTTTAGGAAATTTTCTTGTAAGCCTTTTGCTTCCTTCAAAAGCTGCCCGTATGCCTTTCCAGTCATGAGACCCACCTGAGAATGAGGGCTTGATCCTAAGGAAGGCCCTTGGATGAAAATCTGCAAGGCCTACATGGGTCTGTGCAGCTTTGGTGCCCCATGGCAGAGCAACCACCTTGCAGAAGGAGGCAGCACTGTGTTACTTAGGGACATTAGACTCCCGCAGACAACAGCAGCGTGCCTCGCCCAGCTTCGGCAGGTCTTTGCAGCAGTAGGTTCTCCTAACCCTCTGTTGCATCTTTGCCCAAAAGTGACTTAGCAGACAGAAGTGAAGCCTGTGCTGTATTTCAGGCTGGGGACAAAACTCTTCTGATACCAGATATTTATGAATGCCAGTCTGCACTCAGAAGCCTCCCTGTGAGATACAGCAAAAGTGAGGTTGAGAATGACACCAAGCACAGGCTGCACCCACCTGTGGGTATCCCACCCCTGTGTAGGGACAGCAGGTTGTAGGTGTAGGGAGCAGGGACCGTGCCAAAGTTATCCTGATCTCTGCTTCATCTCCCAAAATACTGCTTGGTGCCTTCCATTTATTTTTTTTCAATCCAGAAAATCTTCTGTGAAATATGATGATACATTAAACATACTAGCCGTGTCTATATGCACTGTTCTGAAGTTATCACCAGGGAGCTCTAAATCCATCACAGCATCTCAGCTGTGAAAGGACAGGGAGAGCGGTACCATTTGAGATCGGCATGAATGGCAATAAACCTAGCTTTCTATTTTTGGTGGCTTTGGAAGAGTTAATTTATTTTCCACAGGAAGAACAGACTAACACAAACAGCAGTGACAGTAATTGTGCTGGCTTGTTTTTACTGTCAGTGGTGGGATTTTTATATGCCATCACTTTCATCAGCACTTAATTGCTGGTCCAAAGCCTGCGCTGCCAAATTACCTGCCTCATTGCGACATGAAGGGATGAAGGGCTGTTACATCATTGGCCTTCTGAAGAAGCTGTGGCCATTCCGGAGTTAAGGCTGTGGGGTTTTTTGCATAAGACAGGTACTAAACTTCTCTGTCTTGTGTTAAATATAAATAAAAGACCAGGCTGTCCTTTCAACAGCTGAGCACATTGGTGAGAGAGGAGGCTGCTGACAGCTGGGAGCCTGCTGGCCCCAGAGCTGGCATAGAAGAGATTCTGAAGTGGCACAGTAGAACCGTGCAGAGTTTGCTGTGACTATGAAAGCTACCAGCTGAGCTGAAAAACAAGCGGCAAGGATCCACCTACAAGCACAGTGGACAAGGGGAGGGTGATGTGCGAAGCTGTCCTGTTTTCTTTAAATAGAAGTCATCATAGAGAAGAGATCTGGGTCAATGTTCTGGCCACAGCTTGCTCTGCCATGGCTTGCTTCTGCCATGGCTTATGGGATGGCTCACGGGCCTTTCACCAAAAGCTCCACGTGTGCATTGCTTGAGATTTGCTCTCTGTACCTAAAGGGCTTCATACAGTCAAGTTGCCACTACATTGCAGAAGGCAGATGCTGGGACTGGCTGGGTGGTTAATGCCAGTAAGAGGTTTGGATGGTGTCTCCACATCTCTCATTTTAATAGGCTCAGATGTCTCTGAGTTTCATCTCCTTTCTATCTGTTTTAGCTTCAGGTTCATGACACTCTGGTGCTGCAATTTACCTGGAATTTATGGACAGATAAAGAGCTAATAAGAGTTTTATCTTAAGTATATTTTCTGCTAGCCTGATTCAGACCAGGGACTTGAACCAAGCTATTGAGGTTTTGATGAATGCACTAATCACCTACTGTTTGCTCATGAAAGATAGCAATTCCTAGTTATTCCTTTCTAACTGAATTAAGACTGCATCTTTGTGGCACGTTTGCAGCATAGTGAAGTGGAAAGCTGCCCTCCACTCACCCAGCATGAGGGTCTGGCCAATGTCTAATCTCCCTGCCCTGGGTGCCCTCCTGACACATGAAGCCACAAAGGGGAGAGTTTGGTAAATGCCCTGCTATCTCCAGAACATGAAATTATAGGGTCAAGACATTAGTAGGGTGCACACATGTGCTTCCGTGTGAGTTCACATCCCACATCTGCAGTTTCTAGAGCAGGAACCCTTGAGGTTTAGCTCCTGGCTTCAGATTGAGCGTCTCATTTTTTATTTTCTTCCACTAAAAAGTTTCATCCTGCTGTGCTGAGCTTGCCAGCAATGTTGAGATACGCAAAACAAAGATCATCTAGAGTATTGTGTCTGGCCTGAGAAGGGCAGGGGGAAAGAGGTATTATAATTTAGCTGTTGTGCTGACAATGTTTCAGCAGGAGCAGAGTGCTGAACTGTCAAAAGAAGCCCCCCATCCACACCTCAGTGAAGATGTGAGGCCGTACCCCAGCAAACTGACTGGTTGCCTCTGGGATGGAAAATATTTCAATAGTTTGCTTGGAAAATGTGCAGGGATGTTAACATTTAACCAGAGAAGATGCGCATTATCTGCCATAATCCACAAAGTGCACCCGTAGATGAGTTGAACATTTGACATTTTGTCTGTGCTTCACAATTCTGTAAGAAAACAATCATGGTGAAAACCATCCACCTCTCAAGCAGGAAAATCACACAAACCTTATAGAGGCTGTTTCCATCACACGGTCTCGAAATAGGGTTTACAGCAGCTTCAGCCAGTGCGTGGGCCTTCCACAGAGAACTGAAGTTCTCCCTTTAAGGTTAAATCTGGGTTAGCACGACACTGCTGAACGTACCCATTCTGCATAAGAATACAGTGCACATTTGCCAACATTTTGAACACTTGCAAAGGGACTATGTAGGGAGACCCATGAGAGAAAAGTGACTCTGGGAACTACAGCAGTTTTATACCAAGCTTTTTAAAGCACATGAACGATACTTTCCTGAAATGTTACTTCCTTGTACAAGATAAAATTTTCTTTATGCAGATATTGAAATCAAACAACATTGCAATAATACTTTCAGTCAATTTCATGTCTTATAAAGGTATCTTGGTAAAAACTGGAGTCTAAATGAATACCAGATGGCAAAGATTGATAAATAGGCTGTCATTCACTACTTTTTAAATAATTTACCATTCAATGATAAGAATAAAGAGATGAAATAAATGGTTGAAAGTATGAATAGATAGTATCCAGTGGTTAACTATGTCAGGTCCATTCCTAGTCACAGGTAGATCATGTCCACAGTAACAGTTTCATTCAATTCCAGCTACACCATTTGTCTTGCCCTCTGCCCTCTGGAGCTTTGCCATAGCTCATTCTGCTCTGGGAACTGGATGCACCCCAGCCTGGGCAGGGACTTTTTGGTAAATCTGGTTGCGTTGCCTGTGCATGTTGGGCTCAGATTCACAGCATTGAGGAAGTAAATCAGCTGACCTGTTGGTCTTCTCATCCTCAGTACAGGTGAGACTGCACAGGGCAAGTTGCTTTGATTCTGCTGTTCTGCTTCATGGCTAGGGCAGGGCCAGGCTTTGGGAGCTGGGTGCAGGGGGCAGAAGGATAGAAGTTTGGCAGCAACTTGACTACTGGGACAAGCTGAGAAAGATATATTTTTCTTGTGTACGCAGTTATAAATTCTGATTTATTCCATTAATTTATTTTTAACTACAACCCTCTTAACATAAATGAGAACTTTCCCATTGTGTTTAAAAAACAAGTCATATCTATGTCTTTGGAAGGTAAAGCCCAATGCCAATGATAACGCACAGACAGGTTGAACCAGTTTTGCGCAGCTGAACTTCTGAACTAGACCTGGATCGCATCCCACCACTTTGAAGCATAGAAGGAAGTAGCCACATGACTTTCCCCACTAAGCCACATAAAAACACCCTCAAAGACAGTGTCTAGAGCCTGCTTAGACCTGGGGGGCTGAAGATGACAGAGGAGCTGTTTCCAGAAGCAATAGCCGGGTAACAAGGCAGAGAGGACAATCTACAGCCCTGGTATAATGATGGGATTAGTGGGGATGCCCAGAAGGCAGGGACATTTGACAGATCTTTAGTGCTGGTATCCAGAAAGTCTTCAACACCTGTATCTGATGGGTAAGAAGGAGATGAATGACTATGGATTTGATGCAGGTGTTGATCCTTCCTGGTAAATCTCAACGGAGCCAACCAACAGGAGCACTTTGTGTCTAATTGCCTAAATCAACTTTTATAAATATCTGAAGAGTGGAAGTGGTGGAGAAGAGGCTGACTTCAGGAACTGGTGCCTGGAGGTGCCTCTGTCGAGGCCTTCCTCACCATGCGCCAGCCCAGTCCCGTCTGCAAATTATTTGCATTGCCATGGCCATAGCTACAAAGTGTGTTTGTGTCTTCTATCACTAAGGCCTGAACCAATGCTGGGTTGCCCTGGGGTGTGGATGCAGATGGAGCTATTTACCCCATGCTCCCTCTTTGGAGAGCACAGAAATGCCTCTGGCTGGAAGGACACTCAGAGTTTTGGCTTTCAGCCCTCTGTAAGGGCCTTTGCTGCAGAGGGGTATTTACTGTCTGCTTTCTAGAGTAGAAAGCTGAAGACTTCAAAGGCCTCTCCAGCTTCCTATGGTGAAGCTGTCATTTAGGCTGTTTAGTGGCAAAGATTAGATTTGGGCTGCTCTCCAATAACCTACTGCATCATCATTTGCTTCCATTACTAATACTCCAACAGATTTCAATGACCTTTGCAAAAATAAAATCAGACTAGATTAACATATTTGCTATAGAAGATGCTAATCAATATCTATTTTGTTACCCAATATGGTTACATCTCCAGTTATTATGATTTATTTCATTTTTGTTGACCAAAGGTGGTTGAATGGGTGATAACAGTACTGAAAGTGGCAAGGGTTAATAAATTCAGATGAGGTTGTCATCTTATTACCAGAGTGCAGGAAGTGAAGCACAGCCATTTAATTAACCTAGTCGCAATGAATTTCATGCAACACGCAGTTAACACTTCATCTATTAAAACTGTGAAGCAGATGGTAGTGAGCAGTTTTGTCTGCCATAAATAGGGTACCAATTTAAATTACTTGCTGCACAGGATTTTATAGAACAAAAATTATCTAGATATTAAATGGTGAGATATTTAATAAACACTTTCAAGTCATGCATATATCAGACTCTTGGTCCAATAGAAGAAAACTCAATTATTTCCATGAAATCCCCAAAATGAAGGGCTAAAAAAACCCAAAAGACAAGACTTTGATGAGTTGGCATTTCTTCAAACTTCAAGGCCTTCAGTCATCATCTCTGCTGGAGAATATATACCCCATTATAAAGTCTTACCCTGCTTTCTCTATCTGCCTAAGATTTTTATTATTCACACAAATGGATAATCCTAGTTGACTATTACAAGGCCACATTTCTCAACAGACTGGTAGTTTCTCTCTTGCTCTTGAAAGATTATTGTGATAAATATTACCAAGTTTAGTATTTTCCTTTTCATTTCCCATAGTTGGGGAGAGTTATGTGAACACGAGTGCTCATACAGGCAAGGGGGCTGTATATCAAAGGCTCTGTGGGTGACTCAATGCCTGAAGCTGAGTAGCCACTTTGCTTCCCTGTCTCTTACCATAGGGAGGAGAATGTAAACTTAATTAAAAATAAACAAACCACAGGTGTGTGATATGGCTTCCTATTCACACAATGATTTAGACACTTTTGGAACTTGCCAATTCTTGAAACTTTTTCATGCACGAAGCTGCTTCCCTCATATAAAACATAAAGCAGAGATGCTAGGAAGAAGTAAAGAGGCTCTCCTAAAATTATGATTGCCTCAGGACTGCGTGAAACCTATTTTTCACAAGAGAAGCAAATGTTTGTTTGAAATCAGAGCAGAATCCCAGGAAGAAAAGGAAAGACTGAGCGAGCAGAGCAAGTAGGTCACTGCACCCCCAGGAGTGTGCGGCTCCCACAGTCCCAGGCAAGGGCAGAAAATTGTCTTTCAACTCCTTCAGAGAAAACAAATCTGACGGTCCAACCTCCTTCAATATTCTCCTTCTCCCTCCAAAGACAGAGGCTTGACAACAGGGCTCTGCTTCTGGTGAATAAGGTTCATTAAGCCTGCAGAAAGCTAGAGGGTGTGCATTCATTTATTTGAATGACTCTTGGAGACTCCTTTATTTGAATGACTTTTTCCTTAGAGAGGCAGAAGGCAAGTGTGTCCTTTGTCACCTCCTCTGATTGCTCTGTCCACTGAACCGCTAGCAATAGCTCTCAGAAAGTCTCTAGAGATTCAAGGCATCACAATCCATGACAAAGGACATAAATTGCTCTTTTCACAGATGACATCCTGCTTTATCTCAGTAAAACACAAATCTCTGTTCAATGCTTGAAGAAGTCCTAGAGCATTATTTCACTGGAGCAAGGCTTCATGTAAATATGACTAAATCAGAGGTGATCTTTACACAATCATTCAGTGAGATTCTTTTCATTCTTAATGCTGTTGACTGCCAGGGAAATTCAACTTTTTATTGGTTCCAGCCCCACCCTACTTAAGCAAACTGCCACAGTTCTTTTTTAGCCCTTCATATCAAGGTCAAGAAGGGCTTCCTTTTCTATTGTACATAGTAGCACAGATTTGGTTTGGCTGTATCAAAAACACATCATATGTATGGTCCCAAGCAATAAGTAACACGCAAAAGAGACCAAGAATCACCTTCCCGAGACACAGAAAAACTGAAAGCAAAATGAAGGCTTACCCTGAAAGAGGAAATTTTATTAGTGGGCAGTTTTATCTGCTCTCTTGGGGAGGGCATGCCGAGCTCCCAGCACCAGCCCTCCCACCCGAAGAGCCATAGAAACATGTCTTCTCTTCGTCCTTCATGAGTGCTTTGTGACAAAGGCTTATGAACTTCTTGAGGAGAACAGGCAAACCTAGGGACCATCCCATCACTTCTGGGAAAACAACAATCACCTTACCTTTGTGCAGCCACACTCACCTTCAGGCTCCCACAGATTACCACAGCAGCAGGACATGATGCTTAAAAGACGGGAATGACAGAACTGAGGAGCAGAACATGGTCTTTGTTTAAGGCCATAACCAAATAGACTTTGAACACTTGAAAACTAAATTTTATTCAGTTTCCTTTCAAACATATTAAAAGCTATTTCCTTTGTAGCCATTGCTGCTGGAAAGAAATGGACAGACAGACAGATGGAGGAGACAGTGTCCTAAGTCACAGGAGCTACCACTGCTGCAGGTGGGATCTCTAAACCTTCTTCACTCAGAAGAAAAAAAGGGCATGTTAACACCACAAGTTTGAGAGTGGCATCTTTAAAGATGGTATAATTTACTGTCACTCCATTGATACCAAAGCATATCAATATCCATAGCCTGACAAATTCTCCCTTTTCTTTAAACATTGTTAATGGGTTTCCTATGAAAAGAAACACTTTAAAACTCAGAAAATACTACTGAAAGACTGTGAAACAAATCATAATTGTGACTGGATATTGATATTGATGTATTTGTTAAGATGAGTCGATATCAGGTCAGTCTGAGATACTGAGGCATTTCAAGACATTGAGGTGCTGGAGCAGGTCCAGAGAAGGGCAACCAAGCTGGTGAGGGGTTTGGAGAACATGTCTTATGAGAAGCGGCTGGGGGCACTGGGACTGTTTAGTCTAGAGGAGAAGGCTGAGGGGAGACCTTATTGTTCTCTACAACTAACTGAAAGGAGGTTGTAATGAGACGAGTGTCGGTCTCTTCTCCCAAGTAACTAGCAATAGAACAAGAGGTAATGGCCTCAAATTGTGCCAGGAGAGGTTTAAATTGGACATTAGGAAAAAAAATTCTTTACTGAATGAGTGGTTAGACATTGGAACAGGCTGCCCATGGAAGTGATGAGTCACCATCCCTGGAGGTGTTCAAAAAACATGTAGACATGGCATTTCAGGACATGGTCTAGTGGTCATGGTAGTGTTGGATTGACGGTTGCACTTGATGATCCTAGAGATCTTTTCCAACCTTAATGATTCTATGATTCTAAGGCAAAGTGACCAGCCTGGGCAAGCTAAAGAGTTCAAAGTTAGGCCCAGCAACAAACCTTCTTTCCTGACTGCCAAACCAGTTCTTTACCAACAAAGTGCATTGCTCTTTAGTATATTCATTTATAATGCAGATTAGGTGGATGAGAGGGAAATTTAATCATTTAGGATGACTAATAACTATGCTAATGTGTTCAGATAAAATAAGCATTCACATATGCTGAAAGCCTTTATAGTGTAATAAACTTCTGTTATCTTTTGAGGCGTGCAGTACTTTGGTTTTCATATACCAACTCCTCTTTATTTCAAGTGCAATAAAAAGATATTTTTTTAAAAGATTGCGAAGCTGGAGACTGCTGAACCTCACATCAGTAGTGCTTGTGTGAAGTGCTGACAAACTATTCCAAATAGTGGGCACAGGGGCTTGGGGTTTCTTTGGAGGGTTGGGGTTTTTTACTCTTTGACAAAATATGTCAAACCAGTTTAAAGACTTGGACTTCAGAGATGTCCAAGAGCTTTGAAGATATTGATTTCAAAGGGTCTGAGGCTTTGTGTGTACAGAAACACTAATCCCTTGGAAGTTGCTTTTATTTTCCTGCATATGACCAAACACCTGTTTTGATGCCCTCTCTAAATTCCTATTGTTCTTCCCCATAACACAGACACATTCATACAATGTTTAAGAATTTTTTTCTCTCTGCTCTTACAGACGCTATTGCTAATCACATTCCAGTGATCTCTGACATCATGTGTGACACTTGCAGCCTTACCTCTGGCTGCAGCTCTTTTGCTGCTTTCCTTCCTTTGTTCCTTTCTTTCCCACTGCAGCCACAGGCACCAGAGTTAGAGCTGCTGAGGTACAGATTGGGCTGAAGGTTTTAGGAAGCAGATCACTTCTGTCTGAAAACATCTCTGAGTGATGCTGCTGCTGGTAGCCAACCCTGGAGCTCAGCAGCCTGCTCCGTCGTGGCACAGCCTTGCCCTCCTTGAAGAAAATGTGATGCTGTTCTTTATTCCTGTGCTGGTGCTGCACTGTGTTGTGATTCTCCTGTATGGAGTGCTTCAAAAGCAGAAAGTCAAAGTAATAGGAAAAAGTAATCTCAGAGCAATACAAAAAAAGAAGGTAGCATTCACTATTAATTTCAGCTTACACTGAAAAAAATTCAAGTCAATAGAGAGAAAATAAGCTCTCTTTGGAAAAAAAAAAAAAAAAAAGAAGCATAGCAAAATGCAGTAATATTATTTATTTAATCTTCTTCCCTCAAGAAGAATGACATATCGAAAATATCCAGTCTGTAAAAGGAAAGGATCACCTGACAGGCAGCAATAATTGTCCAGATATTAAAAACATCATCAAGAATTATAGAAGATCTTGAAGCTTGGCAATGAAGGAAAACTAAAATTAAAAAAAAGCATAAAGCAATGGTGTCTCATTCTGGATGAAAGCACAAGCCTCACCAAAAACATTAAAACAGGAATGTACCCTAAAATAGGAAACAGGGCCTCTCTACCCAATTTGGTTTTGTGAATGACCGCAGAGAGCTCTATAAAGAGCCAGCTGACAGCAGGGGAAAGGCACAAATGCTGTGGAGGACATCTTCAGGGAAAAAGTAGATGAGTCTACTGAAACTGATGTAGAAAACAGAATGAACACTGACTGGGAAAGTGCAGATCTTAGACTGTTTGTCAGGCAAAATTACCTACCTCTTCCCATCTCCGTGGTGATACACAAGCTATATTTGGTACTTGAAATTTTGTTATTCTCACTTCACCAAGTATTCTCCCGTGAGAACCTGTATTTAAATTGCAAGGTTAATCAGTCTTGCTGGAAAGCAGTACTACAGAATGGAGATGAAGTGATTGACACGTTCAAGTCTTCCTTTAAATACTCACTGTTGATATTTTCTAAGCTAACCTTAAAATCCAGATTCCAATGGCTGTATTCTTTATGCAGAAGAGCTATGAAAAATAAAGGATGATGGGTGGATTTTCAGTATTTAATATTTTCCTGCAATCATGAAAATAGCCAGGGGTGAAGATGGCACTCAAAGGCAGAGGTGAAGCTGCCATAGGAACCGGGGGTGGAGAAACAGCCTGTCCCAGTGCACCACACTGGATGCCTAGGGATGGTTAAAAGCTTTACAGCAGACAACTGGGTTACATTCCTCATCCTACACAGGCTCGCTGGACCAGTGTAGATAACAGTTCTCATCTGCTTTTTTCAGCTCCTTAGCAGAAATGTCATAAATAAGTGCAAGGTGTGAGTATTTAGGAGGAACATTTCCTTATCTTTTAATTAAGAATGTTACTGAGGTGTTTTTTTTTTTCCTTTTTGCAAGCTAAGTAGAGTAGTAGATTTTTCCAGCCTAACCTTTTATAGGCCAGTCATGTGATATGTGGTGAGAGCCATGAGAGGCATTTAAATTATCTCTTTTGAGGCCTTTTTATGCTTATTTTAGTTTCAATAGAATTGGGTCTGTTCCATATGTCCTGATTCACTACAGGATGCTTTTCTTGTCGGAGGAGTGGCTCTGTTTGATCAAGATGGTACTGACCTCATTTGTGAAATCAAGTATCAACTCAGTATATGGGGAAGTGTCTGCCTAGCACAGCTTCTAACAAAAAAAGCCTTTAAAAAGAGCAGGTTTATACAAGTTCTATTAAGAGTAAGCCAGCAAAAAAATCCAAACCTTATGTAATATCCTATCACATAGATATCTAATCTTCCATTCACCTGATTGATTAAAATTTTAATCAGAAAAACCCTCATCTGAAATAAGAGCACTATTGTATTTTTAACAGTTTTAGGCTTCTGTCAATGTGAGAATATAAGGTGCAGAAATTGTAATAGTAAGACTGGATAGCTCTTGTTTTTATCTTTGTGACTGAGAAGAAATGGATGCTACTATTATCTACATGTTACTGTTCCATATTCACAGGTAGGGAAACAGAGGGTGAAGTTTTGTTCCATCATAGTTGACTAGACATTATCAAGGTGTATAAACTATGTGAACAATTCAGCCCTTTAACAGCTGTAATGTTTGCAAAGCTATGCCTTGAATGGTAAAAAAAAAAAGTGAAGGATATATCTAAGGCATCCTCAATAAAGAGCTATTAAAATGTTGGTTAGACTGCAGCCTATGACTATATTTAGATATATGTCTCCCTGAAGAATGTAATCACCAGGGTAAAATATTAATGGTTGGTTTATGGCACTGCTATTTCCCTTTTACTTCCTCATTCATGTGCATGTGGAATAGAGCAAACAAGCATCTGGGCAAAGGGTTGGGGACAGGCTGAGGAAGGGACTATGTGTCCTAGTAGGTGCCAGGTGAGAGGCTCAGTGAGGGAGTGTAACACACTCTTCCTGCTCAAGAAAACTTTGGGAGAAGTCACTCAATGCACTATAGCCCAAGGTTAGCTCACACTGACAGTACAGAGCCACACAGGTTAAACTAAATCCTTTCACTGGGGTTTTTCACCTTGAGAAATCGCAGTGAAAGTCAACTGGCATTTGCCTGAGAAAGCTCTTCTGAGGGATGTATAGATTTGTGCACAGCTACCCCCAGACCTGATGTCAGGTGAACAACATGTGCATCTCTACTGCCTGAAACAAAATCAGCCCTGAAAAAAATCACAACATAAGTTCAGCCAACATACATCCATCAGCAAAATGTGCCAGAGTGGACACACTTGAGCAACACAGAAATCTCAGCAGCTGTGGGCATCAGCTTCTGCCAACGTGTGGTCCCAGCACAGCCAAGTAGACATACGCCCGAGTGGCAGAGCCTCACAGCAACTGTGATCCAGCAAAAAGTCCAAGGGAAAAACTTCCTGGCTCAGAGAGGCAGACTCTGTCTAGCCTGCAGCAAGGAACATGGGAGTTAGTTGATAGGAAAAAGTGAGCAGCAGCACTTTCTTGGATCAGCAGTTGGAAACAGAGAGGCCACGTGGGCTGTTTCTCAACTTGGGCATCCTATCCAAACTTTGCTTTAAAACAGGGAAAATAAGAAGCGTGTCTAAAGTCTGACAGAAGACTTCCCAAAATAAGTACACAGGGAGGAGATATCCATAGAGTCATCCATCCTTATGCTTTGGGAGGCTGTGTGCTCACCCAGTGGGGCTAGGAAGGGCTTCTCATGGTGCAGCATCACATATATGTTGAAGATCAAGAGGGCATTTACATTCTTGTGCAAAGCACCCAGGTTTGACCATTATTGAAGACAATATAATACTCTGCTACAGAAGGACCCATACCACACTCTGTTATGGCAATTTCTGCTATGATGACTTTCCAGGAGTATGGGGAGTTGTGTTAACATTGGAGCTATGTCAGCAACAGCCAAGTTGTTTGTCCCAGCTGTTAAGGAGAGGGACTACAGATACTTTCTGCCTTGTTTTAAATATAGGAATTGCACATGATTAAAGTGTCTAGATCTAGAAATCATATTTTAACCTCAGGGTGTACGTGAAAGAGAAAGACAGGCAGAATGGATTAGTTACTGAATTAATGTTTGTAACAGTTCTACAAACACTTAGACAAATTCATAGTCAAAAGAATAGTGTCAACTTTCCATTTTAAAGCCTCTTTAAGGAATTTCATTGCTGTATGTTGAAAATCTAATCTTTAAAAGAGCCAACCTCTAAAAGTTTGGCTTACTTTTCAAATGTGTCAGTTGATATTTTCCTTCATTTGACCTATTTATCTTAAAACATTTATAATCTGTTAGGGGAATGTCCATAGCTAAGTGTCCATTTCGGTTTGTTTGTTTTTTAAATCTGCCGTTCGGTTGCCAAGAAATTAAACAAACAGATGCCACTCTTTTTGAGGGGCTCCATTAAATGCAATGTCTCACACACCATCTGCTGGATCTGCAGCAGCAATTAACAGCTACACGCTATTCCCAGAGCAGAGCTGACAGCAATTAATGGTGCCAGAGTACCAGCAATTTCTCCTTCCTGCTTCTCATCCCCTCTCTTCCAAATACCTGTAATACAGTATTTCTGCACAAAGGACTGAGTCTGCTGAGAAAAAAAATAAGGAATGAGGTAGTACTTATTCTTCAAATTACAATGGGTGAAAGTCCTTTCAAGGCATTACATTTTTTGAATAATATTCAACAAAAACGACTGAGCCAATAGATGTCTCCAAATGCAACATGAGCAAAGTTTGTTCTGCATCTTTTGGGACCAGTCTCCTCCATAACGGTGCATGGCTGCTTTGAGGAGCAGGGCTGGGGCTGCAGAGAGACTCTGCCCTTCTGCATTGCTGGTTTAAACCCATTTAGGTGGGAAGCCACTGAAAATTGCTACCACTGTTTGATATTGAGCTTGAAATATCTGGGGAGGCTCAGCCTAGTGAGCGATCGTGAATCATGAGCGCTGGGCGTGATTCATGTCCATTGTCTGACAGCCAAGTAAATGGCTTTGTACCAGTAAAAACTCTTGGAGATTGAGTCTTTTATTGGCAACTGCCCCTCTTCCTCATGGGATAGCATGGAGTGCATGGGTTCACTATATTGACTGGGGTGTCAGCTTTCAGCCTACAACCCAGCCCTTTCTGTTAGCTGAGCAGATTGATTACTTACCCTGGAAAAGAAGAGCTTTCCTGGCCATTTCTTCAGTGTTTGTAGTGATGGCACTGTGGCTTTTCCTGCACCATTGGGCCTGACTGTTACTTATGCTCTGCCTGACAGAAGTGGGGGTTTAAGGGGGCTTCTTCAGACACCAGAGGACCCTTTAATGCACTAAAATGCAAGAAAAACAATCTGTGTACCTGAAGCTTCAGGTTTCTTTTCTAAATGACTAAGAAGTGCCTTTGCAAACAGACTAGCCTGCCTACTCCCATAGCTTCTGTCACCCCTCCACACATCCTCATGGCTCTTCAACATCAAGGTCTTCCTTTAAAGACCACAAGCTTCCTCCCAAGGGTATATTTATACAGCATGATCTGAAAAAAAAAAAAAGCTTGATGCTGCAACAGTGTACTGCTTGCTTTATTTTCAACAAGTTGCTTGCATTTCTGCATCAGCAGGAGGATTTCTTTGAGTCAGTTTGTCAAGCTCGTAGCCTGTCTTGATACAAATATTGCTTCTCTAAGGCATATAAGAAACAAAGGGATCTTGGTTTTAACATTTCAGATGCTCAGTCTGGCCACAGTGTCAGGTTAGACAGGTAAACATTATTTTGGAAATTAAAATCTCCATCCTGACAATAAATCTATATAGTAGTTATTCTTATTGCCCTGGTGACAATCTGTAAAGGCAATCTGAACCTAAAAGGGGCATCTCATAAATCAGGTGCAGTTAAAAATCTTCCAATAGTATGTAAATCTGTCCAGGATTTAGGGATTAATTGAAGAGCAGACAGTTTAATACATTAACCTTTCACCTCTGTGGGCCTGGGTTCAAAAGCTAACTTAGGTCAAGAAATAAAAAGTTAGACTGGTGATTTTACGTCAGTGGTTATAAATGCTGAGGTTCAGTAGACCCTGGTTAGTACTGCTCTCAGTGCCCAGTCCTCTCAGTGAGGGTTTGTTCTGAAGGCTGTCTCATCTCCTGCTGGTACTCTGTTATGAGGTGACTTGTTTAAGAATAAAGTCAGGTGCATGAGGACACCTGCTAGTAGGACATGGATGCTGAAGAGAGGTCAGGAAACATCAAGAACAGCCCTAAGTAGTTTCTCTCCTAAAATCAAGCCAGATCATTGAAGGGATTACAGGGATGCTGGAACAAACAAGGATGGGGGGGACGTCCCCATCAGCCCTTCTGCAGTCCTGTTAAGCCTGGTGCATGGCCTTGCTCCTTGTTGCTCTCAATGCTCCCACCACATCATTGGCTGTGCCCTCCTCCCAGGGCTTGCCAAGAATGTAACACTGCAAGGAGGGAGAAGCTGGGGTCAGCAAGTATTCCTGAAATTCTTTATATGTGTCTGAACACAATAAAATACAGCAGTGTGGATGATCTCTCTCCTAGTTTCCTTTGGCTTGTGGAAGATGGGGGTGCTGCAGAGGCCTTTGATGCACCCTCAGCTGCCTGACACAGGGTATTTTATCCCTTTGCAATGACCCTCAGCAGCCCGTCCTCGCTGACTGGGAGCCAAAGCCTGATTTACAGGAATGTTCCGTTGCTGAAGGTGAAAATGTAGGCAGTGTCCATAAAGGTGGAGGAATAGCCCCGCTGTGCCTGGCCTGTGGCGGTTGCCCCTTGCCTATGGCAATTGCCCCTTGCCTGTAGCCCTGACTTGTTGGCAGCTCATTTACCATGGCTTAGCACTGACCACTGGTGGCAAAACACAGGGCAATCTTCACCAGTGTTGTGTCTGAGGAAAGGGATTGAGCAATGCAAGTGTCAGCAGCAGTCTCTCTGGGGAGTTAAACACACTCTGAATCCCCACTAAATAGCACCAGATTGGGAAGTCACTTGATGGGACCATCCCTCTCCATATCCCCATGTAGATTTATGTTCCTCACACCCTTCAGACCACCCTTGAGAAATATCCATGCAAAAATAAAAATTACCCATGACCCTTGCCTTTGACTTTTCGACCTTCCCCTTTCCCCTGCACAAGCCCTGTCTGCTCAGGATTTGCCAGCTGACTAATGAGACTGGGTGAGATCTCTGCTCTTAAAGGGCATTTGAAAATAATGTGATTTTCTGGAACCCACAAACACACAGACAAAATCTACATTTCCCGTGTTGGGCTGTTTTCTTTGGTCTGCTGGGAACAAATATCGTCCTGGGGGTTTTTAACCTTACAAAAATGCATTCGTTACTGATGCAGGTCAGAGGTGAGATGAAAAACACACTGTGAAATCCAGTGATAGAAAGCTTAATCATTTATTTTCTTGCCTGGGATCTTTTCACTTGTTCCAGCTGGTTCAAAAGCACTTGGAACACATCAACAAGGATTACATGACTGAAAACAAACCTTTGCCAGCAGCAGAACCAGACCGACAGAAACAGGACAATAGTCTTTTTCATGCCACAAAAATGCTACTAAGCAGCACATAGTTTCGTGTGTGCTTCCACTTTTTTCCCTCCTCCTGATTAAATTATGAAATACTATTTACTAGCAAACATTATAGTTCACTTTTTAAGGGAATTAATATGATTAAAGGGTTGGTTGCAAAGCGATGATTGAAGTTCCAACTATTAAAATGCACATCGGTGTGCAGGGAAAATAAAAAGGCACTGAAATTCTTTTCAAACCCAAGCACCAGGTGCGTTAATTACATTTCATTGCATGTTGGTTTATTACTGCGGTCACTTGTGCCTTATGATCTGCATTAACACCTGCGTTCTATGGATATCTTGGTATTTCACTAAACAAGATGAATATTGGCCAGATGGTGACTCCAGTAGGAAGCATTTCACATAGATTTTTCTGCTCTGCACAGTTGCCTGTAAAGGAATCCTGAATGTCATTCTGCACCAAAGCAAACCCAAAAGGCACGGCACTAAATTTGTGATCAACTGCCTCTACAGTATATTCAGAAAGAATCAGATTACAGCCAGAACCAGGCCTTGTACCATAGACCTTGATAATAAATCTCCCACATGTAGTGCAATGGCATCATTTGTACCAACAGTTCACCCTGTGGGGTGACCCTGCCCGGTGCAGAAACACAGTTCCACAGAAAACTGGGTCAGCTCAGGTCTGAAACACATAGCATGGATGACTCGGTGTTTCTTTTGGTGGTTTGTTTTTTTTTCTCCAGGTTGCGTACATGACCTTTCTTCCACAGTACAGGTTAGTTAATGTACAACAAGCATCCAGCCCTGGGGAACTTCCATGACAACAGGTCAGTACCTAAGCCCAACCACATCTGGCACCTTACCCTTTGACCAAAGCAGAGAGCACTTCAGGAAAGGTGGGATGGGACATAGACCTCACTGCTCTGTTACTGGCACTGCCTGGCTCTTGTCTAACACATCAGAAGTTACTTGCTGACCTGCACAATAAAAGAGCAACAAATCTCAAATTTCAGGCTGGCATGGTATTACACTGTTAAAAACTTGGACAGACCCTCTAAACCGTGCAATTAACACCTACCTCAAACCCACATCAACTGGAAAACACAGCATCATTCCAGGGCACTCTCTGATGCCACCTGTGAGCTTTGCTGTCCTTATTTGCTGTTGTTGCAGGACAAGGAGAAGGTTTTGCTTACATGAGTTGTCTACTGGTGACATCCATGGTCATGACTTCTTTTTGTAGTCCTTCAATTTCAAGTGTGGGTTGAGCACTATGTGACTATAGCAGTTATAGTGTCAATACAAATTGTCATACGATCAGAAGCTTTGAGTTTTCATGGTCTCCACGGTTTTGTAGTGCTCTTGCCTCCCCCTGGATGTGCTGGGTGTGCCAGTGCTTGTCAGCTTCCTCTTCTGCCCACTCTGCCAGGACCAGGCTGTGCTGCCTGCTAGAGACAGCAGCTCTGTCTTCCTCTGAGGGAGCCAGTGGACACCTTGTCCCACCTGAGGGCAGGTAAAAGTGGGAAGTTCTGAGCATGCTCCTCGCAGAGCATGTCCCCAGGCTGTTCCTGCTTTACCTGTGAGAGAGGCTAAGCTGGCACAAGGGGATTAAATGGAAAAAATTCACCAGGATGGCCAGCAGACTCATAGCCAGCAGACCTGGGCATGGAGCAGGCACATCGTTTTGGAAATTAGGGGCTTGCCCTGATGGCAGAACATTGTCAATGTGGGCCCAACCAGCCCCACACTGGCTTCAGGCAGCCAGCTTCTCACCCTGCTGGCATGCAGGGATGACCACGGAGATGGCAGCCACCATCCCCTCTGATAGCTGAGCTTCTCAGGTTGATTTTCCCGTTGTTCCCCATAGAGGCACACAGCACCGGATCCAATCTATGAAAACAAGAAGCCAAAAAAAATGCAAATTAACTCTCAGCTTTCCCCCAGGCACGCTTCCCCCTAAGCTGCTGTTTTATGGAAGACCAATATCTCACTCTTGGAGGAGTGTAGGCAAATCCTATTACAACTTGAGATTAACCATCAGTCAGATAACTCACCAGTGCAGAGATCAAATATAAAAGATGTATGTTCTGTGTCATCTGTTTAGCAACCTTAAATTAGCTCACACGGGTGGATGGTGCTGGCCAAATGGCAGAACATGTGCTGCAAATGGAAATCAGAGTCAAAGCAGAATCCTGTGGGATACCCCCAGCAATTTTAAAGCAGCTATCTTATTACCTAAGCAATTTTCAGGGACAAGCAGAATTCAGACCCAGCCGACAATGCTCTCCAGTCCCACCTTGGTGAAACTACTTCATTATTATTTCAGTAGTGCCTGGAGAGCTCTATCTGCTGCTCCAGTTTCTCTGCAAAACTCCTCCCAACAACCAACAATAAAAGACATCTCCTGTGAGGACAGGCTTACGGTTTAATTTAAGACAAAGCACTGAAAGTGGAAGTAACAAACAACCAGAGAGACTAGAAGGGAGAGGGTTGATGGAAATGGTGGAAAGCACTTGTCCCTGGAGTCTCTGTATGTGTACACATACATACTACACACGGATTAATGTGTGCACAGAGATTTCAGAAGTCTCTTAACCTGAATATAAGACATCCAGAAATAATTGATAAAAGAAATGCAGGTATGGGGTGAAGGGCTGAAGGATGGGAGAAACCTGTCTTGCTCTCTACCAAGGAAGAAACGTACACAGGTGGATTTGACTCAATTTTTTTGATACTATGAGCAGCTTTGGGGTCTGTAGGCAGCTCTCTTACCAAGTCACATACCTGATTGAAAATTCTCTTGTTTCTCAGTATACATAGTATACACATCTTACCTCCTGGTCTTCGTCTGGGGAGCAGGAGAAATGAGAGGACTCTGCAAAGTGGACTAGGGGGAATGGGTCAAAACTAGAGGTGGGTAGATTCAGATTAGACTTTAGGAAGAAGTTCTTCACCATGAGGGCGGTGAGGCACTGGAACAGGTTGCCCAGAGAGGTGGTGGAAGCCCCATCCCTGGAAATTTTTAAGGCCAGGCTGGATGGGGCTCTGAGTAACCTGATCTAGTGGGAGGCCCCATGGCAGGGGAGTTGAAACTAGATGATCTTTAAGGTCCCTTCCAACCCTGACAATTCTATGATTCAATGATTCTGTGGGGGCTTCAGGTAAGCAGCACATGAAGACCGGGCAAGGAGCCTATTGCCATGCCATGACGTGCATCATCCTGCCAGCCACACAGGGGGTCCTCAGGCCTTCTGCAAACCCTACCTGAGAGGGCTTGATGAGAAGTGCTCTTGGCAGTAGAGGGAAACCGTTAAGGAGATATGTGGACCTCCAGCTGGAACAAAGCGTGGTGCGATTTTCTGCCCAGGGCGTGTCTGCATCTGAGCTGGGAAGCAAACAGGACAACAGCAAAATTCACCCCAAAGGGACCTGTTTGTTTGTATATTGTTTAAAAATGTAATGTTTCCTTCAAGTCTTGCTGAACAACTACTGTATTGCCTTATTTCCTGTAGAGCCCCCAACCAGTTCCTGGCTCCAGCAAGCCTTACCCACATACGTGGGTGAGGAGGTTCAGCCCCGCAAACCCACAGGGGTATCAGCATGTCCCAGACCTCTCCTGGGGGTGTAACGGTGTGTGTGTGAGGGGGTGTTTTTAGGCCAGCTTTTCCCTTTTTCTAAGGTGTACTGAGCCCATCTTTCATCTTTCTGCCACCTGGCACCACAGTTACAGTAGGAAACAGATTGTTCAGGTACACAATTTGAAGAAGTACTGATGGCAGCAGGATGCTTTGAACATTTCCAGGTTTGTGTTTGCTCAGGGCTTGGGGATTCTCAGAGGAGGCACAGTAATGCCATTGAAGTGCAAACTGCTATGAAGGTGACTGTTGTAATCAAAATCTAGTGCTTGTTTGGAAGCAACATCTTAAGAAGTAAATGAACAGTTCTGAAGAGGTCAATTCCAAAAAGAATAATAAAAATTCATCTGAGTCAACAGCAGCATGTGAGTTGCTCTCAGATGAGGAGATTCCTCCTTATCACACAGCCCCTAAGAGCACAACATGTGGGAGTTTCTCCTGCAACCCTTACAATGTGTAATAAAAATTCACTTTGAAAAAAGAGCAACTCCAGTGATGTCTACAGGCTTTTGACTTTGCTCTTTCCTTCAAACACCACTCGTGATGCTGAGTACTCATTCTCTTGGCCTATTTGTACCTGGCAAACAAGGAGCAAATTCCCCTGGGTACAGCAATCCATTTTTAACACTCTGTAATTATTTAGAAAAATGTTTTGATAGAAGCAATGAAAAGAAAAACTGGGGCATTTCAAGTGTCCCTGAGAAAGTTCTCACAGCATTACATGAAACAGGGACATAGAGTCTCTTTATTTATGGCACTACCTCAAGAAAAAAAAAAAAAAAAGAGTCCACCTTTTCAGCTGTGGCATTTGAATCCATTTGCAATTCATTGAACAGCCCTCTCTGCCTGTCACCTCCAAATGCAGAATGCATGAAAATCCTGAGGGTCAACTTCAAAATGGTAAGGGAAGGGAGAACACAAGGACTCTGCTCCACTAGTGTTGCTGGTGTGGCAGGTCCAGGAAGCTGTCCCTTTCTGAGCTATTGTCTCCTTCTGTCCTCTCAAAATCTATGGGGCTTCATATGTTAATGTACCCTTTTGGGAAGCCCTCTGACGGAAGTCATTGCGGCAGAAAATGTCAGCGTCCTTAGCAGGAGACTCACAGCACTGTGAGTTATATGGCCCAAAGGCACAACGAGCTAGATACAGACAAGGAGATGTGTCTCCTGTCATCCTCTGGCCAGCTGAGAATGTCAGAAATGAAATCTAGAAGTCAATTCAATTTTGCCAAGAGAGTGTATTTTCTTTGAAGCAAGAACGAGCAGAAAACCACACGGATGAAGGCTGTGCCTTAGTGCAGCAGCAGCACACACACTGCCTGCCAGCTCCAAAACGTGTCACCCCCTTCTTTTTCACCCCCAAATACTGTTGTTGTGTGTCCGTGATGCTGCTTTGTGCCTATCTGCAGGAGTGAGCTGCTGGTGTTAAAACAGTAAGTAGTAGACGTTGGGTGCATGAGGCATCGTGTTGGAGAAGGAGGGAAGGATGCAAATGCGAGCAACAGAAAAAAAAAAAGAAAATTAAACAGAAATGAAAGCGTTACAGCTCAGTTGTCCTCAAAGGACCCGTTATGGAGTACGTACAAGTGAAATAAAGGGGAAAAAACCCCATGCTCAGCATATTCACTGCCATCTCCTGGTGGACATAGAAATAGCCCTATCCCACCCTGCCCAGTCAGCTGCTCATATATTAGATCAGTCACTGTAGAACCACAGACTCAAATGGCAATGTCAGGAGAAGTAACTATATGTATTTTGGAAGTGTACTGCATACTAAAAGCAGAATAGGATCAGGCCAGCTGGGGTTTGCTGGAACCAAGGACAAAATCCTCCATCTTGTGGTGGGAGCAGGGTCCGTCACAGTCTTGTATATTGACATTCATAACATCTCTGCCACAGCTCCTCTGTGGCAGGAAGGATGTATTGCCCAGAATTGCAGACCTGCCAGTAGGTTTTTCAGCCTTTACATATAATTTGTTGTTTAGAAAAACCCTTAAGTGCAATCAAAGCCTGAGGAAATGTTAAAACGGAAAATTAAATGGGCCAAGATGGATAAATTGTGATACCTGTAGATCGACATACCACCATTCCCAGCAAAAGAGCTGATTCTGTGGGTTCACACAAATCAAAATGAATTGCTCTTTTCGAATTACATTTCATGCAAGAGTAGAAAGGTTTTATAGATGCAGAAAGCAACATACACAGGAAAACAATGCAGGGCTGCAGGGCACAAGGCCAGGAGAAAGCCCGACTTGCCCCATCTCCCCACCGTTGGGTCAGCATCTGCCCTACCTTTGCCCCTGTTTTCCCAGCTAATGCTCTGGAAACAGTGTCAGGAGCTGAGGGAGACAAAAGCTGAGGAGGGAAGATTTGACTTTGCCCCAAGAAATGGATTAAAGTAAGTAAAGGAAAAGTATTTGAAAATAGAGTTCAGCTGAGATACTGGTGATTTTACATAGTTTTTGAAGGAGGAGCTTTGGCTCTTTCCTCTGCCCTGCAGAGGCAGGTTGCAGGCAGCGTTCCCTACCTGGCTCCTGAAAGCATCACTCAGCAGTTTTAAGTATGTCACTGCCAGGATCAGTCTCTCCTTCTAAAAGTGAACCTTTGAAAAGACACCTCTTCAGGCGAAGCAGGCCTGTGGCACAAGGAGCCATTTTAAAGCTTCCATGTTCACGTGCATGTGATGGAGCTGGTATTTCATGCACCTGTCAGGAGCTGAAACTTAACACACAGTGGCACTTGGAGAGGAAATATTGTGACACCTTTTATTTCTGGTGAAATACACTGAAGAGAGATGGAGTCAGGTGACCAGGTGCAGAAGCAAAAGGGCGGGGGAAAAAAAGCAGATTTGAACTGAGGGAAAGCTCTTGTAGTACTTTTCCAGAATTGCCTTTTTTCTATCTTGCTGTTTTCAATGTTTTCCTTCTGCCTACTTTAGCCCCTGGATAAAATTATAGAGAACCTTTTAAAAGAGAAGATAAATCCTTTCTTTAGTGAGATGTAGGTTACTGATATATGTCTAGTTATAAAACTAAACCAAGCTCAGGAAAATTCCTGTGTAGAGGAAAGCAGATTTCCTTTAGTGTGCTGCTGTAGGTTGAGGTGCATCTCCATACCTGGACAGGACAGTATTGTTCATCAGGACCCCTAATATTACACCCTCTTCTTCTTGCAGCAGGAGAGCCTGCCCCAGCGCTGGGGAAATGTCAGCCCTCCACCCTCACAAAGAGGTTTGTACAGGCAAGGGCTGGTCCCTCAGGGTCCCACACCAAGCCCTTGCACAGAGCTAGGCCTGGGGACACGACACCCAAAAAGTGTGAGCCATGGCCACCTCCAGCCATGCACATACACTCACCTTATGCCTGATGATCACTCTTTAGTAAGTGACTTTTCCCTTCACACACTGTCTTGAGATAGATGAACACCTCATGCATCAGTCTATTTCTCAGAGCACTGCTCCCAGAGCCCTGCTGCATGAGCTTCCCTAGAGAGGAAATGCAATTTGATGTGTCATCATGGCACTAAAACACCTGATCTTCCCTGTCCTAGCTGCTGGCTGTCACCAGCTAATGTCCCCAGACCAGCAAGGGTTTGCTACCTAACCACATCTAGCCACCTCCTAGGTTTGTGGCTGCAGCTGCATGAGGCAGATGCACTTCCAGAGAGACATGGGTTGGTCTTAGCACTGCTGCCCATGAGGGACCTGTGCTGGGCTCTGCACCATGCAGAGCAGCAGAGGAGCATCTGTGCCTCCAAAAGCCGAGGAACGGTGCCCAGACTGGAGCTGAGGACAGCTGCAGGGTGGCTGTTCATCCTCAGATCTTCCTGCACACTGATCTGCTCCCAGCAAGATGATGTGGGTGAGCGACTTGTAGCACTACAGCTTTTCTATTGCATGTCATTCTGAGAGCTAGCTAGCACATGCAGTTGTGCTGGCAGGTCTGAGAAGCTGATGAATTTTAGGAAGGAGGAAAGAAAAGGAGAAGAATCCTTCAGCTCTGCAGCTACATCAAAGCCTCTTTAGAGTCAAGTAATGCCACCATAGTTCTGATCTGATTAGTGTTATCTATCCTTTTTGTTTATTTTGCACAATTACGATTGCTTTTATAAGCACTGGGCAGAGATGAAGATACCACAGATCTTAAAAGAACAAATGATATATTGCTAATTTCTGAGCATTAGAGAGGGAAGTCACATCTGAATGATTAGGTTAATTCATGAGACCCCTGCTCATATCATACAGCTACCTCAATTAATTTAGCTACAACACAAGTACCCATACTACAAATACACTGACTGTCATAGTTCATCATGTAATTCGTCTTACAGTTTCTGGGTTACTTGCCTTTGCAAAGAAAGTACTTTCTTGCACTCATTTGTTTAGCTACTTATAAGTATTTCAGAAGTCTAAGCTCATTTCTGTTGGCTGTGCTATAGTTCATCGCTCCTTCTGTTTTACAGAAGGCTTTCATCTTGGGTTCAGCCAGAGATACACATCTTGTAGTCTGTTGAGAGAAAGATGTCTCTGGGTTATGTTACAGATCACAGAATCACAGAA
>VYZX01025302.1:0-23046 GCA_013401335.1 Brachypteracias leptosomus | reverse complement strand
CCACCCCCCCACCTGCCGGACAGGAACAGGAGAGGTAGCAAAATACAAACCCTGCAGGTTGACATAAGGAGAATTTACTACAGCGATGCAAAAGCAACAATCACAACAATAGTAACAGCAACAGGGATAACAAGGTACAGAACCAAGAGGTATAAAGGTACAGACCACGTGGATACAGCTACAGACACAGAGCGAGGCAACCCGGGTGAGACAAAGCTGGGACTGCTCTGCCCGTCTGGTGTGCATGACGGTGTACATGGTGGACATGACGTCAGCATGGGATCGAATAGCAGTTCCTGGGGAAAATTAACCCTATCCTGGATGAACCAGGACAGAAGCTCAGTTTGCCATTGCGAGTACTGGTAAGTTTCTATCCCCAAATGAATCTTTTAGGTATCTGTTTTTCCTAATCTCAGATACGATTACTTCAATTCTCAAGATAACTGTCTTCCTATTCTTAAAATAGGAAAAGCATTGGCTGCCTGTCAGCCCTACTGATATTACAGGTGGCCTTCCACAACTAAATCATATAAACTGGCCAGTAGTTCAAGGTGATGCAGTCCTTCATTTACATCCCTGATCAAGGCCTGATCCAGAGTCAATGGGACCAGACTTAAGTCACTTGCAGTGGCATCCTGAGCAATTCTTGCTTTTTGTTTCCTTCTCTCTTTACATAGGTCTTCAATTCTCTGAGAAATCCTGTGTTCACATCTATATACACCACTCACATCTAGGGTGAAAATCAAGGCAAATAAATAAATCTCAACCATGAGCTCTTCATAGAAGATACCATCTCTTGCCATATCTCTTGACTTTGCACTGCCAAGTGTTCATTTCACATTGGGACTCAAGGCATAGCCCAAACACTAAATAAAACAAGATAATTTCTTCACTTTCCATTTGCTGTTTTTATAGTGCTCCTCATGGTGCAGGCTCCTTGCAGCCTACATCCTTAAAGGACTTGCTAATGGTTTTCTCACTGTACTAGTTGAGATGTTCTTCAGATATTCCTCTGGCTATTATGTACCTCTTCAGCAGCTATATGGAAGCAAAGTAACTAAGTCTTCAGGGATTCAAATGAAAAGGGATAGCCCCACCTGGAGGAGAGAAGACTAAATGCTCCCAAGACACAGTTTAACTCGTGCTGGGGAGGTGCCAAGAGAGATGCAGGACCACTTAGGAAAGTGCCTGACACCTCACACTCATGCTCCCAAGAGTGAAGCACTTCAGGGATGAGGATACACAGCCAGGAAAAAAGTGAAATACATGTGGCATTGCCTCTTTCCCCTTATCTCTATCCTTCTTTCTCCTTCAAAAAAGTCACAGCAAGATCTCAGAAGACTGAAGAACATCTTCTGCATAAGCACACATTCACCCAAAAATGGACCTTCTAATACCACAAAATTAAAACCTAGATATGCTGTGCCCGTAACGTTCAGCTGACACCACTCTAAAAAGCAGAAGGAGGAAAAGGAAGTGTTTTATAATTATGAGATTTATTTCACAGCTTGTTATGTGTTTTCAGTACAAAGCTTTCATGCTTTATGTGTTGGCAGGAAGTTTGCTAGACAGCAGTGCTCAAATGTAGAGTCATCAAGCCACCAGCTGGCCCTGCCTGTAGCTTTTTTAGACTACATTAGTGTCGACCATGCCTTATAGATGAAGAGATATCCTGGGAAGCACAAAATAGGGCAACCAAACATGATGAGCTCAGGGACTGTGGACAGGCTGTGGAGCTCTTCCCCTATTACTGGTTTCCATTTAGCTTGGTGATAGAAAGCCACTGCCACCTATTGGCTATTCTGTGTCTCACAGGGAAGTTCATTGGCTTCCTCTCACCCCAGTTCACCACAGCTTGAAGCATAAGCAAAGAAAGCCACCACCGAATGCACTGGCTGTGGCGTGGAATGGCCCAGAGTATTCATTCACAATTGCCTTTTGAAGGAATGCCATGGAGAGCTCCTGGGGATTCCTCTCTCCAGATGCAGTCCACCTCCATCACAAAGAAACTATCTAAGGACATCAGTTACTATTATTTAAGGCACACAATGTTACTGAATCACAAGGGAATGCCAAAGATACAGGCTATTTTGTTGGTCTAAACTATCCAGGTTATTTCTGAAAAACACATGCACACATACACCCACTCATTTTCTTTCCAGGATCCTTCAGTTAGGCAAATCACTGAGACACAGCTCATCTTGAAAACACTCACTCCACCGTGAAAAGCAAATATAACAAACACTATGAAGAGCCTCCAAGGAGCAAGAAATCGTATTCTGTATAATGATGGCATAAGGTTACACCTTCCAAATATTTGCCCAGATACTAACAGCCCAATAACCAGGAGTCTGAATGAGGAGAACATCCTCATTCTACTCTTAAAAGGAAGAAAGTTAATTAACCTCTCCAAATGGCTTTTCACTGACAAAGCAATTTGTAGCCAAAAAAGTTGATTAAATGGATTCCCACTGTCTCCCAAGACGCCTTGACCACAGATCCTTTCTCTCCTTGGTAACTCCTCTCCATTAAAAGAAAATGCCTGTGCCCACATTCACAGCAGTAACCTTTTGTCTTACAGAGGAAAATGATAGAAAAATGCCCTGCTCAAGACTTTCAACTGTGGCCACTTGTGCTGAAACCTGCAAGATGAATGACCTATTGCAATCCTCTTACTACACTGACAAGAACTCAGAATTCTATTGATGCCAGCCCTTAAAAAAACTGCATGTTGTGAGATACCTCCTGACTGACAGCGGGATCAACAGAAATTGATGCCAGTAGTATAGAAAGTGTCAGCCAAGATTTCCAGGTCCTACAATGAGAGGCACACTGGAAATGTTACAGGGTAGGCTGACTTGAGATTGAGGAGACAAACACTCAAGGAGACAGAAGAATGTCAGAGAAATGTGGCCCTCTACGAATAAAATGGTTTGTTGAGAAAAGAATAGGTAAGGGAATGGTACTGAGCAGGCTGCCTCCTTCCTCCTCTGATGCAGTACAAGCACAAATGAGAAGAAATGCCCAAGCTCACATGTGCAAAGATGGCCAGAATCATTTAATGAAATAGACATGAAGAAAGCTCCTATCTCCCCTAGTGCTCCTGATACTAGACCTACAGACATCCAATGTCCTGGGGCTAACCATGGCTACCACTGGCCTTGATATTAGTAAGCTGGTGCTATCATCATATACAGGAAAAGGGCAGACACTTCAGGAAAGGATCCTTAACTCAGGAGAAAGATCAAGTTACCTATGTGGTCCAGCCACAAGTGGCAAGATGAAGCAATCACTGGGGTGGACATAAAGCCCAACCACTTAAGCAGGTTTATCCCTGTAGAAAAGATAAGACAATTTTTGCTCTTTGCTATTGCTGAGGAAGGGCTGTGAGTGCCATCAGGAAGGTGGATTCTCATATCTCCCGGCTGATGAGAGAACCAGAGAAAGGCAAACCAACCCCAAGGACATACAGTGAATTCCCAAGTACTGCTTCCCGCCTCATGGATTGTAGCAAAACACTCCTAATCTGCTGGCCATTAAAAGGTGCTGAGAATTGAGGGGCTGAGAGCATTAGCATCAAAAATGGTCCACCAGGGACAGAAAAACAGAGTGAGATTGAAGAGAATTCCTTGGAGCTAAGCAGGAACCTGGCTAAAAGCCCCTGGGGAACTCATTTACTTCTTAATCTGCTTTGCATTTAATTGATTCCTAATGACTATATCCCTGTTTGGCCCCAGGCGGCTTAGAGACTGGTGCTGCCACCAAGGTTTCCCATCTCCATGGGTAAATTGGAGGCTCCAGTTTAACGGCTAACTGGGAATCTGTGGAGAGTGAGTTATGCATTATTTGCACTGGAGTAGCACCCACCAGTAATGCTGAGTACCAGGAGGAGATACAGAAAAACTGTTTTCTACTCCTAGCTGCAAGCCCATCTAAGACACACATGCAGCTGCACCCCCTCACCACAGACAGAGGCACCCAGACCTGCTGACATTATCTGCAGTTCTAGGGTCACCAAATACCTTCCTCACAGAATCTCTCTTCTAGGCACAGCATTAAAAGTGAGGCTGAAAATCAGTAACCAATTCAGACACACGCTTAAAAGAAAATTCCAAACTCTCAGCATATCTGAGTTAATCTGCCCTCACTGGAGGAACACAAAGCAAAGAGAGTACAATGAATGGCTGAGAGCACCCAGAGATCTATCCAGGACAGAGGCTAGTAGAAGCAGCATCTGGATAAGTATTCTTCACACACCACACTTACTTGGGAGGGGCATTTGCATCCTCCTGGCCTCTTCCAGTTACTAATCTTCAGTACCAACTCTAACAGGGCAACTTCTTGCAAGTCATTTAGACCTAGTCTGAGACCAACAAAATCAGCTCCCACAGAGTGTTAGAAGAGCTGCAAGATGGTAAAGACTTGGTTGCCATCCACTTAGAGCTGCACTGAGATGAAAGGTTTGATGTGCAATTGCCCAGGTCCAAAAAATTCTTCCTTGTCAAACTGTTGCTTTGCTAGCACAAGCTCTACAGGAACGTTGCTGAGGAGACCACAAGTGCCATCATTGTCAGATTCAGTGGTGGCCCTCCATAACACCTGCAGGACAGGTCTCCACAGACCAACGAGTTTTACTAACTCATGCTATGCCTTCATCTACTTCCTCCTATCTCCCAACTCATTCTCCTTTAGGCAGTCAAAAACTAGTGCTGGCCATGCCACAGAGTGCTCTTATGTCATGACACTGGCTCTGCCACACACTGAGGCTGACTCAGCTAGTCTTGGCTGCCAAGCAGGAAGAGCACAGCCCTGCACAGTGCCAGGGGCATGAATTGACAAATCATCAAAACCTGCATGACAGACATTAATAAATCCATGGAGAGACACGGAAAAAGGTCAGGAATTTGCAAGGGCTGCTGCAAACTGCTGCCAAACGACAAGCTGTCAACAGCACTGATAACTCCATAACTTGGGTGTCACTCAAGAAAGATATAAGCAGCCCTTCAAAGGCACGTGACACAGACATAGGCAGATGGAAAGTGAAGCTCCAGACTCCAACACGTCTCCAGGTTATGCCAGGGCAGCAGTGCCACTCACCTGGGATGGGGAGCTATAGCAGAACAGCTCAGTATCTTAAGACAAGAAAGGATCAGAAGAAGCCCAAGGGAGCTACTGTGCAAACTATCCCAAATACTCTAAGACCATATTGATGATGTGGATTTTCTTTGCCAGAGGAATACTAAAGCATGCTGGAGCTTGATGCCACTGATTTCTACCTGGTCCACCACTGTTTCCAGTTTCAGAGTCCCTTCAGTCTGAGAGCTCCTGGATACACAGAATCACAGAACGTTAGGGGCTGGAAGGGACCTCGAAAGATCATCTAGTCCAACCCCCCTGCTAGAGCAGGATCACCTATATCAGGTTACACAGGAACACATCCAGGTGGGTTTTGAATGTCTCCAGAGAAGGAGAATCCACAACCTCTCTGGGCAGCCTGTTCCAGTGCTCTGTTACCCTCACCGTTAAAAAGTTTTTCATTATGTTTACCTGAAACCTCCTATGCTCCAGCTTGTACCCATTGCCCCTTGTCCTATCACTGGATGTCACTGAGAAGAGTCTGCCTCTGTCCTCCCAACACTTGCCCTTTATACCACCTCATGCACTACAACCATACTAGTGGCCTAAATCCTACGTGCACCAAGAAGGAAAATGAAGTTAAAGACCTTCAAACACACTATGCAAAGTGGCCTAAGTTGGCACAAGCTGTATTTCCCACTCCAAAGAGACTTTGAGCTGGAATACCAGAGAGACCATGGCTACATACACCATGTGCACTCAACTAAAACTTAGTGTCACTTGCAGCTCAAGGTATTGTAGGGCTGTAGACTGGAATGAAAGGTGCAGGACAAGACTGAGAGGAGCATCAGAAATGCCTACCTTCCTTCTCACTAGAAATGCTTTGTCTATTCATGTTAATTACTGATATCAAAACACAGCAATGTGTTTTGCAATGAGATGTTTCATTGCCCAATTCTTACTTCTTCAGAGATCTGCAAGCCTGATTCATCCCTATTATTTCTCCTTCAACACACTTACTTTAATCCTTCAGCCTTCATATTACGGCCATTACTAATCAATAAGCAGGATAAGAAACCACTGTCAGGCCCCTCTCAGCAGCTGACCTCCACACAACCAGTCTGGGCAGCAGAGAACAGGTGACAGAGCCCAAATGCATCTTACCCCATGTACCGAGCACTTGAATCTCTAATGGATCTAAGTGAGCAATGGTTGCATGTAGCTACTCTTGACAAGGGACCTTCTCTGTGTGGCCATGTAGATCCTGCAAGAATCTAATACACAGCACAGTTTGCTGTTAACAATTTGGTAGAGGGCATATTGAATTATTAAGCCGGCAGCTTGATGTTTTGCTTTACAGCAATGGCTTTGGCAACACATGTGCCTTGCAGAGTTTCCAAGGAACACAGTCCAGTGCTATCACCTACCTGTGACTTGAGGAAGTTGTACTCTTCTGATCCATATGGGATGCTCCGAAGAGAGGTGAGGTAGTCATAGGTGATAACCGCTGTCTGTAAATGAAACCAGAAATGTTGAGCAAGCTCTGCAATTATCAAAACAACAAAGCTTCTGTTAATAAGAATGCCTGTAACTCAGGCTCCAAAGTTTAGGCTTCTCAGTGACATTTATGGTAACAGGCTCATAAGAAATTAAATGAAAATATTTCCATTTCAATGAATATTTATAGAAAGCGGTGCAGGGACCTCATTGACATGTAGCTATTAAAAATAAGCAACACTTGGCACTCCTATACTATCTTCTATTTGAGAAGCTCAGAGCGTTTTCATAATCTCTGTAGAGCACCTTGCATAGCAAATTCCCATTCTCAGTCAGCCACCTGGGGCTTCCACAATAAGGTCTACTGCTAGGAATAGAGGTCATCCAGACCCTGTTTGTGCCCCATCGGTTATCCCACACCACCTTCACATCTCCAACCTGCCTAACCACACTGGCTCAGCAGGGAGAGGAGTTACTGAAGACAAGCTCACCAGTCAGCACTAGCAGCTGTACTTTTTGGGGATATTCAACTGCTCAAAGGACTAGAGAGCCAAAGGGTCGGGTATTCAATTACAAAACAACAATACGGGGATCCAGCTATGGCTTTTAGCTAGACATGGCCACAGACAATGCAATTAGATTCCTAAGTGCCTTAAAAACACAGCTGATGTACCATGAAAGCCAGGGAAGCAAGGGGATCAAATCTGGTATGAGACAAAGTCACTGGAACTGATAGGAGGGAAACAGTCAAAAGTTCAGAGATGCATCCAAGAGGGGATCAAGCTGGGAATCAGTTACAAATAGACACACTCCTTCCTTGGGGAGATTAGGTTTCTCATGTTTCCTGTTTTCTGAATTGGAAACTGAGCACAGTAATTTTTTTTTTTTTCTGGTTTTTCAGGCTCTCTTGCTCCTGGTGAACTCAGGAGCTGCACAGCTATACAGACTCCCATTCAGAAGAAAAATTTTTCAAAGCATCTTCACAACCTCAAAGAACAAATTTGAAGTGGAGGGAGGTTCAAATCAGCCTTACATGAAGGCTTGAGTTGGTTCTTATTTTATCTCTAGTCCATGAGGGTAATTATCACCTCCAACTTGAAAAGCAGCAGCTAACAGATTGGCCTGTATAACAGAGGAAGAGGGAATTAATTAAGCAGTTGCTAATTACATTGTAATCTTAAACACTAAATTCGTATTATGATGATCCAGATAGGCAACTCTGACATTGCCAAATTCCTGCTAGTGTCTGAGATGTATTCCACCTACTGCACAGGATATTCCTTCCACATACCCAATACCCCCAATGAAATATGGCAGATACACAACTGCTCTGCTGGATTTCTAATTTTACCAGAATATAGAAACTGTTCAAAATGTGATGCTTTGCACATCACTGACTTCATTCTCATCCAAGACTAGTGCCATCATTCACGTTATAGTGTGAGACTGAATCTCGTAGACATAAAAAGACCTGCAAGAGCAATCAGTCCCTCCCCGTACAAATGCCAGATTACTAAGACCTGGGCTTCCACTGTGTATCATTGAATTCTCAACAGCTCTTCCACCACTCCTAAAACTATCCTCAGATCTCACCAATCACAGCACAGTGTTCTCTCTGAGTAAGTGTCTACCCACACATAAGCAAGAGCCAGCATCCTAAACTGGCTCAAGAAGAAATTTTTTGCTAGTGCACTTCATCAAGTTTCTCAGGAAAGTCTGAAAAAGACAACTGAACTACTGTGCCTAAAATACAAGCACATTCAAATCCTTCTAATCAAACTCAGACAAAATCTGTCCAGAGTCCTGTAGTTCTAAGTCAGGTTTCTTGACTTCCAAGTGTTCTTTTCTCCAGGGNTAAAACCTGACCAGAGCATGTTAAAACAATTTGATAGACGCAATTTTCTGTTTATATATATATTCTTTTAATAGTGTTTACAATGCTGGACGACTTGTTTGCTAGGTTGTCCTGTATTAATTCTTATACCCAGTGTGGGTTCCCAGTGATGTTGTTTATCATTGGTGGGAAATGTGTCAAGAGAAAAGGCTGTGGGTTGAGATAAGGAGAATTTACTACAGCGATGCAAAAGCAACAATCACAACAATAGTAACAGCAACAGGGATAACAAGGTACAGAACCAAGAGGTATAAAGGTACAGACCGCGTGGATACAGCTACAGACACAGAGCGAGGCAACTGCTCTGCCCGTGCCTGTGTACCGATGTGTACGGGACATGAAGTCAGCATGGTATGAATAGCAGCTCCTGAAGAAAATTAACCCTATCCTGGCCAAACCAAGACAGGTTTTGTTTCATTTGCCACAGCATAACTTGTCTTAAATTTTGTGTCTGCTGCTGCTGAACTTAGCTCTTAAGAGCCAATTATAGCCCACTCTTGCCTGGCTATGGTCCAATGATTGAATCAAGCATCCAGGTAAGAAGCCTGGGCAGGGCTAGACTGAAGGACAGACATTTTAGGTCCAGGTAGATGCAACCAATATCCAAAGTTGCTTGTTTCCTACTGAGTCTCAGCTTTCATTTACAAAAAGAGCAAGCCCAAGAAGCTGAGCTGCTTAGAAAAGAACATGTTAATTGCCCTGTCGGCTTTGCCCAGTTCATGGCTAAGGAATGAGAGCTGCTCAGATGAGAACTAACCTCTTATTTTCTAATAAGGAGCAGACCCTAGGCTGGGAAGGCAGAGATCACTGATGCAGCAGGACTAAAAAATCTCTTAGAAGCAACCTAACCATATGCAGTCCTACATATCAGAAGGAACATAGAATTCAAAAAGAGATAGAAAATTCTTGTTTGAAAAATGTACAGACATACAGATATAAATGCGTGCTGCTGTCACCTACAGAAGACTGAGCACTGGTAGCTTGTTTTTGACAGTCACTGCTTGCAGCCATGGGTGCAGAACCCTCTAATGTATTTAAGAGCAGGGCCAGTGAAGTGCTTTACAGCCCATGACTTGTGACTTCCCTGAAGGCAGAGGAAGTGAAACTCAAGCATGTTTTTAGATTCACCAGCATCTAAAGTAAAGAAAATCTTCTTTCCCCTACTTCCTATTCATTGGGAAAGTAATCACAGAACCATTCAGGCTGTAAAAGACCTTTAAGAACATCATGTCCAGCCATTAACCTAACTCTACCAAGTACACTGCTAAACCATGTCCCTAAGCACCATATCTACACAACCTTTAAACATATTCAGGGATGGTGATTCAACCACTTCCCTGGGCAGTCTGCTCCAGTGCCTGACAATCCTTTCAGAGAAGAAATTTTTCCTAATATCCAACCTAAACCTCCCCTGGTGCAACTTGAGGCCATTTCCTCTTGTCCTATCGCTTGTTACTTGTCAGAAGAGACTGGCACCCACCTCACTTCAGCCTCCTTTCGGCAAGTTGTAGAGAGCGAGAAGGTCTCCCCTCAGTCTCATTTTCTCCAAGCTAAACAAACCACTCCCTCTCCCAGAGCCACTCCTCATAAGACTTGTGCACTAGACTCTTCACCAGCTTCATTGCCCTTCTTTGGACATGCTCCAGCACCTAAATGTCCTTCCTGTAGTGAGGGGCCCAAAACTGAACACAGTATCCAAGGTGTGGCCTCACCAGTGCCAAGTACAGGGGGATAATCCCTTCCCTAGTCCTGCTGGCCACACTATTTCTGATACAAGCCAGGATGTCATTGGCCTTCTTGGCCACCTCACTGAATCTCTCACCATCACTCAAAACACAGACCAACTGCACAGCTTCATCACTGCACAATTCTCACTGATTTTTATCTTAAACAGAAGGTAGCCACAAAAACACTGGCCACATTCCCTCTCTGTGCCTCAGTTGCTTGTGCAGTAAAAGGGACAGAGCTGCTTCGTGCCACCAGGCAGCGCTGCCTTCTGGTCAGGGACAGGGCACAAAGCTTAGCACTCATTAGGTAAGAAGGAAAGATTACAGTTTGCATTTCTGCCCTCACCTGTTCAAAATAAACACTCATTTTTCAAAAGAGTTCATGGTGCAGCTTGCACATATAAACAACACAGCACCTGAACCAATCTATAGAGCTTCTTTCTTATTGCATCTGCCCTCAGGAGCTGACTCCCTGCAAACTCCATTAATGAAGTGCTTAAAAGTCATAGAATATGCAGACAGACAGTTGCCTACCACTGGGGGTCTGTAAATGATGGAGATCATGGCCTGAAGTGACAGATGTATCATGCAAGTGAGGTACAGGGAGACTGATAACCCCTCTAGACTCTCTGCTCTCCTTGTTCCTCATTGCTTAAGGATTCATCAATTAATATCCTCAAGAAGGCAGCAACCTGTCTGGCTTGCAGTCTCCATTCTCAGGTTTTCTGGAGCAGTGATAAATACAAGGGTGAAATAATGGTGACACTAGGGAGATGCAGCATTTATTTTACAAATCTGGAAACAAATCCAATCTCAGAAGTACATCATCTCCCATCCTTACTTTATCCTTGCTTTGAGAATGATTCTCAAAACACCTGCCCTCCTCTCCCCAAATCATCACAGGGCAATAGCCACCAGAGCATATCAATACAACAACCACAATCCTTAAAAAAAATGTTCCAATGTAAAAAATGGCATATGCAGACAGGATGGCTTGAACTAGGCCACTGTTAAAGGCAGCAGGACACCGTAACTGGGTGACTGACCTTGACAGGTGGCTGATGAAGATGTGGGCCCAAAGTAAGCCCTCGTTCTGAAGGTCACACACTATCCAGGGAAGCAGAGACAGTTCTCTGTAGCCCAGTTTATTTCTTTTCAAATATGTAAATGACAGCTTTATTTCTTACATGCTTCCACCTTTCCCCCCACTGTGTCAACAACTTAATGAGTTCCCTATTGACCTTCTGACTCCTGAAGCCAGCTGCTAAATGGAAATGCAGAGAGGGAATGCAGGAAATCCCAAGTTCTTGTGAAATCAAATTCCCTTACCTATTTAGGAATCTTTCTGCTCACTACTAGGGTGAAACTTACTGTGGCAATGGCTCGGCCCACACGAACAACTCCAAAATCATCGGGATCCAGGAACTTGTTTCCATACAGACATACACCAGAAGTAGCTGCTGCCAAAGAGGCAAGTTTCAAGGCCCTTCGTGCCATATTGATGAACCCTGCAGAGACACAAAACAACAACTGTAACATCTAAGAAGGATGTAGTAACATCTAAGAAGGATGTAGTAACATCTAAGAAGGATGTAGTAACATCTAAGAAGGATGTAGTGATCTGATGCCTACCATAGCTAGCACTGCCCCCAGTCAAAAGCTCAAGCAATCACACAGCAACCACATGCAAGCTCTTCTGCTCTAACTCCATTGCTGTTCCTAACTCCACAGCGTCTACATGCCACAAATCCAGAACTTACTGCTAGACCTTGTGCACCACAAAACATTTGTTCATTGTCCAAAGGGCTTTACATGGGGAAACAACAGAGAAAGGGGAGCACAAGCTCACCAAAAGTCAATTCTAATGACAGCAACAGGAAGACTCATCAATGCAAATGTTTTGAAGATATCACAGCATAGGCAGATTGCAAGGGGATAACAGATATAAAAAAGCAGGGTTTAAAAAGAGCTCTTGCAATATCAAGAGCATCCAAAACTTGTTGGAAATTCTGCCAGACCAGTTGTGAAAGTGGCTCACTGATGATGAGTGATGAGGGACAAGGCAATACAGCTGTATATAACACAGGGGATGGGGGACCTGACCAGAGTGACTGAGTGAGACTTGTTTTCTCATCATCTGTGCTGCTAGCTCTCTTCCTCCTCAGGCCAACACCAAACTCAGCAACATCCCCTCAGCATAACTTCATCTTTTTTTCTTCATCTGTTTGCTCTTCTCCATCTCAAGCCAGCCAAAGGGGAACACACTACTGAGAGAGAGCTCAGCAAGCTGCCCCCAAGAAGAATTTCCTCCAACTGGCCCCAACAGGAACTCTCTTCTGCAGGAACTCTTTTCAAACTGATCAGCTCCTTGTTGCTTCTTTTCTCTTCTGTTGCTTCTCTCCAACTGGTTCAGTTCTTGCTTCCTCTCAAACTGATTCAGTTCCTGGTTAATATATTTCTAGCCTTGCCCACCACCCCAATGACAATCACCTGGAGGAAGACAGAGCCTTACACAGGTGGGCCAGGTTCTGCCTCTGGGGCCTTGGGGAACCAGACATACTGCTGGGTTGTGACTCATCCATAGGTCAACTCCAACTTGGGGCCTGCAGCCCAGGCCCCAGCACTTCATCATCACTGTCACGTTCAAGTGCCAGGCATGAACTGTGCTGGCAGAATGGACACCTGCAGGAATCAACGGCCTAGTCCTGGCTCTGTCACAGGCCCAGCACAGTTCTGGGGTGAGACATTTCTCACTCTTTCTCTGGGAAAAAAGGGTGGGGAACAAACACATTTCCCACACTAAACACTTCAGAGCACTGCATTCTTTGCTTAGAGTATACAGTGTAAACATGTAATTCGTTATATGTGATATATATATGACCAGATATATATCACAATTCTTAATGTCACTTTACAAGATCCAGACCTGGAAAAAAAAAATAAATTACAAATCAGGTACATTTTCTTCCTTCCCCTTTGGCTGGTATTGGATAGAAAAAATGACTGACCGCTCTTTCTACTTACACTACAAATCAGAAAAAAGACACAGCTGACCTACTCTGCAAGCTCTCAAGAGCATCCCAACAGTGTGGGTTTTTACCGCATCAAGATGGAGTCCACTTACCCTCTCACTCCTCGACTTGACTGAGAAACTTTTCTGCTTCTCACTGTGAACCTTTCATGGGGTCAGTCTGGCTTGTGTTTTTTCTCTTGGAAGCCTTGTAACCAAAAACCACAGTGACACTGGTCAAGCCTTTCAAAAACAGTTCACAAGAACACAATCAGCAAAATAGGCTAATAAAACACAGGAGACCTCTGTACATGAACCTTAGCTAAACTTCAGCATTTCCTTTTATTTCCTTACAAGCCCTATGTAACTTCGAAGCAGAAAAGCTGAGATGCATTCTGTCAACACCTGTCAGAGTTGCCTGCAGCACCCAAGCTCTTTCTTCTGTTGGAAGGGGTAGCTGGCTGATCACGACTCCTCCAAACCTACGATCAAACTCATGAGAAAATAAACCTGGCCCCTTGACTGCAGTCAAATGAACACGCACTTCTCAAAAAAAAAGCTGCCCTCTTCTCCCTGCCTCACTGAAATTCTAAAAACGTTGGGGCTTCTTCCTGGAGGACTAATCTCTTTGAACAGAAATCTCTTGTATCCTCTGTCGCCTTCAAAAGACATTTTCTGCAATTTGTTTTAATTAAGCTATTTCTGCTCCTTCTACTTTTTTGGTAAGATTTCATTTATTGGAAAGTGAAAGGTGCAAACAGTGACTTTTTTTAACACAGAAAACATGCCTTTTTTTCACTACTTTTTCCTTCACTTTATTACTAAAAGAACATTTGCTTGAAAGTAACATGCAAGTCCATCTGTTCTTGCCTTATTCCTACCTGAAGCTATAATCTGCTGTTCGTGACATCACATCTATTGCCATACCCGCCAGCTGTACATCACAAGCAGAAGATGGGAACTTTAGGTACCAAATAAACATGCAGAGCAGCTGAGTTCTTCAGCAACAAACTTGCAGCTTTCATGCTTAATGTGTTGTACCAATAAAAAAAGGGAAGAATTAAAACTCCTCCAATATAAGGTACTGAATTGGAACTGTCAGAAATCAATTGTATTTCAAAGTTTTGCATATGGTGTTGAGGAGCCTTTTCCATGTAAATGAGCCTTAGATACCCTTTGCGGTATCTTCAAGACCCTATCAGCTGTGAAACTGCCTCAGGACATCGAATGTCAGCGCCTCTCGCTGCTAAGGCCTGCGTTGATAAGTCACATCCAGCTCTTCTCTCGCCTTGGTGAGCCGGCTTCTCCGACTTTCACACGAGTTCACAGAGGTCGGGTTCCCTCTTCCGAGGGCCGGGCTCCAGGCCTCTCCTATCGCCCCTCGGGGCAGCCGGGACGCCCGGGCGGTTACGAGTGTCCTGCTGGAGCCCGGGAGGCGACTCCCTCAAGACCCGGCACGGCCGCCTGGCCAGGCCTGCGCCCCGGTGCTGCCCAGGAGCTCGTCCCTTCCCGAGGCCCAGGGAGCGCTGGCCGCCCCCGGGGACAGCGGGGACAACGCTCTGGGGCCGCCGCGAAGCCCAAGCGAGGCCGGCCCGTTCCCCGCAGCAGCGCGGCCCGAGGTCTACCCGTGAAGGACACGAGGGGCCGGCCCCAGCTGCTTTCGGTTCCCCTTCAGGCGCGCCGCGCCACCTAAAGCGGCATTCGCAGCCCCGCCGCTCCTGCTTTCAGAAACGACCCCAGCCCCGCCGAGCTGCGGTGACCGTCTCTCCGCCCCGCTGCCTGCGCCTGCAGCGGGCAACCGCCGCCCAGGCCCCGGCTCCCTCGTCCGCCGGCACTAGCCGAGGCGCAGTGGGGCCGAACTGGGCCAAAGCGCCTGAGGCCGCGGCGAGGAGCAGGAGGGCGGCGAGGGTCCGGGTCCCTCCCCGCCGGACCCCCACAGTATCCGGCACCGCGCCGAGCCCTCCTGTGGAGCACGGAGCCGGCACTTACCGCCCGCCTCACCAGCACAGCAGCGCTTCGGATCCGCGGGCCCCACCGGCCGTGCCCCCCTGCGCCTCGCACATGGTACATCCCCGCCCCGCGCAGCACTCTGGGAAATGTAGTCCCCGGCCGCAGCAGCTGAGAGCGGCTGGGGCGCGGCGGGACTGCACGGAGCGGCCCCAGGGCGAACCCACCGGGGAGCGGCGGGGAGGGCTACGGTGGCTCTGCCCCTGCTGCCGGGCTGCGCCGCTTCTCAGGGCGGGGCGGTGGCGAGCGAGCAGCACCCTCCGGCCGCGGTACAATGCCTTATCCGCGGGGTTCCAACCTGGTACAGCTGCCAGAAAAGCATCCCCTGTGCTCTTAGAAAAAAATCTCAGACTTTATGACATTTCAATTGGTTTTCGATGTTTCCTAACTGACAGCCCTGCAGCAGGGAGAAGACAGGCAGGTGTGTATGCATAGATACGCACACATATATCTCAGAAATCACGAGCGAAGGTAGAAATACCAAACTTGGATATCAGAGCACTCCTTTTCTACATCTATGAGAGGTGCAGGAGGGACACTGATGTTTTTATCAACTAGAAATCAGAACTGCTTTTTAGCGAAGGGTGTGGGTTTGACCAGGGCCCTGTGAACATTTTCCTTTGAGTCCTGCTGTTGCAACGCCTGAGGATTGGGTGCAGGCACGGGAGCTAGCAACACCAATCAGCTCTGCTCCCGGGGCTTAGCGAGCGCTCCCACTACCCGGCTTCTGGCAAGAGTCCTGCTCCTGTTGAATATGAAACAATGTAGTCCATCATGTGGTCAGATCCTTAAGCAGGGTAAATTGACAGCATAAGCTATGAGCTATACTTAGCTTTTATCATTCAGTGAAATGCACCCATGGCTGCCTAATATCGGCTGTAAGAAATGAAAATAATAAATTTTATTGTAGTCAAGGTTCAATGCAAAACCAATCTCTTCGCCAAAGTCATCTTGCAATAAAGATTACAATAAAAGAGAGAAAGAACAAAGGAGAGAATGAAAAAATGTTACTGAATCAACATAAATATTGTAAGAGATTCATATTCCTTGGAGCAAATACTTAGCTTGATAGTCACCCACTTTAAACTTAGCATTTCTGATTGAACTTTCTCCCATTGAGAAAAGAAGGAAACTTGGTGTTATTCCCAGTCACTATCTCTCTCAGAAAGAGAACCTACAGTTCAATAGCAGCTGGTAACCTATAGTGAAAAACAGGAAGCATTTGAGACAGAGTTAAGGACATAGCCGCCACAATGAATCCTTAATACTTTAAAAGGATGCCAAAATCCTGAATGGACAGAAAGGATCTTAGTAATTCTTTGAGAGTTACTGTTTCCAGAAGGATTCTGGAAACACTAAAACAAATCATAGAATGGTTTGGGTTGGAAGGAACTTTAAAGATGATTTAGTTCCAGGGCACCTGCCATGGGCAGGGACACCTCTAAACTGCAAAGCCTTCTTCCGACAAATAGTCTTTCCTACACAATTTGTAATAGTCCAAGGCTAAGCTGGGATGCTTCACTGCACCACATCAGTTCAAAAGCTCCCATCTGTCCAAGAAGGGAAGGAAACTTACTGGATTGTAGCCAGCTTTGCCATCCAGCAACTGGCTACATGGGCCCTGTATCCTCAGTGTGCTCGCAGGGTAATTACCCTTAACTCTTCTTTTATAATCTGTAGCTGCTTTGTTTCATAGAGATAATGTTTAGCAGGAAGCCCACACTGGGCAGGCATTTATGTTAATGTCTGGCTGGGAAGATCTAGGGAAAACAAAAGTTAAGTGAATCCAGATGGAAACAAAAAGGGTACCCAGCAAATATCCCCAATATTATGTTGATGTTTTAGAAAAGTCTTTAATATACCATTGCCCCACAGCTAGGGAGAAAGTGGACAGGTCACTTTTACAGTGATAGGATGCTGGGGCAATGTAGTGATGGGACAAGGTGCAATGCTTTTAAATGAGAGAAGGGTAGATGTAGATTAGATTTAGATTAGACATTAGGAAGAAGTTTTTTACTATGAGGGTGGTGGAACACTGGAACAGGTTGCCCAGAGAGGTGGTGGAGGCCTTGTCCCTGGAGACATTCAAGGCCAGACTTGATGGGGCTCTGAGCAATCTGATCTAATAATAGACATCCCAGCTGACTGCAGGGAAATTGGACTAGATGACCTTGGGAGGTCCCCTCCAACCGTATGATTCTACAGCACTTTCTGTAGGGGCCTGGATGAAAAACCTATTCATTCTGGAAGAGTGGCTGGTCATCAGGACCTTTCCCTGAGCACAGTGTCCTGGTTTATTACTTCTAGAAGCTGAGACCTTTTGCTTCAAGTGTTTCTAGATCTCTTTTTTTTTTTTTCCCTGCCTCTACCTTCTTGGGTGCAACTGTACTCCCAAAAATATGAACAGAAATGCAGTGTGGTGATGCTTTCCTGGATTTTTCCAGTATTGGGAGGGGGCCTACAAAAAAGCTGGGGAGGGACTTTTCACAAGGGATTGTAGTGATAGGGTGAGGGCTAATGGGGTCAAACTGGAAGAGGGTAGATTTGGATCAGATAAAGGATGAAATTCTTCAGTATAAGGGTGGTGAAACACTGGAACAGATTGCCCAGGGAAGTTGTGGATGCTCCATTACTGGACATGTTTAGGACCAGTTTGGATGAGGCTCTGAGCAACCTGGTCTAGTGAGAGGTGTCCCTGCCCATGGCACTCTTTGCAGTTAAAAGAGGGGAAAAAAGTCAGGGACATGCATGTGGTATACTGCTGGGAAATGAGAAAGGAGTGCAAGCTGAACATGAGGTAAGCACTCTGAATGACAGGATGAAATAAGCTTAGACATACAGGGAAAAGTTCTACTCCTGTGTCTACTAGAGCCTGTGGAAATTTTTCTCTAGATTTTTGTTTGCAAATTCATGACCTCCATGGCTCAGGCTGATATTGGGCATAATAGCGGGGTATCCATTTAAAGCTACTGTGCTACTGCATATAAAAAATCTAAAATAGAGACTAACCTCAGCGCAAACATTAATTCCTGATGACAGCTTGCTGCTTCTACACGGGATGCTTAAGACTGTGGCCGAGGCTACCAATCCCCTGCTTAAACCACTAGATCCCATGTGTTGGCAAAATTCCCAGCAAAGGGAGCAGGTCAGTATCTGATTTTTGCTGGCCTCTCCTGGAAAAGCTATGGGAGGTTGCTTCAGATTAATTCTATTCCTTGCAGCTCTCAGTTAAACAGGCTGATGCGGGGCCTGCTGCAGAGAGGGTGGAAGAAAAAAAAAAAGGCTTTTGTAGTATAACAATGCCATGTGCAGTGGGCAATTATGTAACCAATGCTAAATCTTTTTATAATTAGAACAAGCACCTAGTTAGAGTGATCAGAGCCCTTTTGTGTGAGTTTGCACAGGGGTTCACAAGAAAGAGCTTGGCTCAGAAGAAAGATGCTGGCTTGATTTCCCTTTCCCTTTCAACTGGTGAATAAATTAAATCTCAGATTACCCCAAATTGCTGTGAAAGATGAAAAGCAAAGAGCATTTCCTTTTCATTCTTGTTGAAGACATTTGCATCCCAGATGTGAATCTCATGAAATGCAGAAACAAACCCAAAGACTCAGGCCTTTCTGTCCCATGCACTGACCAGGAAGAGCAGCCAGACTTCCTAAAGAGAGGACAGACAGTATCAGCCCTCCCTACTGAGAATCAACCTCTTTTTTAGATTCGCTTTGATGAAGAACATGGCAAGGTATCTGGAAAGTCTTACTTACACCAGACACTTCTCATGTATGGGAAGAGGCATCCAAATACTCCCAGAAAGCAGGTGATCCTATGATCTGGTGGACCCAGAGAACTAGCTTAACAAGGAGACATGAAAAGGTATGGGGAGAAATTGCTACCAGTGCAGTGGGAAGTACAGCTTGACCCAGCATGTCCTCCATTTCTCTGATCGGTCCTGCCATTCTGTGGATGGTCAGCAACACAGATACAGAGGCAGATCCATCTTCTGCAGCTATAAACAAGATCAGCTCCAAAAGTCACTGTAGCAATGCCAATTCATACAAGTCCAAAATCTGGCTGGTGGGATCTCTGCCTCTAGAGATTTGTAATTCTGAAGTACTTCCTGATTCTTTTCTGGTTAGTTCAGGTCACCAGAAGAAATATTACAAATACTTCTATATAAGGTTAACAGACATGCAGATCAACATAGAAGACAGGAAGCAACACAATGTACCTGAAGCTAATTCCAGAAAATAGCTTAACATACTCCCACAGGTCGTCTGCTAGGTCAAACCCTCCCATGTTCTTGGTCCAACTTTAAAAGGAGATTGACAGGTTTTGCCTTTATATCAGCAATGAAAAGCTCAGAGCTGACTCTGGGAGCCATCAAATTTTAGAATAGGATCTTCTTAATCATACTGTACAAAGCCAATATTTGGAAAAGATGCCTCTCAAAAGAAGCATGCCCATTGCCCCAGGTCATTCAGTCCCTTCGAGTCAGTAGTGATCAATATCTGAACGTGACAATAAAAAGTGACTTGCTGCTTGGAGAGCTGTGCTTCAGGTAAGCTGCAAAATCCACTTCTACTAGTATTTCATTCCTTCACAGCCTTTGCTCAACTTTGTTGCCCACCAGCACTGTAAGCAATTGCATGCCACCTCCATATCTCTCAAAATTTCTGTTGGCAAAAAAAATTCCCCTTTACTTTGTTTGCTAAAGCTGTTGGTGGCTAAAGGATACTCCACTTCTTCCTGCAGGTCACTGGGAAGTGTCAGTGGGTCACCATGACACATGTGGAAAGATGTTCATCAGCCAGGAATGGAATGCTTTCAAAATGTTTGCAAAACACTCTGGAGTCTGGAAGGTGTTACACAAGCACATGAGATCATTCTTGCCTCCCTGAGAAAGTTAACTTTTCTGCAAAGTACAAAAAATAACAGAAATTAAAACAGCCTCCCTTTCAGTCATTCCAGAGAATAGACATAGCTTGAAGAATTTAAGGATTTTTACAAAATCTCTAATAGACCTTCTGATCTTTTTTTCCCCTAGCTATAATTATTCCTTTTGAATGCTGCCTGTAACCCCTAATGGAATGTGAAGTGCAGTGGTTGCTGATGTGGCTGAACTTTTCCATCAAGGTAAATTTCTTCTTTTTCACTGTTTAACATCTTACCTGTGGCATAATCTATCCCTTAAGTAGCGTCATTTATTTTGATCATTTTTATCCCACAATGTGCAGCGACTGTTAGGCATACAGATATCTGATATTAACAATAGCTTATTCCATTACTTTGAATTGTCATCTTCATTTGTTACAAGGTATTTCATGAACCATTTAATTCTGTATTTGCAAATGTGAAAGTGTTGAAGTAGATAAAAAAGGCACAGAGGACTTAACAGCTTAAATCTACCCCAAAAGGCTCCTTGTAATGTATGCAAAATATATTCTCAAAATGAGTTCTGGTATTCGCATCAAACTAGAAAAGCCCCTGCTGGCAGCCATGCCAAGAACTAAGTCCCCCACAGAGATGGAACTCCTTGCTCACCATATACGGACCAATTTGGCATGATCATTTTGTGAAAAGAGATATATGTGGAAGCCTGACAGCATTATTGTCCAGAAATCTTAAGCAAAAAATATTGTGGTAAAACCAAAAAGGAATTCAATACTTCTTTCTTAGAGACAAATTTATGTTTGGGGAAAACGTGTTTAAAGATCTTGGAACAATTTCTCACCTCATGTTTCTTTTCATCAAAGCTCCGCCAGAGCAGGTGTCTTTGAACAATTTTCTGGTTTGGTTCAGAAAAAGGCCTGAACTAGGAGTGTCCTGGTTTGAGCTACAGAACTAAGTGGAATGAAGTGGGGCTATGCACCAATTACCACTGAAGATTTGTTCCTATCATGGGCAAGGTCAGCATTGCATGTACAAGCACTTGGCTTGGTGGTAAGAGGAGACCCCTCCCAACTAGAGAGATCCTTTGCCAAGTCACTACTGCCTGATGACTTGAGTGAGACATCAAAGGCAGCAAAGCTGAGAACATGAACAGGCCTCCTCTGAGGCCCACTCTAAAGTCTAAAATAGGGTCATTTCTAATTATGTGCTCATTGGCACCTGGGATTCACTAGCATCCTATAGTAGCCAGTCAACTATGAGACATATATTTAACTGCCTCTTTGAAAGCACAGTTACCAAGTCTACATGAACTGCTGTCCTGACTACACAAATTGGGTGAACTTCCATCACAGTTTGAGCTAGAACACAACTAATTCTATTCAGTGATTTTACTTTTCAGCTCAGTCTCTTTTAACTGCACTTTCTGAAGTTAGCAGCATGTTTTTGCAGACAGTGTCTGCTTCTAGTGGTGATAACGCTCAATGTTTATAGTTACTACTAAGGACTGGTGTGCAGAAAGGCTTCTGCTTATACTTGTTCCTGTACAGACCAAGCCCACTGCTAAATCTTGTGTGCCACATTGGGGGTGCAGGAAGTGAAAGGCTGCACCTGTGGGGAGAAGCAGACAGGACAGGTGACCCTAAACTGACCAATGAGGTGTTCCACACCATACATGTCATATTTGGTATAAAGCTGAGATATCACAAGTGTCAGTATCTCTTCTTCAATGGCCAGCATCCATCTATCTGTTCTGCCTTCAATCCCAACCCATGTGTTCTTGAATTCAGTTCCAGAATTCAGCCCCTAAATCTGGTTCCTGTCTGCCCCTGAAGTCTGGGACTTCCCCAGAGCCTTCCCATGGTATCAGTGGTGATGGTGACATAACTGCCATCAGGAAGGTTGGGTTCAATATTGGTTTTGTAAATAATTGCACATATTCCATTTTATTATAATTATTTCCTTGAAAACTCTTTTAGTTTTCTTTTCCAATCCATAAGCCTCTCTCCCTTATTTCCTTTCTCCTCCCCTTTGGGAAGGAAGAGGGGTTAATAGAGACCATCTGTCATTTGTCTAGTGGCCAGCCCAGCCCAAGCTCTTAACAAGGAGATACATGAAGATGCACAGAGATGATAAATTCAGAAGACAATATAACTTTTCTTGTCTGATGCTGTATATATTGTGGAACATTAAGTTTCATCTGGCTATTCCTGTGTGGGCCCTGGTTACTCAGGCTTGCCCAAAGCAAATTTTGCAATAATGAAACCTTCTCTTCACCCTTCTCTTTCAGCTTTGATTAGAACAAGGGATTGAAAAATGAGCATCTCTCAGTTTTCCAAAGGTTAGTCACTCTCACTGTTAAATATTTCTGCCTAATTTCTCATTTGAATTTCCCTAATTTTCACTTCCAGTTACTGGTTCCTGTTTTGTTTTGCCTTCCTCTACGAGATCAAAGAGTACCTTCAGATCTTGCACTTCTAACTTGTACAGGATGGTCAAATCTCAATCTTTTTGTAATGAGCAAAACATACTCAATGTTTTAATCTGGATCATTTCTCCTTGTAATGTAATTGACCTTAACAGGCTGGAAAGTTGGGCAGAGGGGAACCTAACGAAGTTCAACAAGGGCAAGTGTAGGGTCCTGCACCTGTCGAGGAATAATCCCATACACCAGTATAGGTTAGAGGTTGACCTGCTGGAAAGCAGCTCCACAGAGAATGACCTGGAAGTCGTGGTGGACAAGTTAACCATGAGCCAGCAGTGTGCTCTTGGGGCCAAGGAGGCCAATGTTAGCCTGGGGCACATTAAGAAGAGAGTGACCAGCAGCTCTACTCTGCTCTAGTGATGCCACATCTGGAGCCAGTTCTGGGCTTCCCAGTTCAAGAGAGACAACCAACTACTGGGGAGAATCCAGTGGAGGCTACAAAGATGTAAGAGAGATGCTCCAGTCC
>VYZX01025301.1:11276-69566 GCA_013401335.1 Brachypteracias leptosomus | reverse complement strand
GCCGAGACACATTTCGTTTGGGGTTTTTTTTCGCGTACGGTGTCTGTGTGCCGGCGTAGAGGAGGATAATGGCATGTGTAAGGATAGGCGAATGGCGAGTACAGCGGTGGGCGAATAATATGGATACAGATCGACGAGTAATACGGGCATGGACGGACAAATAATACGGCTGTAGATACGCGAATGATGTGGATATGAATGGGCGAAAAATACGGATGTAAGCAGAGGAATAGCACGATACAGACAGGTGAATAATATGGGTATAGATAGGCAAATAATAGGGATTACGTGTATACAAATGGGAGAATAATATAGATACAGGTAGGCGAAAAACTTGTATGTATCGATGGGCGAAAAGCCTGCATGTAGAGAGGCGGAGAGGCGGCTCCGTTCCGCGGTGGCTGCTCCTCCGTGTGGAGCCCACGCATGGGTGCCGGCGGAAGGGCCGCGGCGACGGGAGGCCGAGCAGGTTAATCATTACACCGGCAAGCCGCGTTAGGGGCCGTCTGCGGGAATCGGCGGCGCTGGGGACAAGCCCTTCCCCATCCGCCGGAGAGAAGGCTTCGGAGTCTTAGGCGTTCTCGTTTTCCGCCTTGTTTTTTCTCATCCCCCCCCCCCACACACAACTCCCCTTACAGAGAAAGATAAGAGCCAGCAGAGCAAGAACGAGGATGCGGGGCCCGAGGATCCCTCCAAGAAGAAGAGGCAGCGGCGGCAGCGGACTCACTTCACCAGCCAACAGCTGCAGGAGCTAGAGGCCACCTTCCAGCGGAATCGCTACCCGGACATGTCCACCCNAAAAAAAAAAAAAGCCCCCCAAAACTACAATAACAACAAAAAGCCCTTAAACGGGCCGAACCCTCAGATTTTCGGAAATCCCACATAAATCCTCTCCCCACATCACTTGAGGAAAACGGAGCAGTTGAGCGGGGTGGGCAGCAGCAAGGGGGCCGGCGGTGTGTGGGGCCGGCTGTGTGCGGGGCCGGGCCGCCCTGCGGAGGGGAGCCGGGCCCGGACGGGGCTGCTGTCTCGCCGGAGCAACCAAGTGGTGTCGGTCGCGGCGCGGCGTTTGCGGGTGGGAGATTGTTTTCTGGCGGCGCGGTGCCTCCAGACGGGGCAGTCCCCACGATGCCCGGACGGCCCCTGCCAGGCTGGGCCGGGGGGGGGTCCTGCAGACACCCCGGAGCGGCTCCAATACACACGGTAAGGCTGCTGCTGGCGGCTGCCCGATGGGTCAGACACCCAGATGTGGATTGGGAAAGGGCACGTTTTCCCCATTGTCTGCAGGGACGGCCCCTTAGATCTCATCTAGCACGTTGTTAAATGGCGATTTTTTTTCTTCTTCTTTTTTGTTTGCTTTTTTTTTAAGCCCCCCTCTTCCTTTTTTTTTTTTTTTTTCCGCCAAAGAGCAGTCGAACAAGTTTGTTTAGAAAGTGGGTTTCGGCTCTGGAAGCTTTCGAGCAGGAGGAACTTGTAGCTTTAACAAACTGAAGCAAGGATTTATTAGTTGCTGGCTTCCCTCTCCTTCCCCGTAATAGGAAACATCGCCTTAAAATTCCGCGGGTTTCCAGGCATTTTGCCCTCGCTTTTGCACTTTTGTATTTCCCCTGGATGGCTCCAGTGCGAAATAAGCCAAGGAAGGAAGGAGGGGAAGAGAGAGGGAAACAAGGAAAAAAGAAAAAAGGGGGGGGAAAGGAAGCATTGGCCTCTGCGGCGCGAATTAGAGCATCGCAAATTATGGCAGGGGGTGCGGGGAGAGGAATGGCGCGGCCATGGATCTGCCTTGCTAAACCCCGGTGGCACCGGGGCACGCTCGGCGGCCCCGGCAGCACATCGCTGCCCCGGCCCAGCGCCGGGCTCCATGAGGAAGGAGACGAACCTATATATTTGTATATATGTACGTACACATATACGTGTGTCTATACGGACACGCCACTCGGCTGTTGCCCCGAGAGCTTGCGAAGGGCTGAGGTGGTAGTTCCTGACTAACTCGCGTCTCACATCTCCCTCCCTCCCTCCCTCTCCCCTCATTTCCAAAGGTTTGGTTCAAGAACCGCAGAGCCAAATGGAGAAAGAGAGAAAGGAACCAGCAAGCCGAGCTTTGCAAAAATGGCTTCGGTCCACAGTTTAACGGCCTCATGCAGCCCTATGATGACATGTACCCCGGCTACTCGTACAACAACTGGGCAGCCAAGGGCCTGACCTCCGCTTCCCTCTCCACCAAAAGCTTTCCTTTCTTCAACTCCATGAATGTCAACCCTCTGTCTTCTCAGAGCATGTTCTCCCCTCCAAACTCTATCTCCTCCATGAGTATGTCTTCAAGCATGGTACCCTCTGCGGTCACCGGGGTCCCCGGCTCCAGCCTCAACAGCCTGAATAACTTGAACAACTTGAGCAATCCCTCCCTGAATTCTGCAGTACCAACGCCAGCCTGTCCTTATGCTCCTCCAACACCTCCGTATGTTTATAGGGACACATGTAACTCGAGCTTGGCGAGTCTGAGACTTAAGGCCAAGCAGCACTCCAGTTTTGGCTATGCCAGTGTGCAGAACCCCGCTTCCAACCTGAGTGCTTGCCAGTACGCGGTGGACAGACCCGTGTGAGACACCCAAGTAGGAAACACTGCATGGGAATCCCTCCCCATTTCCCGCAGAGACTGAGATTTACACTAGAAATTAATGGGCACTAGAGAGAAAGAGATAGGAGGAAAAATCAGACAGAGACGGGGGTGGGTGGGGGGGGGGAGCGAGAGAGGTGGGGGGGAAAAACGAGGAAACCACTGAAATAAGATAGTTCCTTTGTTTTCAAAGGACCTCCTACAGATTATGAGATCTTTCTTTCACTAAGAGTATTTCAACAGTTACAAGGACATATATATATATATATATGGACAAATGTTTGACTGGATATGATATGACATTTTAATGTTACTATAAGCTTGTTATTTTTTAAGTTTAGCATTGTTAACATAAAAATGACTGAAAGGATGTATATATATCGAAATGTCAAATTAATTTTATAAAAGCAGTTGTTAGTAATATCACAACAGTGTTTTTAAAAGGTTAGGCTTTAAAATAAAGCATGTTACACAGAAGCGATTAGGATTTTTTCGCTTGCGAGCAAGGGAATGTATATACTAAATGCAACACTGTATGTTTCTAACATATAATTATTAAAAAAAAACATTGTGTGAATATCAGTTTTAGAATAGTACCTCTGGTGGATGCAATGATGTTTCTGATATTGCAATGTAAAACATGCCCTGTGTATAACATTTCGTACAATATTATTGTTTTACTTCTCAGCAAACATGAAACAAAAAATGTGTTTTATTTCATGGGAGTAAAATATACAGCATACAATTTTGTCTGGATTTTTATTTACTAAGCCAAACTGCGCAGTGATAACTGGTCTGCAGTGACTGACTTATCGTTGACACTGGATCTCGTTCTCTGGAAACACAGGGCAGTACTTTTTATTGCAATACAAATAAATGCTGGCATTTTTTTTCACGTAAAAAATAAAATCCCTTGCGTTAACGTTGCATGCTGGAGAAACGCGGGACTTCGACACGCTGCCTTCTGTGCAGCAGGATCCCTTTATTCCCTCGCGCAGCCCCAGGAAAATGGATTATTTGACATCGCTGGCCTCGAGAATTACCAGCGACAAAGTTGCTGTATCTCGAGCATAAATTTCTCCCGCTGTGAAGGAAGCTTTTATTACATTAAAGAAAAGGATGAGAGAAAAAAAAAAAAGAAAAAAAGAAAAGCCTTTTGCAAACAAACTGCTCCTGTTCAAAATAATCTGTCCCTTTTGCCGCCCCTTGCGCTCACCTTCTCCCTTAAGCGGGGAGATCCTTCACGTAATATTACATTTCTATTTCCAAATCCTCCTTTCAGACATGAAGAGAAACAAAGAACAGCCCAAATAACCGCAACCCCGCGGAGCGCAGGGGGTGAGAGGTTAGCCCCGAGTTTCCTGCGACTTCGTGCTGCAACACGTCGTTGAAGGGAAAGGTCATGCTCTCATGTGTTTTGTTTTAAATAATATCGACCCATACATTCTCAACCTGCTTGTTCGTGAAATTATACAGGATTATAACATTGCCATCGCCGGACAATTGAAGCAAATCAAGATGAATTGTTGCTCGGCCCTCCCATCGGCTCGCATCCCGGGCGGGCAAGGAGGGGCTGGCGGGAGGGGAGGGCGGCGACAGGACCTGGCGGGAATATCGGTACACGAAGAAATTCCGCAGACGCGTAAACTGGCGAGGTCAGGGAACGGCGAGGAGGAGACTTACCGCGGTGGGGGGGGGAGCTTGCCCCTTGCGCGGCGATTGCGCGCTCCTTGCGCGCTCCTTGCGCGCTTTGGTGAGGCCAGAAGGAGCCGCCTGGGGAGTCCGGGGGTGGGTGAGGTCTCCGCGAGAGCGTAAATTGTGTTCTTGCGGAGCTCTCGCCCATCTCCGGATTTCCCAGGCGGGCGAACACCGCGGAAGGGGGTCCACCTCGGCAGGAGCAGACAAGAGGGGGAGCGGAGAGAGGTCAGTGCCCTGTGCTTTCCCACGGGGAAAATGCGTCCCCCACCTAAAAGCACGGTCCCCTCCGTGTTCCCATTTGCAGCATGGGCAGACCCCATCCCTTACTTACCCCTCACACCCTCTTCATTTTTTTTTTTCTCCTAATCTAATTTTATTATGTTTTCTCCGTCTCTCGTTTTTGTTTTGGGTTGGGTTGGTTGGTTTTTTTCTTCCCCGTTTTTCTGTTTTCTTTTCCTCAGTGTGCTGTTGCCAGGGGGTCGGTGGAGCAAGAAAACCTCGGAGCTTGGGGCTGAGGGGAGGCAGGCGTCCCCGCATTCCCCACCCCCCAAGAGCGGTGTGCCTGGCCTCACCGCCGCCCCAACCCAACGCCGCTCCCCTCGTTCCTTACACACCGTGTGAACACCTCACTCGGGTGAGTGCCAGGGGCTTCCAAAAACGTCCCCTTCCTCCTCCTTCTCCTCCTCCTCCACTTCCTCACTGGGCTGCAGGCGGAAGGTCTGGGGGCCACGCCGGCGAGGGACTGGCAGCCCAGAAGCCCCCCTCGGGGGTTGGGGAAGCCAGAGAAACGCGGGTGCTTTCCTGCCCAAACCCTCTCGGCGGGACGGGCTTGGAAAGCAGCGAGCGGCTCGCTGCGGGTTTCGGCACGGTATTTTACACACTCTTTTCGGCTCTCGTTTCTTCTCGGTGGCTTTGGTTATTTATAGTCCTCTCATATATATATATAAAATGTCCGTGTACATATTTAGAATATGCGTGGAGAAAGAATATATAATATATAGTATACGCATATACGTTTAGAAGAGTAATATATACCGTTTCCGGACAAAAAAAATATTGAATCTGAGTTTTTCACTCTACTGTGTAATGGCTCAAACGATGAAAAATCAACGTGACTGCTCAGAGAGGACATAAATCACTCCGAGTGTAATCTGAATTTCTCTTTTTCCCCCTAGCTGAAGCCTTGAGGGTCATAATTTTTCTGCGCCACTTGACCAAAGATATAATGTTTTGATTAGGTCGTAAATCAAAATCCTGAGTCGTGTTTTTTCTTTTTCTGAGTTGTGGAGTTGGTTGTGGGTTTGTTTTTTTTTTTTGACGGAGGCTTTCCTACTTCTTATCGGCGGTGGCAGTGTGAACCTGGAACAATGGAGGCCGCAGAGAGGGGAGGAAAAAGCCCACAACGAAATGGGGATCTTGCAAAATACCTACTTGAAGAAGAGGGTGGGGAGACGGGTTAAACAACGGGCTCGCACTTCTCCGGCCCCCCCTGGCCCTCGGGCAGGCCGCTCCGGGCAGCCCGCTGCGCAGCCCCCCTCGCCGGGCGTGCTAGCGGACAGCGCCGTCTGCTTTCCAATTAACACCCCAATCCACATCCCAATCCACAGCCCCGCCGGCTCCCGCTCAGGCCCCGCCGCCCCACGAGGCTGTGGCCGCGAAGCGGCGCCGGGAGCGCGCCCCTTCCAGCCGGGGGGCATGCGGAGTCCCTCGGCGGCCCGGGACACCCTCTCCCCTCCCGGCTCGGCCCCGCTCTTTTGTTTTCGGACGGTGCCTTCCCGTACTTTGAACCTCGGTGGCGTGCACAGGGCCCTGGCAGCCGGATCGGCGCTCCTCGCAAAGGTCAAATTTAAACGTAAATATGGATATATCTTCTTTGGGTTATTTTCTATGCACTTTCCCCTGTCCTCTCTTGGCATTGTTTTTATGTATGTGTGCGTTTTCTCTGCGTGCCTTCCTAAAATAGCTAGATACCGATCTTTACATACCTGTACATCTGTTTATAACTATGAAATAAAAGAAATTTTTTTCTTTTCCCCTTAAGAGATTCATTAGCATTTTTGGAGGGAAGTAACTTCCTCGGGAAAACAGTTGACAAGTGATCCGGGGAAAGCTTTTGGAGGAGGCCGTTTCGCGGCGCGGCTGCGGCAGGTTTGCAGCCCACTCTCCCCCGCGGCCAGCGCCGGGCGGGCAGGCAGCGCTGCGCTGGCGCAGACGGGGCCGCGGGGGCTGTGCGAGTAGGGTGCGGGGTCCCTCACCCTGGTTCAGGCCAAGGAGGGAGGGCGGGCGACCGTCGCAAGGAGCACTGACGCTAATACCTATGCGTTTTCGGGATATATAATTTACCTTGCTAAATGCCTGGTTTGGTACGCGTGTTATACATGTGTAGGGTGAATATTATGCACCCGATAGACTGTAACAGTCAATAATCCAGGAACTTGGAAGGATTTACACCTTCGGAGCTCCATACAATGCCGGACTAATTGATTGCTAAACCTGAAGTTTTCTAAATGCGAACCCTTTTTGGAATTAATTTCTCCGGTCACCTGCATCTTCTCAGAGAAGAAGAGAGAGGAAATAAAAGAAGCCCTTATTTATAAATTTTTAGCAGCAAGATCTTTGTTTCTTTCTAATAAAAAAAGCGTTTGAGGCCGCTTTTCGACAGCTCGGCCCCCGCGGGGCTGGAGCGATCAGAGGCGAGTCCTTGCGCCGCGCCCCTCCGCAGGGGCGCAGGGAGCTCCGCGCTTCCCGCCTGGCGAGCCAGGGTTCTGCCGGTGCCGGACGAATCTTCCCCGAGTCGATCCATGGTTTCGGGGGCGAAGGAGGTTTGTTTGCTCGCTTTCTCCCTTGCTGCTGCCACCACTCCCCGCCTGCCCCGAAAGCAGAGGGCTGCAACGGGGGCGCGGGGGCTGCGCGGTCGCTCCCGCCGCCGCGGAGCCGGGCGGGAGAGCAAACGCTGCCGCCGCCAAAGCGGGAACCGCGCCGGCCCTGCCTTTGCGGAGGGGAGGGCTTGTGCCTGCCCTGCCTGGGGGGGAACATCGGCCCGACCGTGGCCCCGCGACCCCGCACGACCGCCACCAGCCGTGCCCGGCCCCTCCTCACGGCCCTTAGTGCCGCTGGAGGAGGAAGGTGGAGTGGCCGAGGTGGGGACAGGTCACCTCCCGCGGCACCGCCTGGGTAAAAGCCTGGGCTTGACCCCACAGCAGGGAGCGGGCGGCCCGGCCTCTCGGCAGGTAAAGCCCTGCGCGGCTGCGGCTCCCGAAGCGACGTTCCTAGGGGACTTTGGTTCAGCCGGTCCCGGCCTCGCGGGCGAGCGGCGAGAATTCCCCGGCTGGAACTCGCCGTCGGGAGCAGAGAACGGACGCCAGCCCCAAATCGGGAGCGGAGAACGGACTGCCAGCCACAAACCGTGAGGAGAAAAAAAAAAAGAAATAAATTAAAAGCAAGCAAGAAAAGCCACAAAGCTCCCAGAAGCCCACCCGGGAGCAGGAGGAAGAGCCGGGAGCCCTTCGGCCTCAGCCCCCTGCCCGGGCTGAGGGGCGCGGCGCTGGGGAAGGAGCCATGTGAGCCCTGTGTCTGTGTGTATCTGTACGAGTGTACGAGTGTGCAAGCGTGAGCGTGGGAGAGACCCATCTCCGGGTCCAGCGGGGCTCCCCACAAGCCGCTGTGCAGCGGGGAAGCATCTCAAATTTACGCCCGCGTAAATATATGCATACATATATACATGCATATATATATGTATTACATACATACATATTATACATACACATACATACACACACATTCACGCACACATCGACAGAGGGCTGTGCGGCTGAGCTCTGCAGTCGTTGCCCCCCGGACGACAGGAATGCTCCGGCGGCTATAACCCTGCACGACCGCGCAGGGGATGCCCATGCACAGCCCGCATCGGTGAAACCCACGTCTGACGGAGAAAGGGTATGTGTGTGTGATCGTCTCGCACTCTCTCCTTTTGACTTCTTTTTAAGGTGCCCCCCCACCTCCTCCGCTGCCCTGCCGAGCCGCCGGCTGCGGGCTCCCCGGGGGCTGCAGGGCCGGGCGCGGGGTGGGGCTGGCGACCGCAGCCCCTTCCCTGGCCGCCGGCTTGTGCCCATCGCCAAGCTCGGCCTACGTTGAACATTGACCGGCTGGAGTGGCCCCGCAGTGCAACACGCCACGTATAAAGATGAATCATCTCTCAGGTTGTAGTAAACCGTCCTGTAAAGTCCACCTATAAATCCTGGTATGCACTTAGTGCACTCGGCTTCACGTCTTACCGTTGCTAAGGAGTATTTGCCGTTCCCTCCTCTCCCCTCTTTTCTCTCCCCCGACATCCCTCCGACTGTCTGCGGTCCTAACCCCGGTCCTGCATGTCCCGGGGTGGGATTTTCCCCCTGGGAGGTGAGCGAGGGCCCGCGGGGGGTGGAGAGGGCGAGGTACCGGCAGACGCAGCCGTCGGGGACGCTGGGGCCGTCCTGCTCCCTCCAAACTGCGAGGATGGAGCAAAACAAGCAAGACAACGACGGCCCTCAATCTTATAGGGAGGCTGGAGCTCCCTTTCCCTGGGCCAGCTAAGGTGGGGCAGCTCACAGATGTCCCGGCTGCTCCTGCCCTCCGAGGAGGACTGTGACTCGACCTGTGTGATAAGGAGAGATACTCATACATGGCAGCAAGGTCCTATAAAACTCATCAAGGCTCCCTCCTGCAAATCCGTTATGTATTTTTCTCCGTATAAAAGGCAAAAAAGGGAAGAATGTTTAATCAGAAGGGAGCGTGGTGCTGTGCAGCTTTGGTGAGTAGGCACGGGAAAGGATCGATAAGCATGGAGCAATCAACACCCATAGTTTAAATCCACGGCAGATTTATGCAATTGGAAAGGAACCCAAGGAACAAGCCCCTGGCCTGCTGGGTGTGTATGCGGAAATGGCAGCAGAAATGGCAGCACTTGGGAAAACACGAGGGTGGAGCCGGGCTCATCACTTGATGTATATATTTAGTGCAGTGGTAGTTCCACTGGCTCACCGGAGACTACTTCCATGCTTAAAGTTATTCACATGCTTGAGTGATTTGCTGGATTGTGGCCATATGTAAAGCAATAAATATAAGTGGCTACTTCTGTGCAAGTAAGAGATCCAGAGGTCTCACGAGTAGTTTTCCAGCAGATCCAGACCCTGTACTATTAAAAGTGAAGAGAACTCTTTTCTCTCATTCAATTAAAAAAACAAAAAAAACCCCACCAACAATTAAGGTCACCATGACAATACAAGCATAAAGGAGCATAAAACCTTTCCTTTATGAAAATCCTTGCTGGGTACTCTCAAGGCTGCATTATCCGTAAAGGAGCAGGAATATACAAAGCTTCTACTGATGCAGTTGTTTCCAACCTTCTGAGCAGCAAATTCTTGCACCCACTTTGGTGGATGCAGGGCTAAGGAATGAAGTGGTTTCTTGCCAGGCTGGAGGATGGTGTGTCGGTGTGAGAGTGGGTCCCAGCCCATTTGCTGCCCCTTTGAAGTCAGCAGAGCCTGTGCTGGCAGTGCTGAGTGTGAGGGGAGTTCCCAAGCAAGCAGAAACTGTCCCTGCGAGGTTCAGGGCAGTTGAATTCCCATGATTTCTCCAGGGAAGGTCATGCGTGCTTCTCACTCCTCAGCTGGGGTGGGAAGAGCAGTGGAGATGGAGGTGGCTCTTCTGCCCTTTCTCCTCTATCTACAGAGCCAAGGTCTCTGGCAATTATCTTTTTTTTTTTTTTTCCCCTAAATGCTTGGGGTTTTTTTTGTTGTTTGGTTTTTTTTTTTTGTGTGTGTGCAAAGTAAACCAGAGTTTGATTAAAATAAGAATATCCAGCCTTTGGCAATGCTTCCTATAAATTCATGGCTTTAGCCTGGACTGTCTCACGGCCAGACTGTAAATTTTCGCATTCTAACTCCCTGTGACAAATCTCTAGCCCCAGTCATTGTTATTTCCTTCAGCTTTCACATCCTGCTGGCAAAAACCTCCAACTCTGGTATTCTTCCCTCAAAACAGAAATTCCTACCACAAGGGCCATTACCCTGAGAATGTTTTAATAAACATGTTTGGAAAATGAAAACAAGACACATAAAATATATGAATATGAGTAACATCAAATGAAGACTTGGAAGCGGTTTCAAGTAGTATTACAAATAGGAAATAGCTTTCCAGAGATAAAAATACTCCATGTGTTTTGTTAACACCAGCATGCAGTCAGGCTTTATTCTCATGGTTTATTTGAATGTTAAGGGACACCTTTGTCCTATTTGATGTACTTGTAACTGCTGACTGAGCCAGAAGGTCAGAGACTTTAGCTTGTAATCAGTGGGTGACCGGCAACATCCCTGACAAATAATGTTGGTGTGACACAATCAGGGCTACAGCCATTCTCTCATGTCAACAGCTATGGCTCAGCCAGACCAAGCAAAGGACATAGGGAGGGATGTTTCATAGCAGAGGTCATTTTTTGAAGTACCAGTCCATGCACCTGAGGTGCTGTTCAAAACTTCTGTCCCTGATACAGAGCAGAGAAAAATGGCTCCCACTGATAGGGGTGGGGTTTTGTTGGTTTTGGTTTGTTGGTTTTTTTTATTTTTTCACAACAAAAAGGGATATTAATTACATCGAGAAGCAGTCTCATTGCTCTCAGAATCTTATAGGGTGTTTCCTTTTAATTGCCTAGGGTGCAGGGAATGTTGCATTTTTCTGTCTTCTTAACAAAAAGGCTTCTGAAACTGGAGCACAGCTCTAACAATTCTCTCTGTGACAATAGATTATTTAATTCTTGCAATGGCCAGACGCTGCCATTTCAGACCATTCAAATACCCTCTGGCAGAGCTGGCAGATCTGGGGACATAAATAACACAGCCTGGGGACCTGAGTGAGCATTGTTTACGTGAAAATGCTGTGGACCTACACTGGTCAGTGTAGGGATTTCCTCCTTGCACAGGAAAGAGGCATAAGCTGTGACGGGCTCTTCGATCCAATGGAGCATGTATGCATACGCTTAAATCCCATCAGCTTTCTATGTAAAATTAACGCATGCTCATCTTGTACTGGAATGGAGGATGTGGTGTTGTGCTGGTTCAGCCATCATAATTTTATGCTACTATCAGTTGCCTGATCACACAGGCCAACACTGAACTCACCAACATCCCCTCAGAAGTCTTCTTTCAAACAATCCTGCCACAGGTTCCTGTAGGCCCATCTCCTCTGCTGCCCACTGTGGTGCCAGCATCGCCTGCTGGACACAATGGACAGAGATGGCTCCCTCAGTGGCCATTCATATGGAAGGACACCACCAAGAGAGGTCAACAAGATGCAACCAGCCCCAACAGAAGCCACACCCAACAGGAAGCTTCTCCAACTGATTGGCTCCTGGTTGATATAGTCCTGGCCTCACCCACCACCCCAGCCACCTGGGTGAGGGCGGAGCCACAGAGACACATGTGGTCCAGGTTCTGCCTCTGGAACCTGAAGCCAAAGGGAAAACAAAACATTCTATTAGGTTGTAACTTACTCACAGGTCAACTCCAACTTAGGGCCCACAACTAAGGCCCCAGCACCTTATGTGTCCACAGCCCATGCTGAATCAGGACCAGGCTTCATGGCTAGAGGGAAAGGATTTGGAACAGCTTTCCTTCTTATGGCTTTAAACAGGCTTATTTCATCTTACACATCTGGGCAAAGAGAATAACTGGATAGGTTGTACTAAGCCCGGGAAAAGAGATTTCCCAACCAGAAAATGCTTAATCTCCTGCCGCAGAAATTGATCATCTGTTTGGGACCAGGGTATGTCTGATGTTTAGGGAAATGGATGTATTAAAATTGGAGGAAACCCTTCAAAGGAGCTCAGTGAAAGCTTTGCATGGGGTGAAGAAGAGAATCTGTAGCCCAGACTATGAAGATCCTGCTGACCCTGTCTGGAGGCTGTGGGCATGAGCAGACATTAATGCAATCTTGTGCTGGAAACACATTGTATTAGAAATCACAGAGAGGTTCCCTCTTCTTTTCTAGCTAGAGAAATGAAGCCAAAGGAGGAATAAGAAGAAAAGATGAAGCAGCTTGAGAAGAAGAAAACAGATCTTATTTCTGCTTCCTGTGAGATGTCTTGTGCAGGGACTGTCAAGAGAAGAAACCTCTGTTGAACACAATGCCACCAAAGCCAGTGTGCAGTCATATTGAAAAAAGTCTATGTGGTTTCTAGATCAACTCAGAGGTGGTACATTGTAAGAGTGATAATTCTGAATCTCATTATTTGGTGATGATACCCAAGAAATTATGTTTTACTGATTTATTTCAATGGCACACTTTCTTAAAAGAAATCTAATTGAAATAAGTTTGCAGAGGGAAAATGAAACAGCTAGTTTAGTAAATCTTAATATAGTTTCTATAAAGGTAATGATAATTCTCATAATTTCTTATTTGTTATTCTTCATGGCATCTGATTAATATCACTGCAAAATTTAGTTTACACATATATGCAAGCAGAGTACATGGAATGCTGTGGGCAGGATGCAAGCCCTGACTGCCCCAGGGAATTATGAATACCAGGCTGTCACAAAAAGAGTAGCAAAGCCTAGCACAGACCTCAAGAAGAAATCCACTGGTCCTGCCCTGCCATTGTTTCCATTGGAGGGAACTGTGGGGTGCTCCCCTTGGAGAAGGTACTTGAATGAGTCCTCAGTACAGTGAAGTCTCCCAGTGGAGCAAAGAAAACCCTTACTCTGTCCATTATGAGATGCTTAATTTGAGGCTGCAAACATGGACTCTGGCCAGAAGAGTGAAAAAATCGCAAAAAGCAGTTATTGATATCCTGGCAAGAAATTCAAGACTGCATCTGACACTTAACAACGCATAATACTATAGTCCAACACTACTTAACTCTTAAGGACATGACATTAGATATGTAATCCTGGCTCTGTGGCCTCTGTGATAAAACATTGTCATGCAATCTAGCTTAGTAACTGGTGCTGGATGTGCTTACAGTACCCCAAGAGGCCCTTGATGTTTTAGACTGTAGCCAAAAGACTCCTGCGAGAGTTGCTGTGGGCTAGAGACACCACACTAACCTGTCTTTCAGCTACTTCCCACTCTCCCATTTGCCATGTGAACAGTTTGGGGATGCGATCTCTCTTCTGCTGAAAGTGAACTCTTCTCTCCCAACTCCCTCTGCAAGCAAACAATAAAAGCTCAGGGGAGCTGGAGGCTAAGTCAAGTTTGGACCCCCAGCATCAAGAGAATGAGGCAGTTGCTGGATACTATACATGTGAGTACAGAATGACCCTATGCCTTTAGCACAGAGGTTCAGACACACCCTGTCTCCTGGACCCTTGTACATGTAGGGCCCTTGGTTGTGATGTTAGTGGCCCATACTGGAAAATGGCAGCTCCTAAAGCTGATCCTAGCTAACTTAGTGTCAAATTAGCTGTGCATCTGCTGAACTCAGCAACATGCAGGACATCAGTGCTAGTTCACATTTCAGACACGTGGACAAGGTCAAGCCATGAAGACTGTGTTTAAACTGATGGATCTGGGATGATTCCAGACCTTCAGATCCAGGTGCATATCCTGGCTATCTAGTTTGGTATAATGCTTCAGGCAGTCAAAACCATGTTGAATAATCATACATATTCAACTATGCAAAGGAAATCAGGCATGCTAAGCAAGCTAAGAGAGAGCCACAATGTGTTCTCATCAGGTCCTTGATGTGTGCCAGAGGAGATGGGCATCTGGAAGGCCCTCTGTAGTTCATATGCCATGTAGACTTGGTTCAAGAGTACTTTGTCAGGTACCACTTTCAGCTGCTCTTACCTCAACTACAGAAACAATTGTTTCCCATGTGGTGTGAAGATAAAAGCATGTTGGAGGTTGCGAAATGCTCAGCTAACTTGATGAGGAAAAGCATTTCAGTATATGGACAGCAAACTAAATCCCTCATTTCTACCTAGAAATGGGCACTTACTGGGCATAATGCATACATTCTTTTTTTCATACATAAGATTAGCAATTCCAACCCCAGGCCTTTCATTCAGGTGAAGAGTATAATCTTCATAAAAGTCTCTAGAGACACAGTGGCTTGTTGGCCTATAAACTAGAAATAGCTTACCTCCAGTAAGTGACACAAAAGGTTTCAATCAAAAAAGCAAGCGTAGCTACAGGAGAAACTGGCTCAAAATGAAGCAGCCACCTCACTGCAACATCATTAAGGAAAGACTTTAATAGTCTGGGACAGATTTATAATAATTAGTACAACTTGCTCATTATCTGAGACAAGGCATCAGCAGCATATAGCATGTCTCTGTGTGAAATTGTGGACTTATTTGCACGAGTGTGGCCTGATTACATTACATGTAAGTAGCGAGGTGAAGCAGGACGTTTGGTCCAAATACATGTAAATAGAGTACCTAATAGTTTAGAGAAAGTCATGTCGGTGATTTATACCTCCCTACTTTGTCAAATCACGGTGTTAGGCTAGATCTTTTCATTTTGTCTCCCCAGGGAAAAGAGCACAGCGTTCTAGGGACTCATCTCCAGAAAAAGTGCCATCATGGTAGAGATGCCAACTTTTCATTTTCCCAGTGGGTGGTCTGCTGCAAAATCCCCAAAAGGCAAAGGATCTAGAGCTAGCCAGGGCCTCCCTTAAGCTGAAGCATTTAAGAGATTTTTATGTGTAATTTAAGATGTTTGCTGAGAAATAGAGACTCTGATTTAACTATTTGCAGCTTAAGATTTTTCCATTAGAAAATCTTAAGGAACTATCAGCACATTCCATATTTGACTGACCACAAAATCGCAATTTTTTCCCCTCAAATCTATTGCCCCACAGCAACATCCTTTGTTCTTCTCCTCTCTCATTTGGCTTGTGTTTATTTGGAAATTGTCAGAGAAGACACTTGACTGCTGTTACTCACACTAAGTAATACGAGCCTCTAAAAAGATTGCCACTAGCTTCTTTTGGGACAATTTGCAAAGCATGGTTTTCATCTGAAAGGCTGGATAGACTGGCATCCCTGCTTAATGTTTGATACAATTCCCCTAAACACCCAAAGGTGTTCTACACAGCCACTTCTATGCAGACCCTTCTCTTTAACATCTTGGGAGCTCAAACTGAAAAGGCAAGTGGCATGAAGCATTCTTGGACATAAACCTCCCAGTCATCCCAAAGATGCTGGAGCTGCACTGCAATAGGCAAATGCAACTACATCTAATTGTTTCCCTTATTTAAGCGTCATATTTTTTTGTAGGAAATACATAACTTTTGTTTGACAGTGCAACAGGGTGGTCCTCTTTAAGTAGCCAAAAAGAACCTGGAGCCAGTGTCCACTCCTGCTCCCCACCAGTAAGCTCTTTTTAAGGAAGTAGATGTGTGAAGGAGCAGCACACAAGACAGAGACCAGTGCCAGATGTTCCTCTGAGAGCTGTCTCCTGACTAGGACAGAATCCCAGCTGTTTGCTGACTCAGGGGGATTCCAGGCAGAAAGCTCTGGGATTTGCCGTGTGTGCTCGAGAGAAAGGCACAGCTTGCGCTCCCCTGAGCTGACTCTCCCCAACTTGCAGATGGAGGGGGAGTTGTGTGCTTGGCTGGGGAAAGGATGCTATGAGGATGATGAGTGTGTGCCGAACAACCCTTTCAGGAGAAAGCCCCAGCTCCCAAAATCATGCCTATGAAGTAGGTAGGCGCATTTCTCCTGGGACCTGCATGAAGAAATCCTGCTCTGTGAAGTGAATGGCTGCCTCAAATAGTTTGGGAATTTGTCTAATTCATAGGAAGAATATTGAGGAAGTGGCTCTGCTATGGATGTGCTGCAGCTTGACAGCTTGCGCCTGGCTTGTGAAATATGTTAGATATTTCTGGGCATATTTACAAACATCTCCTAGTTAGGATGATAAGTTGCTTGGCCAAAGTCAACATAAGCTGCAGTACACATTCTATCCCCGACCAAAACATACCTTCCATCCAAAAATTATGGTTCAGCCTCAGAAAACCTCCCCACTCCAGCCTGTGTTTAATGCCATTGATTCTGTGAGGAGACAAAGTTTCCCTGCACCATCGGTCTGTAGGTAACAGTCCCTGACCGAGGATCTGGCAGGATCCAGCTCCATGGGCTGTACAGATTGCTTACTCAGAGAAGTCTACAAATAATGTGCCATGAAGAATGAAGAAAAGCTAGTCCTTAGGTTGTTTTTTATTTTATACCTTATCCAGTGTTCAGGAACAGGTGCTACACATGCAAGTGCCCTACTAAATGGATATGCCTTGCATATAAATTCTGGAGAAGTGCATCATTACCCAGGTCTCTGAAGATGTGAATGGCAAGACTCTGTTCCTGTTCTTGCTCATGGTGTGATTCATTATGGGACATGGCCAGTGACAATTATCCATACTGGAAAAACTAGGGCAGGCTGTGGCGCTTCGCTACTGAGCATCCAGCTCATTCAGCTGTCATTCAGCTGCATCTAAAGACCTCCTCATGCACAGGGGTCTTGGTGGGCTGTGAACCACCTGGGTTATCTGTCCTCTGTCACTTCAGGCTGGGTGTGCAGGTTAAGGGGTGAGAGCTTTGCACACAGTAATGCCTGTGGCTTTGCTCTGGGTGGCTCAGCACGGCTGTGTGGCCTATAAGCCTGACTCTCCTTGGAGCTGGCCAGCCCCTGGGGCAATGCATACTGCCAACCTGGGGCTGTGAGTTGGGATGGCTGAGGTCCAGCACCGCAGGCAGGGGAAAATCTTGGCAGCTCCACAGGCTCACTTTCACTCATGGCCAGGATTAGGAGCACCTCTTGTCTTCCTTGATAAAGCCCAGCATGAGAATGGCTCTTAAGCCAAGTGCAGCTCAGCAACCACAGCCTGGCCAGCTCTGCTTCATGCTGCTGCACCCCACATCTTCATGGTTTTGAGGCTTGCCTCCAAAAACCTGACCATAAAGTGGCAGTATTGGTGATGCTACCTCACAGCTTCAGCTTCTGGATAGGAAAAGCAGCAGAAGTGAAGTACTGGAGAAGAGGGCATTACTACTCCTCTGAGCAGTAGTAAGATCCCCTCTGGAAAAATAGTCTGTTAGTATTTTATACCAGTGCTTTTAATCAGCAGTGTTACTTTCTAGCTTTGCAATACCATAATCCCAAGGAAGATGAGTTTGCATTCAGCTAAGCACTGCTAGCTAGCACAGGGTGAGAAATTCCCTGCTCAGAAAGGCTGCCATTTAAATAGATAAGGCAAATTGTAGGAGGAGAAACAGACCTAGAGAAAAGTGAAAAGACTTGCTCAAGGTCACATGGCAGATCAGTGGAAGATCAACAAGACAGTCTGGTTGTCTGAACTGTCAGTCTACTGTCCTGAGAAATCTTTGGGAAAAAGTGCCTAACAGCCATAGCTATACTCGTGCCTATAGTAAGCCTCTGCAAATAATATATCATAATTCAAATTCCAGCATCCCAGAAATAAAAAGTCCATATTTTATGCACTCAGAGTATGATCCCCTAAGATGGCTAATTTGAAAATGAAATGGTTTGTTGGATTGGACATTTGCTTTTTAAAAATTAATTTTTGGAAAACATAGTTGAACTGAAGTCTGTTTTTTTCTGTGGTGAGAGGAATATGCTGGAGACCATAATCTTGGCTAAAATATAGGATAAGGAACTCTTGGTTCTCCCCTCTCTCTGTGCTATTTTGAGTTGGTATGTGTTTACAGAGATAACATTTAATGTCATAGTTGCCACATTTGACAGAGAAAAGCCTGAGAGAACCATTAACTATAGAATGAGTCAGCAATCTAAAGCATCTTTGTCCTTCGCTAAATGATTAGCTCAAAGCAATGCATCTTCTGAAGTTTCCAGACCAAGAAAATCCTACAAACAAACATTCTGATAGCTATTATAAAATGAAGAATCCTTTATATGTAACAGAATTTTACAACTGTGCAGAATCAACTCATCTTTATTGCCCACAAGAAAAAAATATTCATTTGTATTCATTTCAAAATGCATTATAGCAACATTAACTACAGATTTGAAAGCATCAGTGAATGAGAAAGTAGAAACTAGAGACAAATAGGAGTCTGGATGTCAGATTTCTTCTACTCTACTACTTGGCTGCTGTGTAACCTTGGGTATGTCACCTAACATCTCCAACTCAATGCATCTAAAAGCAAAAGGCAACAATGACTTCTAACTCACAGAATGATGCTCTCCTTCTCTCATAAACCCTGGTCCTTGACCCTCTGAGGGATCTGCTTGTGAAGATTTTGGGAGAAGTTTTTTTCTCAATGAATCCAGATAACCCCCAATGAGCTGTGAAACCTAGAGGATCATATTATTCAGTAGTTTAGACATTACTGTCAAAAAAGAACAATTGTATGGAAACCACACTCCTAGGATGCTGCTGGTCACAGCTACTTTGAAGACCCTTGAAGGGGAGGATGATGCTGGTCCATGATGAAGCCCCAGACCACATTTTATTCTCTTAGGTGCCTCCAAGCAAGAAGAGGAACTGCAGATATTTTTGCCTGCAGCTCAGTTAGTTTCTGGATCGTAAAATTCCTTCATCATAGCTGTGAGAAGGGGAAGATGGGATGGGACAGGGACAGCTTAATTTGTCTCTGTAGGGAAGGGAAAGACAGCACACAGGAGGTCCTTTGGATAACAGGATCTGAGCAGCTGGGTGAAGATCTCACGCTGAAGCATATTTAACTTCACTGCTAATGGATTAAGAAGAGCAAGATTATTTTTAATGTGCTACTTGTGAAACATTTTTCCTGTTCCTTAAAGAAGTACTTTGGCAAAAGTTGTGGCACAGATGCCTGTAATAGTAAACTCTGTTCCTAGGAAATGTGACACTATGTTGCATCCATAAGTATGTAAAGTTGCCTTTTGTAAAAGACTATTTTAGGCACTTAATTTTTTTTTATACTTTCCTTCATACTAAAAACATCCATGAAGGACGTCTATCTTTGGTTGATGATTTATTTATCTTCTGGTTAAAGATTCAGCAGAAATGGCTCAGCCAGTATTTCCAGGGATAATGAAATTAGTCTGTCATTTGGCTCATCTTCTAAAGGGAGAAAAACACCTCTATCCTGCTGCAAATCGCTGACTTGTGTGCGCTTAGGAGCAGGAATGTGAATTTCCTGACAGGGTTACTCTGATGTCAGGAACATGCCCTTTGCTTTCCTAATTAGTAGCAGCCAAATTTGGGAAATTCTAGTTTGGACATACTCTGGAGAAACTTGTTAGAGCTGGGCAGCTAAATTGTCTGACGCTTACGTGTGCTGTAGCCCTGTCAGCTCTCATCAGACTATGGCTGCTGTAGGAAGCACACACCGATGTGCTTAGCCAAAACGCTGCAGTACATCCCAGCTGGTTCCCAGCGATGATGGTGAGCTGGGGGCTGCTGCTTGCTTCGCTTTCTGGAACCACCCAGTCATCTGTCAAACAGACCCGCAGGCTGCACTTTTGAACCCCAGCTATCCAGCCCAGGCTCTTCTGGGCTGGGCAAGCTTGTCCTTGGCCAGCTTGGAAGATCTTAAGGACAGTTTGTGTCTAAGTGCTGGCTGGAATTGCCACTCCTTGTAAAGCAGAATTTGCCAAAAGAATTAAGTCATTCAGGTGAAGTGCTGGGGTCTGGGCTGTGGGCCTCAGGTTGGAATTGACCTATGGATGAGTCAAAACCCAGCAGTATGTTTTGTTCCCCAAGGCCCCAGAGGCAGAACCTGGCCCACCTCTGTGAGGCCCAATCTTTCCCCAGGTGATCGTGGTTGGGGTGGTGGGTGAGGCTAGAGTTATATTAACCAGGAACTGACCAGTTTGTGAAAAGCAATAAGGAGCTGATCAGTTGGAAGAGAGTTCCTGTTGGGGGCAGCTTGCTGAGCTCTCTCTCAGTGGTGTGTTCCCCCTTGGTTGATTTGAGACGGAGAAGAGAAAAGATGAAGGTATGCTGAGGGGATGTTGCTAAGTTTGGTGTTGGTGTGAGGAAGAAGAGAGCTAGCAGCACACCAGGCCAGACTGAAATTTAGGGAGGGCTGAGTGCTTTCTCCATAGAGAGGATGGAAAGCTAAACATTGCTTGAGGCAGAAGGACATGCTCAGCTGGAGATCATGAGAGACAGCAAAGGCAAGGACATTAGGAAGAACTGCAATGAGTTATATCTCCTCTGGAGTTTGTAAGTATGAGCAGTGGGCAACCAGCATGGATAAGGACAGTGACAGCAGTGACTGTGGTTAGAGGAGTTTTTCATTGGCACAGTGAAGAGCATGCCAGGGAAAGCAGCTCAGCCCGAGTGGCTGGGTGCTGCTGCCTCCATCACCTCTGCCATGGCTGTACAAAGCCAGGTGGCTGCTGCTTCCACCCAGGAAGGGCTCAGGGCTGAGGTGGCAGCAGCTGTGGCTGGCAAAGAAGCAGGGCTGTCACTATCAGTGACACTGGGAGTGATGTGCCCCCATCCCCTGGATTTTGCACGCAAGAACCCAATTCTGGTCTACCCGACTTTCTTTTCCCTCCATCTGACAAAGCAGTCTGCTTCTGCCTTTGTCCTGTTATCCTGAAAGAGGAAAATGGTGATTTGCTACACAGCTGAGGAGCCTCAAGCTGAATCTACTCATGGATGGGTACAGGGGCCAAAGAGCAGTGCTGATGTGCAGCCTGCAGCTCCTGGGATGGTGCCTACTTGCTCAGGACTGGCAGCACTTTAGACTTGCACAGCACACATATGTGTCCTAGTGGTGTCCCCAGCCCACATTGTGTCAGAACATTGCTGTGCAACATTCCCCACACCTGGCATGGAGCTGCAATAGGCCCCAGGATGGACACCTGAGGGCACACTGTGGCTCTGCTACAAGTCAGCCTTGGCAGTTAGCTTATATCTATACATGAGCAGTTTTATACCTGTGCATGAAGATTATTACTTGATATGATGGATAGAGAAGGGAGATGTGGGGGGCTAGAGTTTGGGGAGGTTTGTAATCAGTGCCACCCAGATCCTCATTTGATAAATCTGATAAATATAAAAATAAAGGAGGCTATCAAAAGTGTTGGCTCCAAAGGAGGACTGAACAAAACTATTTTCTGCAAAATCCTTTCTTTGACCCCTATTTTGTCCAATGGAAATAATTGCTAGACATGTTACAGGTAAATCATGCCCATGAGTCTCGTACCATATAACAGTGAGTATCCAAAGAATAAAGCATCATCTTTGAGGTATCCCAGTTTGTGGAAACTTCTTGACTTTAGCCTCTATGTGCTCATTTCACCATGTTAAAAATTAAGACAATACTTTTCCTTTTTTTCTTCCCCAGGAAAATTTTATTTACCCTGTACCCTCAGGAAAATAAAGACAGGGAAAAAAGGAGAAACAAAATAAGCAAACAGATTTCAATTGTTTTTTTTCCCTAGAAACTTTGAACGTTTTAAACCCCAAACATTTTTCACAAAAAAAGCTCACATCTGTTATTTATAAAATTCAATTTTAATTTGAATTTATTTTTTTTTACTGGCTCCCATTCAGATACCAACAAAACAAATCGAATGCAAGTATTACATGTTGTACCAGTAAGTGCTAGAGTCCCTGAAAGAATATAGCAGTGATTATTTTTTTTTCTAAAGATTTGGCAAGAGAGGAGTGTTTGGAGTAGGGAAAGAAGGAAGAGAGGTAGCTTGAGAACAAAGAGAAGGTTGATTAATAGAGTACAACCCTCTTTATCTTTTTTGTCTCCAGATACCAAAAATATTCAGGTGAGTAAGGAAAATGGCAAGTAAGTGTTACATCCCGCATGAGAACCCCGGTCAAATGAAACAGTCTTTGGGATTTTCTTCTTCAGATGAATATATCCAACAAGGCACAAGCTTGTCAGCTTGGGCACTAGACTTATTTTTAAACATTTATCTAGTCAGCATGCCAAGTTCCTAGATATGCTCATGAGCAAAATTCTTAAGCCCAGTGCTTTATAACCCCAGAACGGCGTTGTTGTCTTTCTTGGGAAACACATTATTCCGGCCAGATCTGCACACAGAAGCTGTGTTGCTTCAACCACTTGGGCATAAGAGCACCAGCGCAACCCTTCCCCTCTCCCCAACATTGTGACTGCCATTATACCAATATAAAGACCCCATACTGATATTATTATTCCTTGCCAGGAAAAGGAATGAATTGCAAGCACCTTCCTGCCACTGTAAGTGAATTGATACCAGGGGCTGTAGATGCAGTTAAAAGACCCCCCTCGTGCTTCCCCCCCCAGGTCTCCCACAGAACCGACACAGTTACACTTGTACGAAATCTAGCTATAGAGCAGGCTTTCATGGACCAGGAGCCTTAACCCAGTTTTAATCCATTTAGATTAACAGCAGTGCACTGCTAATTCACATGGCAAAGGGCAAAGGGCTTTTTGCAAAGCACAACTTCTTCTAGTAGCAAAAATAGATGAACCCACTTTCTTCTGAAGAATTGATTGCTGGATGCCTTTGTGGGTTTTGTACAGCGCTCTGGTCGTGTGAATCAGATGTAGATGTGGTGAATGCAAAAGCTTAACCTCCCCTCCTCCAACCGTATGTGGGGAAGGAAGGAATTTGTGTTTAAGTTTAGGATTGTAAAAAATACAGCAGCTGGTTTGTTGGGGTTTTTTTTACACACAATGTTTTTGGTTTTATATGTAATACCAAGTATTTTAAAATAACAGAAATACAGAGCCCTCTGAATTTTTCTTCAAATGTCTGTCTTGATAAGAATGTCAATCTCTGTTAAACTGGTAACATATTTTAATGGGAAACAAATAAAGTCATGCATTCGTTATGTTAAGGGCTAATTTTGTCCTGTTGACATTGCTGCTAGTCCATATGAGCTTTAGTCCATAAAGGAATTTCTTATGAGAAGGATAACTAAATATTATGTATTTATTAAATATTAAAGGATTACCTGCACTTAACTTACATAACTTGTTTAGATTTGGTTTTAGGCCACTTGGGATTTTCACTAAATCAAATTGAACAATTTGGAATTCAGGCTGTTGCCTCAGTTGAGATAAGCTGCTAAAGGAATTTTTAGATTCGACGTGGTCTCCTATGTGCTACCTACCATTCGGTTACATCAGTACTATTTGACCTAATGTGATAAAGATAGGTGCTGCAATAATTCTAAGAAAAAAGAAATATATATATATATATATACACACATAGTGGCAGGTGCTACCAGAAATGATCATAAGCTGGAGGGGAGACACATGAGGGCAATTTGTACCCAAGTTGGTTTAGTTTTTTAAAATCTCATTTAGCATTCAGAATTTTCTTTCTGGAAATTTTCTCAAGGCAATGGGAGACCCCTCAGCAACTACTTGAAGATGCAAATGTTTTAAAATTTCTGACACTGGGTATATATATATATGAAATCTGTCAACAACATTATTCACGTAATTAAAGTTGTGCTTGTGCTTCAGTACTTTGTTGAAAAAACCAAATGGATTTCTCCCTGCTCACTCAGCAAAGAAGTTACATCAATGTTAACAACAAGACTGTTCTGTATGAATTAGTCACATTCTGTCAGTCTGTCAGATCTCACTTCCTCCTTGCCTGACGCCACATCTACTAAATCTCCCTTCACCTGTAGAGTAAGGCAAGTAGAATAAACTAGGACCTGATTTTTTTTGCATGAAGTATTACCAGAAAATCTCAGTCTGGAACCAAAAATAAAAACCCTGGTGGCTTAGTAGAGATTAAAACTACAGAAAGTAATTTTCTCCCAGTATTCAATCACATTTGAGGGTAGCCTTAAATCTCATTTGCTTGTGCTTGTCATTCTTTTAAAATCTTCCAGTGAAAACTGAGATTTGATTTTCTTCTCAGTGGCAGTAAAAGAGATGCTGTTCTTCCAGGCCATGATAGAGATGATTTCACAGCCCTTCTTTTCCTCTTCCCTTCCTCAGGCTCTGTTTCAACTTCTTACCCTGTGATAAATGGCACTTAGATCCAGGCGGATCCTGCTGTATCACGAGCACGGCTTCCTTAAGCATAACATTGTGTTCTCTTGTACCAGCACATGGCCAGAGCCTGGGGTATTGCAGAGCACATACCTCCATCCAGCCTCCTGAACTGCAGTGAGGATATGGGCGTAATAGGTCCTCTCCATATGTCAGATCTGGAAAGTAAAAACTGTTTTTTATTTGTATAAAGCATAAAGCCAACATCATCACCAAACGTAACTGTGGTGCTGATAATTTCTGCTAATACCGGTAACTTCAGTCTAACACATATAGTGGAGTGTAGTGATGTTATCTTGCTTATTAACATGTAGACCTTTCCAGCTCCCATCCTGCAAATTATATCACACAGTTGATGCTCCATAGAGAGAATGTTCCTCTTTAGTGGACCAGATGGCAGGTTTAGGGCTTTTAAAGGCTATATCCAAAACTGGAGCAGACAGACTTGATCATTTTGCATCCAGTGACTCTTTGCTGAGCACATGAAACAAAGAACTAGCTTCTGGACTCACATAGATGCACAAAGCTGACCATTTTGGTTTTGTGAGGAGGGATTAATTCCTCCCGTGTCTCACCAGTGGGATGGGGAGACTGCATAGTACTGCACCTCATGGAGGTTGCTTTGGTTCTCTCCTGGCCCACAGACCTGCTTTTCCTCCCTCCAGACTGGGTGGGGGACAAAACAGAGGGATTGCATTCCCACATTTCAGCCCAACACAGAGTCAAGACATAGCTGAGGCAGACAGCAGGACCCAGGAACTAAACAGTACTCAGGGTCAGACTGCATAAACACAGTCAGTATTAAATCTGTATTATTTGCTTTCACTGCAGTGCCTCGGGTCTCTGAGAACCGTACTGTGCCAGGCACTGTACAGGTCCAGAACAAACTTGCCCCGATATAGACATTGAATAAGAACAGTATTGAACCATGACAGATTTAGAACACAGCCTTTAAAGTATCATTTAAAATATTTTAAACCCCTGTTTTTTTTGAGCAACACCACTCCTCACCCCTTTAGTGGGGAAACCTTGTCAGGCACTAAATAAATGTTTGCCAAAAGGTGTTTATGACTCAACATTAAATAACAATTTAAGATGGAAATGTTGACAGAGCCTGAGTGCTAGCAATACATGTAAGAATATTGATGCATCTGGGAATTTATTTCCTTTTACAGCCTGTGATAAAAAAGAGAATATCTCTATCCGTGTTTTAAAATAAAAGCAAAACTTCACATCAAGAGCCAACCAAAATGATCTGTAATCCCTGAAAGCAGAAATCTCTACTGGAAACAGGGACAAAACCTCTACTGTAGATGTTTCAGCAGGAAAAACAATGTAAAAAAATCATCTCCATATGTCACATACATTCTTTTTTCTGTTTACAACTCATTGTTTCAGAAGTTAGGACTTTTAACTAGCACTGTCTTTTCATTTCTCTATTCCCCTTGTTTGTCTTTTTATCTTAAAATGTGTATTTGCTTCAGAAAAGTCTTAATTTTGACCCACTGGTGGCTCAGCTAAGTGCTGAGCTAATATTGACTAATATTTCAAAATAAATTGCTCCCTCTAGTGAGATCAGAGCAGTACTGATGTCTAGCAGATGTGACTGGAAACTGCTTGAATGTGTTTTTCTGTACCACTTGATTAAATGTTTGGCTCATTATGAATTTGATTCTGCAATCCTTACTCAGACAAAACTCTAGATGATCTCAAGAGGAGATTTTCCTGAGCAAGGAGTGCATGATAAGGCCTTCTGCATTTAAGATAATATTATTTACAAAGGCTTATGCCTCCTACACCATGAAAACCTTCTCTTAAACAACACACCAATTAACTAGCAGACCTTTGGAGAAGCATGCTAGCTTGCAGAATGCTAAAGCTTTTGCTGTGAATAGGTTTCATACAAACAATACTGTTATCACTGTCTCCTTTGTTTCTTTCAGCTCCAAGTTTTGGAAAAAAAATCCAATTAGAGGTAGACCTCATTCCAAACATGAGCCAGGTGTTTCAGGATGCTCTTCTACATCCAGCAGCTTTTAAAATAAAAAAATATTAATACAGCATATTTTATGGTGTCTTCAAAAGACTCCTGAGCAAAAAAATGAACTGAGCTCTAAAGAGGAACAACTTCAGTGTTCTTTTCAGCACCTTCTACCATGTCATCATAGTAGTATCAGAAATAAAACATTTCATAAGGAAGTAGGTGTCCTTTCTCTTTTTGATTAACAGACCTACTCTGGGAACAGTCAGGAGCAACTCCTGGAGAGGTAAGGACCAGAGTGCCGGGATGCTTCTCTGCTAATTCTGGGGAGGCCATTGCCCTAGCAGGGCCCATCCTGGGCAGCCTGCTCGCCCAGGACACATGGGTGGCAGCTCCCCGAGCTAAACCGTGCTGGAAGAGATGTGGAAAACCAGCATTTGGTGTCTCATTATCAGCCATCCTGCTGGGTAGGGCATGGGCTGCTGCTGGTGGAGGACCTGCGCCTGTGCAGCTGGAGTGGGTGGCAGTGGACCTGCTGCCTGTCTCCATCAGCAGGAGTGAGTTTGAGGGGCTCTTGGCAGAGATGACCTACCAACACGCCTGACCTGATGCTGAGAGTGCTGTGAAGCCCTGGCCACCGCAGGGTGATTTCATTAGTGGCACAGCCCGATTTCATTAGTGGGATGATTGGATTAGCCCCTGATGAGTGGCTGTAATGAGAGCAGCCCCAGCCACCCGCCCCTGCCCTCCCTCGCATGCCAGCAGCATTGGGGGCCTCGACCTGCTGAAGATTTGGGTGTTGCCCAACCTCACACAGGGGGACAATGGGGAAGCATGGTGGCAGGGCCTTTCTTTCTCCTTCTCACAGCCCTGCTTGCTACCCGGAGAAGACACACACACCTGGCAGGGTTCCAGCCCCCTGAGAGATGGTAGCCTCTGGAGGGCCAGGGACATGTTGTGCCAGGAGGGGTTATCCCCTCCCTCGGGCTCAGCTCAGCTCCAAGCCCTGCTGCCATCCCCCACCATGCTGAGGGGGCAGAGCATGCTGTGGGTCATCCTGATGGGCAGACCCCATGAGGGGAGCTGAGGCAGTGACATCTTTGGGGACTGTGAAGGAACCTCACCACCCTGTGTGAGGTGAAGCAGAGCTGCCCCGGGTGTTTGGGGGGGCACAGCTGCAGGAGGCAGCCATGCCATGGGGGCCCAACACAGCTCTTGCCCAGAGCCCAGAGGCAAGGCCTAGCCCTGACTCATGCTCTCAAGGAGAGGTTTTTCACTTTAAAAGAGAAAAACAGCAGTGTGAGATGAGTATCTGGAAGAGGCCTCGGCCTCCTCAGACCATGTAAGAGCAAGGCCACCCCACTGGAGGAGCTAGGTGTGAGGGGAGGCAGAAGACAGCTCTGAATACAGGGACCTTGTGCTCCAAACCCTTGTTTGTGTCAGGGTGAGCTCTGCCCCACCACTGGGCACAAGGCTTTGTTTTCCATAGCCCATGGAATGTCAGCTGTGTAAGGGAGGTTCATCCCTCTAGCTTGTCCCTCTGTGGTTTCTCCTCCCAGCCTGCCTACCCAGCTGCCCGAGGGAGGGGGGCTGCATTGCCTGTGCCAGATGTGCCCTTCCAGTGCTAAGGGGACCAGTGCTTGACACCTGGTTGCTGTCCTGCCTGGGACGCCATTTCCCAGCCTCACTCTTGCTCCTCAGCCTTCCTTTTTAATGTGATTAAAGTGTCACTGAATTGCTGAGGCTACAGACAGTCATGTCTGTGAGCCTGGGTCTGTTTTCTGTAAACTGCGTTTGACTGGCCAGTGCCAGGCAGCACTGGCCTCACCGTTCCCTGACACATCTCCAGCAGTGAGATGGGTCCTGCCATGGTCCCTCAGCATTTGTCTGACTGCAGCACTTTACCCAGCATGATCACATTGAGGTACCCAATGTGATCACAGTGAGTTATCCAGCATGATCATAGTGAGTTCCCCAGCATCATCACAGGCAGATGCTTGTTTCCACAGCTCCTGGAAGCACAAGTGTGCGTTTGTAAAGAAAGTCAAGTTTGCAAGGAGAGGTGGTATCTTTTAAATGCCTCCGTTGCTATAGGTGAAAAAAGCTAACAAATACCTGGCTTAGGATGGCATAAGGGAGTTTATGATTGCTGCAAATTACACATGCCTTTTTTTGCAAAGAAGCTTTTTTTTTTTTTTTAAATTGCAAACAACTGCTTGAGGTAAAATAACCGTCATGCCAGGGTCCAGTGCAAGACATGTATGCAAGCACATCATGACTGTCTTGAGTTCTGAGTGCTTAGCTTATTGGTCCTTCATAGCAGTCCCCTCTGCTTTTTGAAACATAACTTGCATTTTCAGCAATTTCTGATGACTCAAATGATTAAATGTACTCTTCAAAAGTGACATAGAAGCTTATTTTATTTTTTTTCATGCTTACAAATTTTAGCCTCAACAACTGCCATTTTTTCTAGGTTAAATAGTCTTATGTGATGTTACATAGAAGCACCTGTGTGCTTAATGACTGGCGCTCTTCATAAGATCTCTAAGACAACGTTTTTATTTTTTTAAGATGCATTTACAAATAGCTAAGCAAGTGCTTCCGTGAGCATGCACTCTTGTGTTAAAGCCGGTATAATTAAATGTAATGGCTACTACTTGACACTAGAGGCTGCTCTTAATACACTGTGGAGAAATAAAACTAGGGAAAAGCTTCACTGCATGTCCTCCATCTCCCTTAAAGGAGATCTTTCTGCTTTCTTTTACAAGAGTGAAAAAAAGTTCATCACCATGATGCATCTGCATGGTTATCCTATTTATTTCTATTGCAAAGCCGTTCATTTAACCATAAAATCATTCTAGCTGTTACAACCCTGTGAGATTAAGCAATACACGGACAAACTACATTTCCCAGACCACCAATAGTCTTTTTTTTCTAGTGTTTTTTATAGTGCATTTTTTGAGTAGCGTTTTAAGAAGTATTTGAGCAATAACTCATAATTGCAGCAGGAAATTTATGTTTTAGTTTAACATATGTTTTTTTAGTTACACATTTCCTACAGTAAAAACTTAGTGGTACTTCACTAATATGTTTTCTGATGCTTGATGTTCTCTGTCCTTAATCTTCCCCATCTGGTTTTGCATTCATCTCCTATGTAAGAAGTCTTAGCAAAAATAATAAAAATATCCTCAATATTTTGCAAAGAACTCTTTAAATATTTTGTGCAGAACTGTTAATATCTAAACCAGGTGTATTTAAATAAACAAAACACAGGCTGTTTGTGTTACTAGGACGTGAGTGTCAACCTGCTTTGGCAACATAATTGTCTTTCTCTTCCCCTGTCCTGCACATTGTTTCCATGTTCATTTGGACAGCCCAGAAAGTATACCAAAAGCGTGTTCTTCCTGAGTAAACCCACCTATCCATTAGATAAGAATGGGCAGGTTATTTTAGCCAAATGAGGTGTTCTCTGTTCTTTCAAACTGCAAAGATGGCCAAACATTTCTTGGCCTGCTCTGTTCTCTTCTAGCTGTGCATCTCCAGACATGAGTAGGGGATGTGGGAAGCAGTCTGGCTGGGGTGTGGAGCAGAGCAGAAGGCACTGTCTCAGTGTGTTAGTGTAGCTTCATGCTTGCAAGAATAACATCTTTCATCCTAACCCTGGTTCTTCTGACTGGGTTACTCTAGAGCCAGCTAAGACTTGCTGGCGTTGGACCTGATTTCCCTCTCCTGCAATCCAATCTCAGCCACAGCTGACCTTCCCCTTGATTGTGTGGTTTCAATGCTAATTATGCGTTGTTGGCTCTGTTGGCTGTTCCATTTTTGTAATAGGTGGTGACTGACTCAACGTTCATGAAAACCAGTCCCTGCTTGCATCAGCCTTTCTCAGATTGCACAATTGTGTGCTTCTGTTTTGTGGCTGGGGCGATACCTGAGGGTGTAGTTTGCTCCGGTTCACCTCCTAGTTTGTGCTGGTTCACTTTCATGCCTGGAGCTTGTCTTTCCTCTGCTGCAGTCTGGCCAGGGAGCTCAGCAGCCCGTATGTGAAATGAGCAGCCGTGTTATTTTGGAGCGTTCGCTGGGGGAAACACATTTCTGTTTGTTTGTTTTTCTCCTGAACTAGGGAGGAGGGGAGTGAGTCTGTGCAGCTTGAATGAAGCTTTGTTTTTGACTGAGGAAATGAAAAGCTCAAATCTTGTCTCGCCTGATACAGAAATGTTCCCTTTCACAGGACTGAGCCTTTTGGTTTGGAGTCCTCGAGGTGGTAAAGTAAAAGAAAGGCTGCATTTACAAGAGCCCAGGAGGAGAGGAACTCCCCTTACATGCAGTGATTGGAGAACTTGTGTGGGAGGTGGGAGACTTGGTGAATTATTGTTTCTGCTGGAGAGAATTTTAAACCACATATCTGCCCTTTGAGGCTATTGCTCAAACCACTGTACTATGGAATGGTGCTCCTCTACATTTCTAACTACTTAGGGCCTATTAATGCAGATCTGAGCTTATTAGCAGCCTCTGTTGAAGATATTCATCTGTACTTGAAGTAATAGAGTATAAGGGTCTGGCAATCCTATGTTCTCAAGTGTTCATGTGAAACACCAAACTAGAAAGTTACTAATTTGCTTTTGATCTTAGCTATCATTTGAGCAGCATAGGAGAATTTTAGAAGACCAGGCCCAATATAGTCATGCGGAAGAGTTCATGTGCATTTCTATGGAGAAGGTAGAACTGAGCCTTGATTTGCTTGCTTCCTTTGCTGATATTCCAACCCAAGAAAGTAAGGGGTGATGACTTCAGGTCTGTAGTATTTTCTCCAGCTGAAGTTACTTAATGAACTAGGATGGGCCATAATTTCGGCTTGCTGAAAGTGACTATTTGCTAAAATGAATCAAATCAGTTTTTGACTGCTCACCAGACACCTGGAAAATCAGCTTCTTAGGCTGCCACAGCAACTCTTTTGGCTCATAAGAACTTGACCTGTGGCCTAATGCCTTTTTTGCCATAACATTGTGCAACTTTTGCTCTAATAGCCATGTTAACTATCCTCCAGAGAGCATCCTGTAGTTTGGTTTCAGTCTCCCTCTTTGCAAAAGACACAAAAAATACCTCTGAGTTGCAGAGCTGCTACAGGTATGAGCTCTGTAGCTCTGTGGTATGCAGCTCCTGGTTGAGAGGCTTCTTCGCTGACCTGTGGTGCGTGAATGGATTTGACAGCAGGCAACATAGAATGGGAACTCTGGGATGGCAGAACCTCACAATCTGTGCTTGGCCTTGCACTCCATGGAAGAAACCATACAGACGAGCAGTCTCTTGTTCACTGCGAACAATTAAAAAAATACAAAAGTGAAAGGGTGTTTAGAGGTCACGTGCTATTTCATCCATCTCCGAAGGAAAACTAACATCGATGACTTAAGACAGCGTGAAGGTTGTATGGTTGATATCACGTCTATAACTGCAATATCCATTTCAACTTAGTTTTTGATTTTTACTAAGAATCAAACCTCAACCTTCCTTTTGAAAAGTTAGGCTCCAGTCCTCATACCTGGATCTCTTCCTTTCCCTGACTACCCGGTTCTTGAGACCATCCATACATGCTGTTTCAGCATCATTAAACCACCAGCAAGCAGATGTCAGCTTGATAGCAGTCTTTGGATATCAATTTGTGAAGAAGAGAGGGTTGATATGGAAAGGTTTTCTGTGGGTGAGAACTTACTGAAACAACTAGCGAGTGCTACTTCAGAACGGTGTCTCTCAGATGCTGTGTCAAGGTCATATTTTTCAGAATTTGCTCCTCCCTCACAACTCTTTAGAAAATGCGCTGGGAAGCCAGAAACTCTCAGACATATCTGAACCAAATACATTTCAGATGTTCTTATAAATAGATCTGTGTTTTTTTTCTGAAGTACATCTTGGAAAAAATCGGATATCTGGGCAGCCATATGAACCACTGTAGTACCTGTGAGCTGGAGAACATTTCCTTAATCTCATATAGCTCTATATTCTGTGCCAGTTTTCCGCATACATTCAACTGCCACAGGTGTGGATGTGAAGTTGGAGTACCTCCAGGTCAGTTAGCTTCAGCCCAGACACTTGGGAAAGCAAACACAACCTTGTTTGACTAACTTTCATAACTGGATGCATGTCACACAAGATGAAGGTTTAATCTGGCAGTATGGTATTGCTGCTACTAACATCTGGTTGAGGGACTATCCTTCTGACCCTGTTTAACTGGTCTCTCTTGTGCCCATCATGAGCTAGCTTTTCCCTTTCACCTTGAGTCCCAAAAGCTGCTGGAAGATGCCATCACCCAAAATGAAGGTAACCAAAAAATAACACTGGTCATTGTAGGAATACTGGAGGAATGCTTCCTAGTCATGCCCTATTTCAACAGTAAGACCGACCATATGTATATGGTATTTTTTTGTGTCTGAGTACTTTGTAGTGTTCTTAACTGCTGTTTTAGAAACCTACTCAGTTAGAGAGTTGTAGATGCCTTGATATTTGCATTGGCGCTCTTCATTTTTTTTATTCTGTGCAGTAATACAATGTTTTCAGTTGTTTCTTTACCTGAATCATCAAGATAAAGTATTTCCACGTGGCTATCAGGCTTACAGCCTCCTGGGGCCCACAGCTCAGGCTGTATAGGACACACAACTGTGGCTGATATGAGAAGGATTTGCAGAGCCAGTGTAAGCAACACTGCAGCAGTCACAAGTGGCCCCTCTTTAACTCCACCACATCACACTTTGATTACTCAAAGCGTTTTTCTACCTTGCTGTGTGCAAAGGCTTTTACTGTGCTACAACAGCAACAGCAGAGCCTCAAAAAGCTGTGTGGATCCAAGGGGCCAGCTGGTTATGCACTCCCCCACTTGGCTTTATCAGTGGAAATTCCTTCCTCGCTGATCGAATGACCAAGGAAAAATTATCTCTTTTTAAAACAGTTCACATTTCTTTGGATTCAGTTTCAAATTGGCATTCTTAAGCTTATCACAGACCATTTGTAAATGCACTAGTTCCTGACCGAAAGATTTAGCATGTACCAGATTTGTTATCCATCTAGGACAAACAGTCTGAAAGAGGCACATGCCACACAGTACATTCTCCATGAGCCATTTAAAGGCAGAAAGAGCACTGCATAATCTAGAGAACATTATTTAAAATTGACAGAACCTTTAACCTACCATAAAAGCAGCCTTCTTCTAGGGCTTTCGGATTTACTTCCATGTTCACCTAACCACTTAAGATCAGTATAGAAAGCCAGGTAACCTTTTTGTAACATCAGAAGTATCCAAGCACTAGTCAAATGTCTCTGATCCAGCGTGGCTCAGGCACAAAAGCTGCATATGGCCCCGTCTTCCTGAACAGAGTGAGAATCAAATGACAGGCAGCAATCGCTTGATTCACAATTTAAATCTTCTTCTCTCCTCCATTCATTCAGGGTCATGAACCCTGGAGTTGTTCAGGCTTGTCCTTGGCTTCTTTCTCTCTCTTTGCCTCAGTGGTATTTTTCTGTTGTCTCTCTTTGATTGACCTTTCAAAATTTTTTCTCCTGCAGTGATGCACAAAGCTGCCAATATGTGCCTTGTCTGGAACAGTGGGATGTCTCTGTGGTTGGAATGAAGGCTGCTTTCACTGCAGCTTTCCAGTAGCACAGAAAATCTTCATTACTTGTTATGTTTTCCTTGGTGAAAGCAAGTCACTGCAGCTGACAACGTTGGTCACACTGATCCCGCTACCTGGTATTAAGGTCTACATGTAAAGAAGGATGGAAATCTCCTAAAGTAACTATTTGAAGTGCTGGGTCCTGAGTTGTGGGCCCCAAATTGGAGTTGACTTGTGGATGAGTCACAACCCAGCAGAATGTTTTGTTTCCCCCACCGGCTTCAGGTTCCAGAGGCAGAACCTGGCCCACCTGTGTTTCTGTGGCTCCTCCCTCACCCAAGTGATTGTGGTTGGGGATGGTTTGAATGGTGGCACTGGCTTCTATGGTGGGGCAAGCTTCTATGAGGGGCAGGATTCTGTGGTGGGTCTGGCTTGAATGGTGGCACAATGCCCATAACTTGGGCCTGGATGTTCCGGGTCTCTGGTTTGGATAATGGTGTTTCTCAAGACTCTGAGACTAGGAGTTCGTAAATTAATACTGCCTGTAAAGTTTTCCACATCCTTGTCCTGGATGATGGTAGGGTAATTATCACCCGAAAAGTAGGGCAATTAGTGATGCGTGTGAGGAACTGCCTGAAATGGGGTCTGGATGATGGTAGTTCTCTGGACCCTGGCCTGAATGGTGGTAGGACAATTATTGCCTGTAAAGTTCTCCAAATCCTTGGGTCTGGATGATGGTAGTTCTCCAGACCCTAGCTTGGATTTTGGTGGGGCGATTACATCTGAAAAATTCTCCAAAAGCCTGGTTTGGCTGAAGATATGGTAGGGCAAGTAATGAGAAATTGCCTGAAACGATCTCCAGATCTTGGGCCTGAATGCCTGGTCTGGTCCAAATATTTGGCTTGGATGATGGTAGAGCAATTGATGATGTATGAAAATGTTTGTGTGAGAAGATTGTACAGGTGATGAGAAGCACTTGTATGGAAAAGACTGTGATAATAAAGATAATATAATATAACCACTGGGGACAGTGATGAGCAGAACTAATCTTGGCAAAGAAATGAAGCAGACTTTGATAATAATGTGGATGCTGTGCTGGATGGTAAAGAGATAGAGAGAAGATTAAGAAACCCTGGCAAAGACATAATGTTGGTGCTTTGCTGGAAAACGTGAAAGCAATTACCAGCCTGATGAAGAAATAAGTGTGCAGTTATGAAAAGTTGTGGTTGCCCTTCTACAGAATCTTTGCCAGGTGGATTAACTTTGTTAAACAGACCTCTGAGGAGAAGCCCAAAGATGATGAATTAACTTGAGTATTTTATTTTCAGTATGATGAACTAAAGAAATGTGGAGATATGATACATGTAAATATGATGTATGGAGGTTGTGATTCACCCATAGGTCAAGGGGCCAAGTGAAGTACTGGGGCCTGAGTTATGGGCCCTAAGTTGGAGTTGACCTGTGGATGAGTCACAACCCAGCAGAATGTTTTGTTTCCCCCACTGGCTTCAGGTTCCAGAGGCAGAACTTGGCCCACCTGTGTCTCTGTGGCTCCGCCCTCCCCCAGGTGGTCATGGTTGGGGTGATGGGCAAGGCTAGGACTATATCAACCAGGAGCTGATCAGTTGGAGGAGCTTCCTGTTGGGTGTGGCTTCTGTGGGAGCTGGTTGTAGCTTCTGTTGGAGCTGGTTGTAGCTTGTTGAGCTCTCTCAGGGGTGCCCTTCCATGTGAAGGACCACTGAAGAAGCCACCTTTGTCTGTTATGTCCAGCAGGCGATGCTGGAAGCACAGCGGGCAGTGGAGGAGCTGGGCCCACAGGAACCTCTGGCAGGATTGTTTGAAAGAAGACTTCTGAGGGGATGTTGCTGAGTTCAGTGTTGGCCTGTGTGATCAGGTGACTGATGGCAGCATAAAATCATGATGGCTGAACCAGCACAACACTATTTAATCTTGTATCATTCCCATAGTATTCATATTTACCTTTCTACAGCAAATTGTGGCAGAGGGTATGAGTAGTCAGAGAATCAGTCCTTTCTGCCAAATTTCATTAAATCTTCTCTGAAAGGGAAAACAACTATGTACTTGAACATCTTCATATTGGTTTTGCATTGTTGCACATCATGGCCAGTTGGAGTGAAAAACTTTCAATTAAAACATCCAGCACCAACAGAGCACAGACTGCTCTGAGCTGTTGTGTAGTCACAGTGATACAACAACCTAGTGTTATAATAGTGTTACAGTGTGGTGCTACCAAACCAGTTCATGACCTTGAAACCAAGAGGGTTGTTGTTTGGCTTCTGCTCCTTCAATTCACTCATCAAAACTGTAAAATAGTGGAGGCAAGTTGGCATGTGTCCTACCGGGTAGGCAGCTGCCCAAAGACAGCCTCCTCCCTGTGTGCTGAGCTGCTGTGGTAGTTTGAGTGTGGGCAGCTGCTTCACTTGCACTCTTTTCTGTGTGTGAATCTGAGCAAAAAGAAAAACTGGAAGAAATTGCCTGGCCCTATGTCACCTCTTTCCTCTTTCCCTTAAAAACTGTCTGGTATCCATAGCAAGTTATAACCACTATTACCCAAAATCTTGCCTTTTTTTTTTTTTTGCAGGAGGCAAATGACTGACATTTTCCTTTGACAGGACAACTGACTTGGTCACCAGATTTGTCTGGGCTTGTAGCAGCTATTTGGGTATCTAGGGAGAGATTCAAAACAATACCAACCCTGAATCTCCTGGAGGAGCAGGGTAAAGTGTTTCCATCTGGGACTGTATAAGCTTCTCTGAAGCTGTGTCGTACCAAGGCCTGAAGGTAGACAGAGCCTGTACCCCAGGATTCTTGTACAATAGAGCCATCTCCTTAACATCTCTAGCTTTCCTGTTGAATAGCATTGCAGGATGAAGGGAAGAGAAGTGCTTTTCCATGCTTCTGTCCTCCCATCCCACTGCACAGTTTCCTGACAGCTCTACCTTATCTTTCCCAGGTCTACCTACTGTGAGATGCTCAGTGGTCCTGCCCCCAGGGCATCTGGACAGATATTGACTCTAGCTGGTTCCATTCTTCTGCATCTTTCCACTCAGGAGACCAGGGAGAAGGAAAGGAGGGTGGAGCTGATGCTTACGTATGCTGCCTATAGGGTGTCAGGACACAGCACGTGGAAACCTGGGAGCTCCAAGTCACTCCGGCTCACGGCTTGAGGATGGGCAGGCAGAAAGACCCTGCTGCCTTCTCCAGCATCATAGTGGCAGAGGGTCTCGGGACCAAGAGTTGTTTCTTTGCTGCCAGTACTTGTGCAGTAGACTGAATTGCAGCAGTGGGACTCATCTGCCCCCTCTGCCAGAATTTGCATTTTTTTTTTGTATTTTCTCAGAGGAGATAATAGATTTTTTTTTTTTCCCCCCTCAAAAGTCACTGAGGATGTATGTACGACACAGCTGGGATATGTAACAGCTCCTTTTCTATATGTCAGGCACTTTTACCACTTTGTTAGTAAGATACTGAGATTTCCAGGTAGGTATTTTAATTTTATTTTTCCCTAAGAAAAGAGACAGTAAGTACTGTATGTCTTGTTTGCAGTAATGGCTGACACAAATTCTTCTTTTGAGAAGATTTAGAAATAAGACAAAAATAACCAAGACAACCCCTACCCCATGCTACAGAATCCCAACTAATAACATTAAAAAAGAAGCTGATAATATTGATCCCTTGTGTACTGGTAGTTAAACTTCAAAAATCAATGGAGAGAGAAGCTAAACTGGCCTTTCAGTAGTATCAGAAGGTAAAGCTAAATCCTGAATGTAGAATTTTTACAGCTATACACATAGGGGATGATTTTCAGACAATGTTAAAATTACTGTTTAATTCGCCTTCCTTCAGGCTCAAGTTCCTGTGAGGTGCATTTGGAAAGCAATACCTGAGTGTACTCGATGTACTTCTGCACGAACCAAGAAGTAGGTTTTTAGAGTGGTATGCAGAAGGAGTGAGACCAGCTTGATCAGAGGGGACCCCAGTTCTGTCATCACTTCTGGCCTTTGAGTAGCTTTATACATTTGCCTTGTCTGTTCAGGCAAATTCATCTCTCGAAATATAAAGCTATGCCTGCACACAAGTGCTGGCAGAATCTGGGATCAGCAACTACACAAACATTGCTCTGGCACTGGTCTCCTGAGTGTTTGTAGAAAAAGTATTAGGCTTTGGTCCTCTAAGGCATCCTAGGTGAGGATCCAGGTGCTCGGAATGAGCGCCTGGTGTTTTTAACAAAGTAAGACTTTAAGGCCCTAACTGTGCTTCTATCCACATTCGTATTTCCTCCTTGTTTACTTTTAGCCATTCAATGTTGTTTTTCACCTGCTCGATTGACTGGCTCCTGGGCAATTCTCCTGCCCCAGCATCAGGATATTTCTCAAAGAAATTTTCCATCTGGAAAAGAGAGAGAAAAATAATTGGCATGTAGCAAACAATGCTGCTATTGGACAAGTAGATTTTTACAAGGACCAGGTCAAAGGCTGGGAGAAGTATTTAAGGCCAGACTGGTAGCACTGGGTAATTTTACAGTAACTCATACTGCTTTAAGCATTTAGAGAATACAAAGGCAGGTTTCCTGGCCAGTAGCTTGTCAAATATATTGCCTTAAAACCAAAAGAAGAGCTGTCACCTTACCTGCCAAAGCTGGAGCTCAGTGTTGAAGTTTTGGGTAATAGTTACTATGCGACCAAGGTTTCTGTCATTAATAGTGAACCTGGAAAAACAATTTAATAGATTATGTTTGATGCAAAACCATTAAAAAAGAAAAGGCTCAAGTAATAATCTGAAGCTTAAACTTCTAACTGTGCTAACATAAAACAGATGCATTCCAGATTTCAGTGTTTTTGGAAATATTTGAAAAATAGTATTCCTATACAATATCTGTGCTGTCTTAAATATGGTTAATGGTGGAGCAATCTCTTATGGTTTATGTTTTTTGGGTTGATGGTTTGTTTTTAATAAATGACTGATGTCTCACACTGGAAATTAGGCTAACTGCTGCTCAGCAATATAAATGCTGTCTAGTTCACTGCGTAGGCTTGCAAGTGTGTTTTGTTTCTGTGCCCTCACCAAGCACTTAGAAAAGAGAAGGAAGAAGTCGCTCAAATAGAGAGGAGCAAAGCTAAGATGTTTGCTGTTACTTTCACTTCTTGCCTGTGTGTCTGTGCTTGCTGTTACCACTAGAAGAAATTAAAAAAACCCAACAACTCTGTCTTCTTGTTATGAAATCAATAGAAAGAGTGGAGACGTAACTGACTAATTTCCGTGCAATAATCAAATTTCTGTGGCCTTGGTAGAACTTTCTATACTTTTTAATCACCTTTTATTGATACTGATCATTTAGGGAACGAATGGTTTTCAAGATAACAACAAAGTACTTTTTCACAACAGGTGAATATAATCGTGTTGAATATGCTTTCAGTTTTCATTATGTAAAGGCCAGTGATTATAGCTGTGTAGTGAAAATATAAGAAAGCATGGCATACAGCAAGATCTACAGATGGATGTGGACCTAAAGTTTCCAATGAGTTCATTAGAATACCTGTCAACCAATTTCTGCCAGTTAAGTCGTATCCAGTCCCAGGCCATTGTTTTCCCATAGGTGTTATATGAGATGTATCTCAGGACTGTGAACACATCCTGGGTTTTGATGAGGCTGGTGTTGTGGATATATTTCAGATACCTAAGGGAAATGCCACAAGAATCAATGAGAGTCTTTCATGGAAGAAAACACAATGCAAATAATAGGTGTAGACTTAACTGATGATGGTGAGAAATGATGCAATGCTAATGTCTGTATTTCTCAAGTATTTGCCACCACAATCTACAGTCCATTTCCAAGCGGGAATATTATTTTTGTCTACAGCATTTTAAAGGTGAAGTACACTGATGGAAAATATCTTTTGATAATTGTGACAAGAGATAATTGTATTGAAAGCAGTTAGACATGTCTTTAGAAAGTAAGTAGTTTTCATGTCTCTAAATTATTTGAAAATAGCCAAACCCCATTATTATTCATATATTTTAATCAAGTAGTGAAAACAAGATTGGATCAGTCAGTAGTTCAGCCTATTTAGGTAACCAAGTGCCAAAAAGGTAGCAGTCCAGGCTATTAAGATCTTATAGGGACCATGAGTACACATGCAGGTGACTTGCTCACACTGAAATCTCTGCTGTTTGTTCTGAAATTCTTATCCCCACAAAATTAATATTAATTCGGGCATAGCATGCCTGCAAGCACTGTAGTTATACTTCCAGTTACAGCACAAATGGTTTTGACTGACAGAGTCAAGGGATGTCTCAGTGAGAGGAGTATCATGATCATGGCTGCAGCAGCTGCAGAAAAACACCCTTAAACTGTTGTGTGGTGAAATTAAGGATTGTCTTCTTTTTTCTTATAGGCAAGGGACAACTTTCTCAATCTGTTTGTTTTTTTCACCTCTTTATTATTTTAATAATGAATTAAGAGACAAATTACCCCTGTTCTAGGGGAGTGTGTGTGTTTATTTTCTGAAAATATAGGCTGATCTAGTTAATTCACATCTTAATCATGTCAGTGATTAGTTATTGAATGGTTTCGGATTATGGCTGTTGCAGTTGCAAGAATTTAGGAATACAGCTGCCTCCTACCACTATTTTTATTACCCTAACTCTTATATTTACTCTTTCTGGACCTCCTATACCTCCTTGCTTCATCTTGTTTATATTTGGGACTTTTCCAGGCAGGAATTGCTCCATCTTATGATATTTAGATAGGACTCCAACGAAGTGGTGAATGGCCCTGGAGAAGATATTTGCCTGCATCTCTGCTACATGATATGACTATATGCAAAGATAAGCTTAAAGGAGCCGATGTGTTTATGCTGAGCCCAGTCTGACAGCTGGACCAGCCTGGGGCAGTATCCAGACTTCCCATCACTGCCATGGTGGCATTGATACATCATTTCTGGTTCTAGCTCAAGTACCTCTGCACAGCACTTCAGGGACCGTTGCGACTTCACACAGATGCCTTCACAGGACTGTTGGTAACAATTGCTTGAAGTTGTTTGCCTGATTTTGGCTACTTAGAAGGTAGACACCTATTCTAAGCAAACTCCCTGTGTAGTCGACAGAGGGTGACTGGCAACACTGAAAACCAATTCTTCCCATTGATTTTAAGTCCCCTTTTTGGTCTGGGATAACCAGTGCCCTGAAGGTCCTGCCTCCCTTCACTAATTATAAAGGAAACTTTGATGACTAATTTTCTCATGATGATTAACTATCAGGCAGCTAAAATTACATAGGGTGAAGGCACTGTTGGAAGAGCTGAAGACTGTTGGTTGTGTGCAGAAACTATCATGTGTCCAGTATCTTTGCACTAAAGAAGCAAGGCTTTTCTTTCTACTATAGTACAATCTCAGAGGCGGGTGTTAGATAACTGGTCTTGAAAATGTATTGCATTCCTCATGCTGTAATCTGACAAAAATGACAGCACAGGAGAGAAGAGAGGGGAATGAGTAAGTGGTGACCCGTTGCTTCTGCAGGGGAAAAAAAAAAGTCTTTGTGTGTTTAAATTACCTGTCCAAAAGGGTGATGTTCTTCACTGATGCCAGACCATACAACAGCTTTTCTTTTTCTTGTGCTAATGAAGTTTCTTGGTATTTCTTGAACATGTAATTCCATGATGACTCATTGCCTGAGTTCTGCATCCCATAGCGATATACCAGGAGTCGGAGATTTGCAGAAATACTAAAATAAAGAAAGAGTACTTGAACATTCTTCCCCCTTTCCTACTCGTGATCTGTGACCAAGTCACATGCTGTGATCTTCACCAGCCACAAAAGACATGAGCACTCACTTTTTTCCTAGTAGCCATTCCTCAAAAAGCTGAGAAGCATTGCTCAAAGATTCCATGTCATCCATACTGCAGGCAAAGTCTAGAACAGACGCACGAAGAAGCCTTTAAAAGAGAGAGATGGAGAGAGATACAGTTTCCTGCTGCTTAGCCTTCTTTGAATCCATCAGTAGCATGAGAAGGAAGAAAAAAAAGATAGTTCAACCTCTCCAAATGGTCTCCAATATCATTCCAGAGCAGTTGATTCACAATGGGTTTTACTTGGTAGCGAAAATATTCCTGAGGTAGAAAAAGGAGGTTGGTTACTTGTGTAAATTCTTTTAAATAATAAGATATTTGTGTTCATAGTTTATTCTCCTTAATTTTTCCCAGAACTAGCATTTCTTAAACAAAAAGTAACACAAACATGCTCAATCTCTCCAGATCCCCACAGCGTGCCAAGTCTGAGTGCTCACAATACTGATGCACAGAATACTGATGCACAGATAGGACAAAGGCAACCTGCTGCTCTCCAGCCTTGTCTGTGCTCCCAAATGAAAATTGGGGTACAGCAAGGACACACTGCCACAACTGTTTTCCAGAGACAATGCTGAGTTCAGGACAGATTTACTTTAGTGACCGTTAAATCATGTTCAGCTTGTTAGGTTAGCTAACAAACCTGCTCACTGCCACATTGAGATATAGCCACCCTTCGTGCTGAGAACAAGTGTCAGAGATTTTGCTGCCCTATACATACTTCTTCATTGGATGCAGGACAACCTCGACTAACAAATGTCTGTACTGTGATTTATGGTGATGGATTATAAGAATAATTAGGCATAATTTCTTTCCTCCAACTGCATAGTCCTGAATTGAGAATCCAGGTAAATCAGAGATCCATACTAAGCAGTTTTTAACACTTTTTTTAAGAGGACAGAAACAAAAAGTAAATACTGATAGCTCAGCAACACTGCAAATCACTTGAACTTCAATACTATTGCTGTTACAGATCCTGAACTGCCAGATCCCTTGATCCCATTCAGAAATGTTCTTTTTGCTTCATCACCTGAAAACGGGGATAGAGATTTCTATCATCTTCAAGCATGCTTGCGAGGTAAGTTACAGATGATATAACTCTGTGCCAAGGTAAATAGTCTGTTTCATTTCTTAAGTATTTTGTGAGCTGCAGGGGAACAGAGTAATTCACGAGTCCGGGTCTGTGGAAGGAGAAAATGTAACTTCTGTTATTTTAATGAATTTGAAGAACCTGCTTCTTTAAAGATATAAAAATGTTATTTACTTTAGAAGGTCTGAAAAAGTAAATTTTGGGAGGTGGAAATAGTCTGGAACATAACTTGGGAAGTATTTTTCAAAAAGATCACTGAGGATCACTGTTGATCAATGTTTAACTGCAGGAGCCGTGAGGAGGCTGTTTACATTTTGCAGCAGCCCAGTGTGCCCAGAAGTGGGTAGCCCTCATCTGACTAGGTTAACTCCTGTCACATAAAAAAGAATTGCTAGCTCTGGGGACATCCTGAAAGGCTGAGCAGATTCAGATTTACAGGCTGACACAGAAGGTCGCCTGAAGTTTATCTGTGTCAGCATGGCTGGGTAAAGAGCTAGAAGCTTCCAAGCAAGTTTCTAAACAAGATTGCTGAGGTGGTAACTTCCTAATGCCATGCTGTGCATTGTAGGCATGCCTCTGATTTTCTGGACACCTAACTTCTTCTGGAGTGCTTCTATTATTGTTACTTACATGACAAAACCCCTCTTTTCTAAGACCTGTGCAATTAAAGCCCTCCTTTTTTCTGCCACTGAACTGAAGGGGAACATTTTTCTTGATTGCATTGGTACTGTAAGTTGCCAATGCATACTTGAATTTGCCCCTTTTGGAGGACAACATAAGGCAATAAACAACTAAGACTTGTAACAAATTCAGACATTTTCTTTCAACTGCCTGAGTTAATTCTAATTAATAGGCAATGGAAAGTGAAAAACTTGTGTTGAAATCTCTGCAGGTAATTAGTTTACCTTGCTAAAGAAAAGGCATCATCCAAAATCCCTGCACGATCAGCAGCTGAAAAATTCTGTGTGAAAAGAGGAAATGAGTGATTAAGAATATATAGATTATTTGCAAAAAACCCAGCCTCTATAGATCTCTATAAGAGACCCACCAAACAGGTTAATGTTATGACACTCACCTTGTGGTTGTTCACCAGAAGACTGCTTATCCTCTCCCAGTTTTGACTATTGTAATTCACCCGATAGAATCCAATGTGGTCTGGATTAATGTCTGCATACGTATTAGAAGGCAATGCTATTTGAATTCCTGCAAAAAAACCAATGATCAGTTTGTGCATCTTATGTGACACAGAACCTACTGGAGATTCCTTGACTCTAAAAGTAATATTTGGCTTTAATAAATATCAAAATAAGACCCAAATCTTAATTTTATTTGTTTATTTATTGTTTAAATGGCTGTGAGTAAAGATGGGTTATTATAGACTTCAATGAATGCCAGCACTTGTCTTAGAATAGTGAATTGTGATAATTACTTGGGCCAGCTAGCTTGTTAAATTTAAAATGGAGAACAAGGTGAGGATGGTGAAAATTAGTGTAACTCTAAAAGGTAAAAAATTGCAAAGAAGCAGTTCTAGAAAATACCTCTTTTAAAAGGTTTTTCACCCTCATGATTACTATTAGTTTGAAACTTCTCATACTTTATCTTCTGTTAATTTCATTTTTTCAGTCTATTTCAACTATCTTTTTAAGGATTTTCTTCCCTCTTCTCTGATTCAGTTTATGTAGCTATAGATACAGGCATTACAACATAGGCTGAGACTTTACTTGAGCACTCATGTTGAAGGAATTTCCCATTTAAAATGAATGCTTGAAAAAGTTTTTCTCTGAAGCTTGGCCTGATCCAGTTGGTTGAAAGTTTTTCTATTGTCAATTGAAAGCAGTAGTCTTCTATCTGTGGTTTGAGGGTGGCTGGAGTTAAAAGCACTTTTCTGCTTGGATGACCAATACAAAGTATTTCAAAAGGCATTTTTTTCCTGCAGTTGCTGTTTGCCCTCCCTACTAGCCAAGATTTTTACAAATGTGGAAGTAAGCACTTATTCATGCCTTTGCAAGCTTTGTAAAGTTAATAGCCCTTTGCAGCTCACTACAATATTATGTGGAATTTAGAGAAGGAGGATTTCTGGGTGTCAATCTCTGACTTGTATCATAACATAAGACATTTTTTGTTTGCTTTTGCATGGATAATAAAAGCAACCAGTTTAAAACAAAAGAAGAACAAACGACGAATTTCATTTTAAATAGGTAACATTCAAACAAGCACAAGAAAAGAGCTGATTCTGATATTTCTGAAATTCTCACTTGATAAAATTTGAAAACTCAAAAAGTCAGTATATTTTTTTTTCTTTTTTTCTCCATTCCCCCCCCCCATTTTTGGCCTCTAGAGTTACAGAATAAGAAACTGTGGGCCTTGAGCAACCTTGAAACTGAGGCCTTGAGCAACCTGGTCTAGTGAGAGGTGTCCCTGCCACAGAAGGAGAGCTTGAACTAGATGATCTTTGAGATCCCTTCTAACCCAAATCATTTTATGATTCTATGAAATTCAGATTTGAGTGCATAATAGAGCAGTCATCCTAAATACCCATGTAGATATTTCCTCATTCTTGAAATGCATATTAGAAAACATGTTTAATCATTTGTAGCTCTTTTTCTTTAACTGAACTCAGATTGCCATTTTACCATGGCACAGAAGCATTCATTGGTCTCCCACTTCGTCCCTTTTCTTAGACTCAACAAAGGCATCTCTAAGTCCTGTTGATTTCAGTACTTCATAATTAAAAGTATGCTTAGATGCTTCCTTGAATTGAACTGGATTTAAACACATACTTAAGTACTTTACTGAATTGAGCCTAAATTGACATAGTACGTGTATAGGGAAAATAATCTTGTTTTAGAACTACGAATTTCAGCACAAACTATTTGCTGATTCCCGGACCTGAAAGCTGAAAAGTATGGAAGTTAAATCTGTATTTTGTTTCTTCTTAAGGACATTGACAAGCTTTATCCATTCATTACTCTTAAAAAAGAAGGGGAAATTTACCTGCAGAATCTGATGTGTTGTAGAAAGTGTAGTTTGTTGAACTCCCGAGTCTCCATTTCACTGGTATATTCCATCTGTAACTGAGGTTATTTAAAGGAAATAGAATCAAATGACATTTGAAACCAAATGCTAAGAATAAAACTCCAATGTATCTTTTAATTTGTTTTAATGCTTTCATCTTGTTTTATGAAGCCAACGGTGTGCTTACATACATACATGTTTACCAAATATCTCTTGTAACAAAACAGTGGTTTACCAACAGCTGTTGTTTATGTTGTAAAGATGTTTCTATGCTAGGATACTCTATTCAGGCAACAAAATGTCGCTTATTAGTATGGTATAACTGGGGTATTTATATTCTCTGAAAAGCAAAATAAAAAGCATGAAGTGTCTGTGCATGTTCATGCTTTAGAGATGGAGAATATCTGTAGCTTGCCCTAATACTTCATATTCATCAGTGGTTCTCAACATGCGTCTGGTGGACTGAGCAAGGGAGTAGAGTAAGATTTTGTCCCATGTCCAATGTTGACATACTAGTCAAGTTCATATGGTACTGTGTTAATGACATGTCTAAAGTAAAGTCTGATAGCTGCACAATTTATCTGGTTCTTTGTTTTGTTTTGTTTTCAAAACCAGTGGAACTGCTAGAGCCATGTCCACTCAATGTAATCTTCACTCCTATGCTGGAGAGGATAATAATTACCCATGACCACATGAATGAACTTCCATTGTACTGCTCTGTGTAGCTTATTACCACAGCTCAGGAACAATAAAAAAACCCAGCAAATCAGTGCAGCCCTGCTAAGCAGTATCTTCATGTCATCTCAGATAATAATCTAGCAGGGTACAAAGCGATTAATTTAATACAAGATGTTTGTATGTGGGTGGTTGGTGTCAGTGTTAATGTTGATATGTCTAGGGCTTGGTGCAGTCATCAGTTAATCTTTGCAACGCTGACTGGGAGTAAGTAGTAAATGATTATGAAATCTTTTTTACAGATGAGAAAACAGAAAGAGTTTAAGCAGTCACTGTGATACAGTCAGTAGAACATCTTGCCTTTTCCAGCCTATTTTCTTCTTCAAGATAACCCGAATTCCTCCATTATAAAGCACTGGGAACAAAATGTGACCTTCTTACTCTTCAATTCCTTGAATACCTTCTGTAGGTAGGTGCAGGCTGCTTGGTCCAGTGCATGGCCTGGACGACCTGAGACATTTGGCCTGGAAGGAAGCCACAGCACAGCCTGACCAAGACAATGACCAGGCAGTCAGGGAAGTAGAATGGCAGAGCATGCTGTGAGCACACCTACACAGCCGCCTGCGTAGGGCTGCTAAAATTATTAAGCCCCTTTGAGCAGTCAACTGCTGTTTCATGTTAGCATATCAGGGATATGTTCATCCCAAGGAGAATTTTCTTCTATCTTAAACCCCCTGGTGACAAACACTACATGAAAACATGAGTTGTCTTTATAGTTCTGGATTATGTGAATGGTCATTAACTTAGAGAAAATACCACAATGAAGGCTGTGGTACCTCCTACCGCCTCCAGGAAGAAAGATCAACTATTATTTTGATTTTATAAACAAGAATATCTTAACAGTTTTATACACTTCTAGATTTTATTATTTCTCTTATAGAGTTTGCTGCCATGGAATTTAGCTAGGTTATTGTTTGGCCAGAAGCCCCACTAATGTGTTTCCCCAAAAGAAAATTCATAAAACATTTTTTGAAGAAAAACCAAAACAACAAACCAACCAAACAAAACCCCCTGGTTTTGTAAATACATTTAATGAGGGGGATTTTATTTAGTTTGCTTTCCATGTTCCTGAAATTGCATACAGAAAAACTTTTCCTGAGCATAAGATAGAAGATCCTTGTCCTGTTAACTGTGCATATTGAGGGCCTGTTCCTGATGTGCTATGCTGTAGCTACATATTTGCCCAGCAGTACTATTTTAAGAGCATGGGTTCTTAAGCTTCTATTTCTTTTGAGTGTCATTGTGCAGTAGAGGACTCTTTCAAGCCAAACAAGTTTGAAACAAGCAGGCAGCTCAAGAGACTATCCCTGCAGGGTCTAGAGAATAAAGCATACCCAAGACCTGGAGTTTCCACTGTTTAAATCAAAACAACACACCCAGACATGAAATAGACCTGTCGTGTCTGGGGTAGGGTCTCTTCAGGGGCTTCCTCATCCCCACCTGTGAGGCTGGAAGGAGGAGGTATTGATTTTCAGCAGACTAACTTTTAGGCAAGGGAATAAGTCTGTCCCAGGATAGATAATTTGAGCATTATATTACATATTACTGCATTTTAATTTTAAGTCATTTATAAAAACTACATATTCAGAAACAAATTCCCCTCTCACTTTGGGAATAACAGGGGCAATGCACAGCTCAGCTTCTTGACAGGTTAAAGTAAGAACAGTGCTGGTATTTCTACTCAAGAAATGACAAATGTCAATGTACTGTAAGTCCTGAAGTCAAGAAATATAGGATTCCTGAATCTGCTAGTTCAGAGCATAGTGCAGTAAGTCACCATTTTTAACACAAAGAGTACTTTTGTCTGAATAGTCTGTAACACCAGCCTTCATGTGGCACCGTGCTTTAGTTTGCAGAGTTGCTTCAAACAAACACCTGCAAACTTTTCTGCTTGTGTTGGAAGAAATACAGTGTTCCAAATACATGGGTAATTATCTCATCCCAACTCTTTCAATACCTATCCAAAACTGCCAATACCATGGACCTTCTCATTGATCAAGTGTTTTCCTTTTAAACAAAATGAAATAAAGTGACCACAACTGTTTCTTCATTTTGTCTTTGTTCTTGCTCTTTGTATTAAAATAACTAGTATAAGCTAATGGAAAATTGCATTTGGGTAGATTTAGTTCTGGTTCATACAGGCAAATTTTACTGGTTTAGTTGATTGTACTACTTCAAGGAATGGAATCTTCCTAATATGGGTTAATTTAAATAAGATCCCCTCTCAGCCTTCTCTTCTCCAGGCTAAAGAGACCCAGGTCTCAGCCTTTCCTTCTCATAGAGGTGTTCCAGTCCCCTAATCATCCTTGTAGCCTTCCGTTGGGCTCTCTCCACCAGTTTCCTGTCCTTCTTGAACTGGGGAGCCCAGAACTGGACAAAATACTCCAAATGTGGCATCAGCAGGACAGAATAGAGAGGGAGGAGAATTTCCCTTGACCTGCTGGTTACACTCTTCTTAATGCACCCTGGGATACCATTGATCTTCCTGGCCACAAGGGCACATTGTTGTCTCATGGGTAACTTATTGTCCATGAAGACTCCAAGGTCCTTATCCATGGAGCTGCTTTCCAGCAGGTTAACACCTAGCNTGTGCAGGACTCTACACTTGCCCTTGTTGAACTTCATTAGGATGGCTAACTTTGACTAGGGAACTGTGTTTTAGATGGGTAAAATTAAGCAACACCATTCTGAGTTAAATAGGAAAAAAAATAGCTCTTGATGAGAATTAATAACATTTATACATGACAGGCTATTTCACAGTAAATCATGTTTTAAAGATATGTAGAGAAGACCCTGTATTTTATGTGAAGACCCTGTGATGTATTATAGATCCTATACCATATAGGAAAAGGATTAAACTATCATAGTATAAAATACCTGGATCATGGTATCTGATTTCTGGACAGAGAAAATTTCATGTCAGTTTTCCTTAGTCTGGCAGACTATAATTTCCAGTGGTTCAATGAATGACTTGCAGTCATCTGAGCCATCTGTGTGTGGAAATAAGTAAGATTTTCTGAAGGACTCCGTCCAATTTTACTCTGCTGTGCTTGAGAAAGAAATGCTGAGACAAAGGGCTGATGCTATCCTGAATTTGAAATATTTGTATTTATCTTCCTGATGGTTTCTTTTTAAAAACAAATGCTGAGAATAAGTTTAACAAGAATGGGTATAGCACTGCCTATGTGTATGTAAGTCAAAGAGAGTATTGGTACAGCAACTCTGCCTGTTTTGCATAGACATTTACAGCAGAAACTTACCCAAGTGCAGAAGGAGGATAAGAAGCATTTGCCTTGGGATCCAAGAGAAAACGTTTCTGTGTGAATACTGAATTATTTCCCATCTCCAGAACAGGGTAGCCCATCTGCCTAGTCCATGTGTCCATGACTTCCCTTACAGGTTTATTACTAGCCTATGAACGATGGGAGAAAGTTGTAGTGGAAAAGCAAATTCAGTTCAAAGAGGAAAAAAAATTAAATATTTCTGATATTTGAGAGAAAGAAGAGCAGAAAGGGGCAGAAGAAAGATCAGATTCAGTACAAAAATACTCCATTAGATCCTTTTATGGTGCCTGTCATTGAAACTCAGGGGAAATGAGAAGTATGTGGGCAGGAGAATGGCCAATAACATGGACAAGAAATACTGAGGGACCTTTGAGGCCCCTTGCACACTGTAAGATCCCTCAGTTTTTCCCGAGAAAATAACTGGACAAGACAGAAAAGACGTAAAGAGACTTTTCAAAGCCAGAAGTGTCCTTGCAGCACGTCCACTTTTGAGTGTGAAGGAGGAGCTAGTATTAACCAGCAGCAGCTGGTTAATGTAAAATTTGATCCAGTCTGTGGAGTGTGAAATTCTGTAATAGAGATTGGAGCTGGAAAAAGCTGCCACTGCCTGCCCGGGATGTCACCTGTGAGGGAAGGGAGCTAGGGTCACCGTTTCTTTCTCCAGACAAGGTAGATGATGTGAAGATGTAGAACACCAGAGAGAGCATAGCAGGAAGTCCAGCTGAGTAGAAAGAAGGCTGAGACCAAGGAGAAGATGGGAACTTGAAGAGACCCAAAGGCACAACTTAGGCTGTCTGAGTGTCCACAGGGGTGGAAGAAAAGGAAATACCATCAGGGAAAGAACCTGGTAGTATGTGATAGGCTTTTGAGGGTAATGAGAAAGACGGAAAGAAACAGCCCATCCTCAAGAACAAGGAAAGATCAGAAAACGGTGGCACAGAGAATGACCCAGCTGGGACTTAGAAGCTAGAGTAGCTAGTAGCTACTGTTTCAGTAACAGACTGTTTGTTAGCAAGGCTTCCTTTCTTGTTTCTGAGTTCATTCCCAGAGTCTTACCCCCCAAAATGGTGAAATTATATTTGCTAGAAATAAGATGTATTGCAATATACTGGGAGGCTGTCTTGCTTATGATCTCTCATTGACAGAAAAGCCATAGAATATAAAATATTTGAGAAACTGAGATCAGTGGGTGAGTTATGAAACATTTATCAGCAAGGGTTTGGGTGGCTGCAAAACATACCGCTTCTAGAGCTTCCCAAAATTGTTGTGTCTTGGCATTCTGGAAATGGTGTTTCTTCAAATATTCCTAGAGAGAGATAGAAGACTGTGAAAACACTACCAGGTCTTCCTTCTTTGCCGTGGAAGCAATATACATATTCAGCCATACAGAGGCACAGAGAGTACAGTGAGTACAGAACAGTTGTACAGAGGATCTGTTCATGGATGGTAGTATTGTGAGCAGAAGGTTAAATGGGTCAATATTCAGCTGATGGAGTTCCTGTGCTTTCCCAATGCATCCCATAACGCTAAAAGTCAGCATTTTCCAGTATAAATTGTTAGTAAAAAATTAATTTATACTTGAAGAGTTCTTTGCATTCTGTTTGAATGGACATCAGCATACCCTGTTGCAAATTTCTGTCTTATGTAAGAGGTTGTTTAGGAGGAAGCTATTTTAAGGAGATTCCACTGGCTGTGGACTTAGAGTGGAAGCAGGAAAGTCTAGTCACCTCTGAGTTGTGATCAAAATGACTATTACAAGGAATAATGGTATTCAGCTAAGTGTTTGCACCTCCTGAACACTATTCCTGTCCTATGTCTCACCTGGCTGCGTAGCCACTGCTTTCCTACCCTGTTATCTGAATCCTGGTTGATGTTTAGTCAGTAGATGGTGCTGTTTGTTTCACTGTTAGCCACAGCTACCACTTTAATGTTCTTGAAGGCTTTGAGTAGAGGGGAAGTATTAGTCTCTTGTGGACAAGGTGGCTGTATTTTCCCATCTTGTGGAAATATCCTGATTGAATATATGAAAGGAAAAAATAAAGGAAAATTCAACTGTCTTGTAGCAGCCATAAATGTGCTCTCCAGAAAGAGGGGAGGTAGCTCTTTAGAGAGAACCGATGTGGATTCAAAAGGCAGGCAATCTTCAAAAGGCAGGCAATCTTCCTCTTTCTGGGAGAGCTCCTTTATCCTATTTTTTCTTTCCATAATTTTGTAGCATCATGTTTTTTCTCCATGAGAAAGGACTATGAACTATGCGGTACATCCCCTTTCTACTCCCTATTACCTCAGCTCTCTAGGGCTGGGTGCTCCGCCATCAGGGCATGGATGATTTTATGCCTGTAAGAGTGTCCCTGCATAGAAGGCTTGGGTGGGTTGGAGCATCGTGGCTGTATGAAGCTGCAGACATATACAGCTGAACAAGGAGATCCTAGATGACAATAGGACAACAGTGGGCTGGAGGAGGTTTCTCTACTAAAAGCTGTCATGAATTTAGGTCCTCACTGCAGACCATCAAATCTTAATGCAGTTCACATTCCTGCTTCTGTGGGAGCGTGGAACTTCTTCCCCTTGACGTTGTCCACTCAGAACTGAAATGCATTAAATATTTTTGCTACTAATGCCAGGATTTCTGATATTAAGTTTTTGAATAATAGCTTTGCTACTGCCACACAAAGATGGGCTGCATTTCTGTTGAGTTCTAATGACACCCTTACCTGACAGCCTTTCTGAAAGAGGTCTGGTGTAATCCAATCTCGAAGCATTCTGAGGATTGATGCACCCTGAGGACAAAGAGAAAGGTGAGAAGGTCATTCTGTGCTGCTCTAACACTGGATTTCCGTTCATCTAAAAAGCAACATATGAATGAATATTTCATAAGGCAAAAATAGAAACCATCCATCTGACTAGAGAAGTGGTTTTTTCTAATTCCTTGTGGCCTTCTGGAGCTAAATTCTGGATGTGAGAGTTGGTTTTTAGCTGTGATGCGTGTTTCCAATTTCAACTGTGCCAGCGAAAGGGCTCTTGAGCCCTGCTGCTGGGGTTTGCTGTCCTGCCACTCTACCAGTTTGTGAGTGGTGCTCCCTGTTTCACTTTGAATGGGACAGGGGTGAGGGCAGCTGGGGAATAAGCCCAGTCCAGCAGCACAGCCTGATCGAGGAAGTGACTTCAGCTGAATGCCCAACAGGTAGGGAACTCCAAACATGCCTCAAGTCTGGGACTTTACATGTTGAGGATGCCACCTCAGGATTCAGAATGAGCTTTGTTGAGAACTAGTGCTAGAGCTCTGGCCTCTGAAGCAGGGTAGAATTGGGATCAGAGAAGTTAGCTACTTGGGTGTCACAGAAAAAAAACCTATAACATTGAAAGAAGAAAGAAATAAAGGGAAGTCAGGAGAGAGAAGTAGAACAGTCGTGTGGAACAAAGAACAGAATGGGCACAAAATGATGAGAAATAAAAGCAATGCAAACCCAATCTAAAATGCAAATACGATTTTAGGATTATCAAGTTTTCATTTTCCAAACTAAATCAAAGGCCAGCTGAGAGCCTAATGCTATGAATGGTTTTAAAATCCAATTGTCCCATGAAAACAAGAATGTTATCTGAATTGCCAGTAAATCCTGTCTCCCCTATTTATGTGTCTGAGAATAACAACTTGACTGCACAAGTCATGGCAGAGGGACTGTTTGAACAAATATGCCGCAAACTGCTTTCCAGGATATTGTTGCAGAGTCAAGGTGGTCAGCAGATGACTCTTTTCTGATACAGCATTTTAATGTGTTTGCCATGAAATATGCTAAAAAACCCTTCAGTTATTTTAAAACAGATATCCATTTGTGGTAATCATAAGGCTGCTTAGGATTAGTGATTGTAAGATCACGTGTATGCACTAGGGTACCCCAGCTCCTCAACATTGTCTAGCAACCACTTCTTACCTGATATCACCTCTAACAGACTATCCCCTCCCATTTATATTAAAAGCCAGAGTAGACCTACACACCTGTGCATGCATTTGGGAACAGCAGAGATTTCTTTTGCTTCAAACTGCAATGTATAGTTACCCCCTTGCATCTTCTACTACTGCTTTTTAGTCTCTTCTCCCTACTCTTGTCTTTCCTCTGTAGTCCATGATGGAAAGTGTTTGAGAAAAACTCATCCTAACAAAATCACTGGTTATAGGAACTCCAGTGTTTTAATAACTTTCCTTTCTTTCAACTATTTGGGGAGGTGCAGAAAAGTGATTTTGATTTGAATAACTGACCTTGTCTGATGGGGATGTGGAGGGGAGTCTTTTATCAACACCCACTTAACTTCTCCTAGAGAGTTGTAGTAATTGCCAAGTATATGGCAAGATTGTATGCGACAGAAATGTGCAACATTTAATCCTAAACTTCTTTAGCTGAGAGGTTCCAAAAATGTGGGGCTCCAGGAGCAAATTTCTAGTAGAACTTATTTAAATATCTGCTTTCTGAAAAGGTAATCAATGTTTGAACTCAAAAGACAAAAAATGTCATTGCTACTTTAATAGAATCTTTCAAAAGAAGAGAGAGGATTAAACTGGAAAGGAGGTGAGATGCAATTACTTTTTAAGAGCAGATTAAAAAATTTATATATTGTGTAGTCATCAGCTCTACTCTAGTGCAGTTTTCCTATGTGTATATCCTTTCATAGAGCAGTGAGAGGTTCCCTTGCAGAATATACTGTGATGACTCCACAGACCCTGAGGCAATTCATTAGAGTTTTAGGATTGTATAAATCCTGTAATTGCTCTGGTAAAACTAACAGAGAGCATTCCAAATTATGCTTTATTTGTTTAGTGATGGATATTATTATGAGGAGGTTGTTTTTATAAGAAAAATGCAAAAAAGAAGCCAAAATAAAGCCAAAAAGAAACAAGTTAATTTTGTCATGCTTTTATATATAAATACCAACAGTAATTTGAGCTAAATCTACACGAAGACTTTCTCATTCAAGCCAAATTATATCCCAAGCCAAATTATATCCCAAACAGGCTGTTCCCAAACAATGTATGAGTCCTCAAGTGTTTTTGCTTAAAAAAAAAAAAGAGTTAATGTAGCAATTATCTAAGCACAAAGAGATGAGTAAAAGCTAGAATATTTTTCTCCATTGTTTTTTTCAGTATGCCTCTTGCTTAGCTCACCACTAAAATACATTTTAGTCCAGAGTATTTGATTTAGCTCTGTATGTTTCTTGACTTTTGTTAGTTTGATTTAAGCACAGTGTTACACAATGCAGGTTTTTATATGGTTTATGATTTGACTGTGAGGCATTTATGATGCAATAAATACTGGTTGTATTGTTGGACAGAGGATTTAACAATTGAAAACAGAAAACCGATGGAAATGGATGGATCAAATCTAGCTAATAAAAGTAATATCTATGGCTACAAACTCAAGCGCAGCTAAAGCTAAAGTCAATGCAATACATACTTTATGTTTAGCTGATAATGGGAGCTTGGAGGGAATGCAACAAGCAGGATTTAATGGTGGATTTTGTGTGTTCAGTGGAAACTTGTTATGGTATCAGATAGGAAACACTGACAGACATGCAAGAAACTGTCAACATAAACATCAGGGTCAGAAGCAATATGGGAGGTGGCTGGTTGAGGAGAGAGTGAGAAGAGTCCCAGTTCCTTCCTCACCTTGGTGATGTATGTGGTGGTGAGAGGGAAGAGGGACAGGAGGGTTCCCTCCTGTGCTTCTTCAGACTTGTCTCTTAATGCACTGATAGGAATAACTAGAAGCAACAGTGTCATCAGGACACTTGAGCCTGGGAATTCACTGGTTAGGTACCAGACCTGCTCTGTTCCATGTCTAAGGGTTGTCTAAGGATAAAATGGCTTTACCCTGAGGGTGGTGAGACACTGGAACAGGTTGCCCAGGGGGGTTGCGGATGCTTCGTCCCTGGAGGTGTTCAAGGCTAGGTTGGATTGGGCCTTGAGCAACCTAGTCTAGTGGGAGGTGTCCTTGCCATGGCAGGGGGATTGGAACTAGATGATCTTTGAGGTTCTATCCAACCCAAACCATTCTATGATTCTATGATTCTATGATACAGAGGGAGATAGGCTGGCTTCAGCCTTCTAGCCTGGATCACATCTAAGGAGTGACCCTCAGAATGCCTGCTGGCCCCTCTAATGCTCTGGACCTCAAAGCACTTGTCCACAAGTGGTGAGCTTCTGGCTGCTGCCTTGTACAGCTGGTACTACAAAAGGCTGTGGGATCGGGGAGGCTCCTGTGCACCCTGCTCACAACAGTGGTTGAACTGCAGCAGCATCCTAGCATCTTGCTGCTCAGACAGACCCAGGGTAATCTTCCAGTCATTTTCAGCTGGCTGAGGGAGCCTTTATAGGCAGGTCCCCACCACCACTGACATGGACAAACCCAGGATGAGGAAAAGGCTTGCCAAATACCTAATGGGGTGTCCTTTACCACCTCATGGGCTACAGACTGCTCTTCTCCAAGTCAGTCCTGAGCTCCACAACTCTCAGTGAAATGTGGAACTAACATCTTCCAGTTTAGGGATAATGCCAGTAGAGGCTGGTGTAGACCATCTTTGCTAAGGCTTCTCGGGTGGCTGGGATGAGACAAAATGTAATTTTCCTGTTTTCACTGCTTGGTTCCCTGCCTTGCTTCCTCAAAATAGAAGTTATACTGCCCCGGAGGTGTGATGAGGAAGTGAAGGAGACAACACCTGGACATCTGTGCTTGCATCATCTCCCCTTGTATTAGATTGTAAGGCTTGACATAACTGACTCCACCAACACATGATGTGATGGGAAAGGGATGTGCTTAGTATCCAGTTTAGGACAATTTTAAAACCAACAACTCTAGTGGCAGAAGCTGCTGACACTGTGATTTCCCTGTACCTCTGCACGCTGTGAACAGGTTTTCGTGGTGCCCAGTGGCTGACCAGGGCTCTAGGTGCATTGCTCCTCTCATAGTTGCTTTTGACTAAATCATCATTGACAACAGTAGGGAATGTTCCAGAAAAAAGATCTGCACAGACACAGCCCAAGTGGGTTAGGCGTTATGATTACAAGCTCCCCTGACTTTTATCTCCTTTCCCAAGCCTTCACTTTCTTTGCATCCAAAGTCACAACAGAAGGATGTCCTACCTTACTGTAGGATATCCCATCGAACACAGAGGTGATTTCAGCTGGAGATGACACGTCGACCACAATTGGGTGGGAAGAGAGCAAAGAATCATCCTTCATTACAGGAAGCACATCTTCAATTAAAACCTGTTCAAGCTGAGAAAGAGAAAATGTTAGAATAAAAACAAAGACAGGACTATATGCCTAATTTACATAAAATAAGTAGCTTGAAATGTGGCTTCTCTAGGGTAGGCAGTTGGAAAGGAAACGAAACTTCACCTCCTCAAAAGAAGGATTTGAAAATTCTTACTTTACATCTGAGAGGGGAAGGTTATATTTTTTCCTTATCTAAGATAAATTGCATTTTGAAAATCCTGTTTTCCTGTGCATATTATAACACAAAAACCTCCACAGTAGGCAAAAAAAAGGAGCCTGTATTATCAACTTCAGCAGTCTAACAATATCTGCAAAGCGTTATGGGCTCCTCTTGCAAAAATGGAGCTGGATAGGATGGAAGGCAAGGAGAGAAGAAAGGAGGGAGAGAGGGAGGGAGGATGGAAAGAAGGAAGCAGGGTTCCCCATCCCAAGGTTTCTAACTTTTTAAAAGTGATTATAATTTCTTTAAAGGATTAAGTGGCTTTCAGTCAAAATCCTTTTACTTCCTAATCAATATTGACCTAAAAAGACTAAATTTCTATTTAATATTACTCTTCTAATACTCACTAGGATGATAGCATTGAAATGACTCTAGATCTTAAATGAACATGGTGTCTAGATAAAAGTCTTTTAAATTTTAGGCTCAATAATTAATATTTTTCTTATGTAGTTAACACAACAGATCCTCTACTTCAAAGTGTAAAAGAAGTGGCTCAGGATTGATTTTATTCTCAGCCTCACATAATATGGATGAGAAGAGATATTTATGGGGAGCAGGGAGGGAGGCAGGGGAAGCACTGAGTAGGCACTGGCTGCTCCTAAAGTCATTAAGCTCAGGGGATAGTAGCTTTTGACAACAAGCTCAACCTATGCAAAACCTACCCTGCTTCCTTCCCCTGGCATATTTGATATATTTTCTAGGAGTCAGAATCTCATTACACTTGGACAACTGGGAGAAATATGCATGCTATGTGCCACCACATCTGTTTGGGAGGGGAGGAAGGATAGAGCAAGAAACCTCCCTTTATTCACACTCTGTTATCATTCCTCAGAGTATAAAGCATATTTAAGGCTACCATCTTTGTTTGCAACCCCCTTAAAGTTACTGGAGTTGATTTTACTGCACAGTTAGTGCTGTGGGACATCCACTATCACTACCCATTTTTGTGCT
>VYZX01025287.1:169446-193635 GCA_013401335.1 Brachypteracias leptosomus | reverse complement strand
AGCTCCAGGTGGAGTCTCACGAGCAGAGAGCTTGGCCTGAAGGTCTGAAGACCTCTCCATGCTCTAGCCTCCAAAACCAACCGAGCTACTTCATCCTCCTAGAAGCTCAATAATATCAATGTCTGGTCCTGCCCATGGATTTATCTGGTCCTCTGCACCTGCAAGTCCTTTTAGGTTGGAGAAGACCTCTGGGATCATCAAGTCCAACCTTTGTCCACCATCTCCCTGCCTTTCCTGAGTCTTCCCTCCTCTCCTCTTCCTCTTCTTCTTCCTCTTCCTCATGACCTAACACCTTTTGTTCTACCAATTAAGCACCTCAGGATCCTAATTTTAGAAGTAGAGTTGAGCTGGTAAGAACCACAAGTAGTGGCTGAACCCTTGATGTTCCCTTTGGTGGAGAGGGAGTTGAGCCAACATTAAATCAATTTCCCCAAAAAACCCCCAAAACCTACACCAGAAAAAGATCTCCAGAAGGTTTTTCCTGAGCAATACATTTTAGGGTTTGCTCCTGTATTTTGGGAAGGCTTCATAGAATCATTGAGGTTGGAAAAGACCTCCAGGATCATCAAGTCCAACCATCATCCACCATCTCCCTGACCCCCAGACCATGCACTGAAGCTCCACATCTCCTCCTTTGTTGAACCCCTCCGGGGATGATGCCTCCAGCACCTCCCTGGGCAGCCTGCTCCAGTCCCTGACCACTCTTGCAGCAAAGAACTTCTTCCTAATGTCCAACCTAAACCTCCCCTGGTGCAACTTGAGGCCATCACCTCTTGTCCATAAGCAAGTTGTAGGACTTGCCCATAAGCAAGTTGTAGGACTTGTCCATAAGCAGGTTGTAGGACTTGTCCATAAGCAAGTTGTAGGACTTGCCCATAAGCAAGTTGTAGGACTTGACCATAAGCAGGTTGTAGGACTTGCCCATAAGCAAGTTGTAGGACTTGACCATAAGCAGGTTGTAGGACTTGCCCATAAGCAGGTTGTAGGACTTGCCCATAAGCAAGTTGTAGGACTTGACCATAAGCAGGTTGTAGGACTTGCCCATAAGCAAGTTGTAGGACTTGACCATAAGCAAGTTGTAGGACTTGACCATAAGCAGGTTGTAGGACACACAGAGAACCTGGCTTATAGAAGAGCAAATGCAAAGGACTTTCCTAAATGCTTGATCCCAGATTTCCACCTTCACACCTTCTCCATCCACCCCAGTAGAGGTATTTCCATTGATTCCTGCCTCTGATCATCTTAGGAGACCACATCAAGAGGTCTTTTGATGAGCAAGCTGGGACTGAGTACCCACCATATGCTGCAGCCAAGGGGGTAGACAACTCATGCTGATGTTGACCCACCACATGGACCTCTCTCACTTCTTCATTTCCCACCAGGGTTTGACCCTCAGCATTTCTGGGCTCTCACAGGTCTCTGGAGTCATTCTGGTGGCTTTGCATGTCTTGAGTGACTTAGGAACCTCCAGCAACCCTCCCAGCTCCCCAGCTCCCTTGTCTCCATTGTAATTACAGCAGCCACTGCCTGGAAGTTCTACTGGTTGGTTTATTTTTGAAGGACTTCAGAGCTACCCTTTGATCAGCTGCTTCATCCCTGCCCATCCTCTTCCTTCTCCTGGGTTTAACCCTTGCTGCTCCTTCAAGCAACCATCTCGTCGCCAGTCATGAATGGAGGTGGTTGGTTGGAGAGATGATGCTGGTTCCTGGAGGGATCCTGGGATTTGGGGCTGGAGGGTGAACCCTGGGAGTGTTTTAAGTCATGGAGAAAAAAAAGTGGTTTATGGATGCTGGGGAAGCACATCTTGAAATCACAGAGTCGTAGAAGGGGTTGGGTTGGAAAGGACCTTCCAAGGTCATCTCATCCAACCCCCCCTGCACTGAGCAGGGACATCTGCAGCTAGAGCAGGTTGCTCCAACCTCCCCTGCAATGGGGCCAGGGATGGGGCATCAACCACCTCTCTGGGCAACCTCAACCAGGCTCTCCCCACCCTCAGCATAAATCATGGATCTGGCTGCTCTTCATCCTGCTGGTCCATGGGATGAGCATCTCCTGGAGGGCTCCCCCATCACAAGAAAGATCTGGACGTGCTGGAAGGTGTCCAGAGAAGGTCCATGAGGATGATCAGAGGCTGGAGAACCTCTCCTATGAGGATAGACTGAGAGAGTTGGGGTTGTTGAGGCTGGAGAAGGCTCCAAGGGGACCTTCTGGTGGCCTTAAGGGGGCTCCAAGAAAGCTGGGGAGGGACTTTTGAGGTAGGACTGGGGGGAATGGGTCCAAAGTAGAGGTGGGGAGATTGAGATGAGACCTTAGGAAGAAGTTCTTCATGTTGAGGGTGGGGAGAGCCTGGGTGAGGTTGCCCAGAGAGGTGGAGATGTTCAAGCCCAGGTTGGCTGGGGCTGTGAGTGATCTAGTGGGAGGTGTCCCTGCCCATGGCAGGGGGGTTGGAACTAGATGGTCTTGAAGGTCCCTTCCAACCCAAACCATTCTATGTGGGGGGGGGTTTCCCCTCTTCATTGGCTCTCCCTCTCTCTCCTGCTGCCCCTCCTTATCTGCTGCTCTCCATCTGGAGCTTTCCAAGCCCTTCCCAACCAGCATTGTTTCCATTTGCACACAGGAAAGGGAAAATTGAGGGCTGGGGATGGGAAAGGTTGTCAGCACAAAGAGCCCATCCCTCCTCCTGAGCACCATCCCCTCAGCACTCATTCCTCCAGGGGTTGGGAGGGATGGGCTGTCCCAGGACCTTTTTGGCTGAGGACCTCCAAGGAAGCTGGGGAGGGACTTTTCACAAGGGCTTCTAGTGGTAGGATGAGGGGTGATGGGTTCAAAGTGGAAGAGGGGAGATTGAGATGGGAAATGAGGAGGAGATTCTTCACTCTGAGGGTGGGGAGACCCTGGCCCAGGTTGTCCAGGGAAGGTGTGGATGCTCCAACCCTGGAGGTGTTCAAGGCCAGGTTGGGTGAGGTCCTTTCATAGAATCCTAGAATGTTTAAGGCTGGAAGGGACCTCTGGAGCTCATCTGGTCCAACCTCCCTACACAAGCAGGGACATCTCTACCTAGATCAGGTTGCTCAGAGGCCCAGCAAGCCTCACCTTGAAGGACTCCAGGGATGGAGCTCAGCACCTCACAGTTTTCTCCTGATCTCCACTGGAGCCAGGGTTGACCCTTCTCTCTGATAACATGGAGACATTTGTCTGCAGCTCCATGTTGTGCTTGCCATTATTAAGCCTAGAAGATGATTCTGGCACCTTCCTGATGGACTCATGCATCTGAGGAGGTCAAAAACTTAGAGAAGGAGAAGAAAAGGCTCCAAGGGGACCTTCTGGTGGCCTTCCAGGATCCGAAGGGGGCTCCAAGAAAGCTGGGGAGGGACTTTTTGAGGTAGGACTGGGGGGAATGGGTCCAAACTAGAGGGGGGGAGATTGAGATGAGACCTTAGGAAGAAGTTCTTCATGTTGAGGGTGAGGAGAGCCTGGTTGAGGTTGCCCAGAGAGGTGGTGGAAGCGCCATCCCTGGACATTTTGAAGGCCAGGCTGGCTGGGGCTTGGAGCAACTGCTCTAGTGGGAGGTTGGAAGTAGATGATCCTGAAGGTCCCTTCCAACCCTGATGGTTCTATGACTCTTGAGAGCACGTGAAGGAAATGGGCAGAGTCCTCAGGGAGGAGCCTGAGGTCACCCAGTTGTGAGAGGAGATGGGGACCTGCATTGAGGCAACTAAATCCAGGGTCTTCATGTGGACACCCCAACTGAGATGCTTTAATCTGGAGGACCACCAGATGATATGGCCCAAGGGAAGGGCCTGTCCATGGGCTGGGCTGCTGGGCTTCAGGTGAGCTGAATTTGAGCTGCCCTCTGGTCATGGGTAGAGCTTGGAGGGACTCCTTGGGGGATGGTCCTTTGGGAGAATTCATCCCAGAATGTTTGGGGTCGGAAGGGACCTTTAAAGGTCAATCTAGTCCAACCCCCAACAAGATTGGTGCCTCCATCTGAAAACAGGGAGAAGGTTCCCAGTTGCTTGGTCATTAGAGAACTTGTTCTCTTGAGGGTAGGGTTGTCCTCCCACGTAGACACCTCAGACAAGGGCTGTTTCTTCATAGGGGCTCAACCTCAAGCCCAAGACTCCTTGGGAAGGGTCCTTCCCAGCTCTTGGCTCACCTCAACCAGGGGATGGAGAGGTCACTGGGCCAAAGAAGGGCAGAAACTCCCCTTCTAGAGACACGTGGTGGGAGGAACAGCCCCACGAGATGCTGATGTGGCATCTGAGTGATGGCTTCAAGGGTGGCAATTAGGAACCTTCACGTCACATCCAGGAGGGTGTGTTCCATTCATCTAGAAACCACCCCGAGGAGCTAAAAGGCACCTTGTGGTGAGGAGAAGCCACAGGCAAAGCTTCTTGGCTTGATGGCTTTTCATCCCACGTGTGCTCTGGGGATGGGAGAGCAGAGCCTGGGCTTGGCAAGTGCTCCAAGGGCAGCAGGACATCTTCCACAGCTCCCTCTTGGCTGGCTCAGAAGGTGGACCATGGGTGCAGATGGTCACTGGGACTGCTCTTCAGCTGCTTCATGGGTTGGTGGAACTAATTCAGGTGTAGCCTCAAAGGTTGGGAGGGACCTTCAAGATCATCTTGTTCCATGAGCAGGGACACCTCCCACTAGAGCCAGCCTGGCCTTCAAAATGGCCAGGGATGGGGCTTCCACCACCTCTCTGGGCAACCTCACCCAAGCTTTCCCCACCCTCCTGGGCAAGAACTTCTTCCTAAGGTCTCATCTCAATCTCCCCACCTCTAGTTTGGACCCATTCCACTTAGTCCTACCTCAAAAGTCCCTCCCCAGCTTTCTTGGAGCCCCCTGAAGGCCACCAGAAGGTCCCCTTGGAGCACCTTCCATGGAGAGGTTCAACAAATGAGTAGATGTGGTGCCTCCAGCCACGGTCTAAAGGTCAGGGAGATGTTGAATGAAGGCTGGACTTGATCCTAGAGGTCTTTTCTAACCCAGATGATTCTATGGTCAGAGCCTCTTGGGGTCATGCAGGTGTCACCGTGGCTTTGAAAATGTTGGTGCCACCTTCCCATGAGTGATGATCCCATAAATCAGGGAATCATAGAATGTCTGGGGTTGGGAGGGACCTTGAAAGGTCAATCTAGTCCAGCTCCCAACAAGATAGAGGAGGTAGAGATGTCCCTGCTTGTGTAGGGAGGTTGGGCCAGATGACCTCGAGAGGTCCCTTCCAGCCTCAAACATTCTGGGATTCTGCAGAGCTTCAGTTTTTCCCAAGCTAAGAAGGTTGGAGGACTTGTATGGGCAGAGTTGGGGAGATGCTGGTCTTAGGTCTTCACCCTCTGACCCCATCACCTGCAGGTTTGTTGTGGGTACCACTGAGCTACAGGTGTAGGAAGACCCAGGAGGTCGATAATCCCAAAGGGACCAAGGGGTGGGGTGGGTGGGGTGGGTGAAGCAGCTTTGATGGGATCCATTTCCAGGTTGCTCATCTCCCAGCTGTCACTGGGGTTGAGGATGGGTTGAGGTGGCACCTCCATGGCAGGGTGTTGCTGGGTGAGGGGAGGGTGGTAGCAGAGCAGGAGCAGGCTTGGCTTGCTGGTTTCTCACCATCCCAGCAGAAGATGGTGGAGGAGAAGCTCAACATGAGCTCGGAGGGGACCTTCTTGTGACCTTCCAGGATCTGAAGGAGGCTCCAAGAAAGCTGGGGAGGGACTTTTTGAGGTAGGACTTGGAATGGGTCAAAAGTAGAGGTGGGGAGATTGAGATGAGACCTTAGGAAGAAGTTCTTCACGTTGAGGGTGGGGAGAGCCTGGGTGAGGTTGCCCAGAGAGGTGGTGGAAGCCCCATCCCTGGAATTCTGAGCAACCTGCTCTAGTGGGAGGTGTCCCTGCCCCTGGAACTAGATGATCTTGAAGGTCCCTTCCAACCCTGATGATTCTAAGATTCCTCCAGAGCTCAGTTCTAGATCTGATGAAGGTTTTTCTCTCCCCTCTTCCTTAGGAGATGCTCAGAGGAGCCAAGGGAGCATCGCTGGAGATTTGAGACAAACCCAAGGGCACTGGTGAGTGAGTGTGTGGCCTTGTGGTGGCTTTGTGGGGAAGGCCTGGTGGCTCCTTGAAGGAGGACATGAAGAGCAGGCAGGAGATAAGCTGGAGTGTGAGACAATATTAATGCTTGGAGGCCTTTTGGCTTTGGTTGGGCTTGGACCTGTCTCAGACCCAGTCATGGGGCTGTGATCTGGGGGACCTTTCAAGGTCCTCTCCACCTTTGGCTGTGTGCCTGGAGGGCTTGGATGGGATGAAAGGAGCATCTTGGGTTTATTGCCTGAACTTTGGGATGAGCCAGAGTTGATGGTGTTGAACAAAGTTCTCTTGTGTTGCACCAAGTTGGGGGCTGATCTTCTTATGATGTCTTCTCATGAGCACCTACCTGGGTTCTCACTGCTCAAACCCTTTAGCAGAGTTGTTTGGGTTGGAAGGGACCTTCTAAGGTCATCTGGTCCAACCCCCCTGCACTGAGCAGGGACATCTGCACCTAGAGCAGCTTGCTCAGAGCCGCCTCCAACCTCGCCTGGGATGGGGCATCAACCACCTCAACCAAGGTCTCACCACCCTCAGCTGAAAAAATTTCTTCCTTATGTCTCTTCTTGGGTCTGGGCTACCTGGATGTGCAAGATTGGTGGTGGTGGTGGTGGATGAAGCCTGGGAGATGTGGGTTTCAAGGCTCCTTTCAGCTCCTCCTAGTAGAGGGAAGAGCTGATTTGGCTTGGAAGGGACCTCAAAGATCATCTAGGTCCAACCCCCCACCATGGGCAGCGACACCTCCCACTAGCCCAGGTTGCTCCAAGCCCCATCCAGCCTGGTCTTGAACATCTCCAGGCATGGGGCTTCCACCACCTCTCTGGGCAACCTCAACCAGGCTCTCCCCACCCTCCTGGGCAAGAACTTCTTCCTGAGCTCTCATCTCAATCTCCCCACCTCTACTTTTGACCCATTCCAAGTCCTACCTCAAAAAGTCCCTCCCCAGCTTTCTTGGAACCCCCTTCAGATCCTGGAAGGGCCACCAGAAGGTCTCCTTGGAACCTTCTCTTCTCCAGCCTCAACAACCCCAACTCTCTCAGTCTCTCCTCGGTGCTCCAGCCTCTGATCATCCTCATGACCCTTCTCTGGACACCTTCCAGCACCTCCAGATCCTTCTTGTGATGGGGGCTCCAGAATTGGATGCAGTAAAAACTTTATATCCCCCCCACCAAGAGCTGCAGCTGCTCTTGTGTCCCCCCCCTCCATCTTTACAGGCTCTGGAGCAGCTCCTGGAGTGTTTGACCCATGTCAGGAGGGACATATTGAGGTTCTGCTGGTGCAAAATCAGCTTCTTTCCTTCTTATGTAGCTTGAGAAATGGTTTTTGTGGCGAGAGGAAGAGTCTGATGAGGGTTTTCAAGTGCCAGGCTGGGATTGCAGGGAATCAAACTGGGGTGTAAAAGGGGAATCAATAAAAAAGGACCCATCTTGTATGGTCTGAACCCTTTTCTGGCTCTTCTTAGGCACATCAAGGCAGCTCCAACCCCTTAGGAGCCCTTCAGCCCCTAAAATTGGATTTTCACCCCTACATTTCCAGATCAAGTTGTCCCTTGGTCTCACCTGTCAAGAGGACATTGAGAAGAGGAGCTGAATGTCCCAAAACAGCAGCCTAGGTACTTGTGGGAGGAACATGGCAGGGCAAGTGTGTAAAGGACAAAAAACCCTTTAATTTTGCCCCAAGATGAGTTTGCTTTTGGGAGGAGAACTTTTTATTCCAATCATTGCCCTGGGTCCTCTATATTAGTGGGCAGGAGGCACCTCTGAGTTGTTTTGTGAGCAGAAAAAAGGTGAATTATTATGGAACAGGAGCTTTTAATGCTGGTTGAGACGTGGAGAATGATGCTGGCTGGTGCAAAGGGACCCACCAAAACCCTGGTCCCTTGAGATGCTCCTTCAAGGCTGCAAATCTTCCTTCTCCACATGTGACCACAAGACAAAACCCTCCCTGATTTCTTCTGCCATCACTTCCCCCTCTTCTTGCAGCTCCACATAAATGACATTGATGCTCCCACCCCCCCAGAAGATGTTTCCTAGCAAGGAAAAAGAACCTGGCTTCATCCACCACTCACCTCCTGCTGCTGCTACCTCCAGAACTTGGGGTGGAGTGGAAAGGGGGAGTTAATGGAGAGGGGTCCTCAGTTGGTCACCCAATTTCTGCAGCTTTTCCAGTGGCCTGGGGTGAGATTTAATGCATGGAGCTGGAGCTGGATGGCTGGACAGGGTTGGTTTATCCCCCCCCCCTTCATCTGAGCTCTCAGCCCCAAAGCAGGTCAAGACTCTCCTGCCATTGTGTGGCTGAGAACAAGATCTGCTTGATGAAAAAAGGAGAAAATAAAGGACTTAAAAGAAATTGCTGCTTTGGACCCACCACTTTCAAGTCCCACAATGCATCAAAGGCCCCTCGTGCAGGCTTTGAAAGGGGGGTGAAAGGCTCTGCCTGGCTTTGGGGTGGAAAATGAATAATAAAAGCAGCCCAAGTGGCTGGAAATTAATTGAGGAGCACCTTGAACTCCCTTGCCTCTGCTGGGTTTGCTCCTCAGAAGGGTTGCTAACAAAAGGCTGGGGGGAAAAATGACATTTGGAACCCCGTTTTCTGCCTTGAAATCCCCTTTTTGTAATTATGGGGTTTTTTTTTTTTGGCCGTGCTTCCTCATATGAGAGTTACTGATAAAAAGATGAAATGAAGGCCAGGTCTCAAATGCAGCTCAGGAGGTTTCCCACCAACCCCCCCCCTTCCCCACCACCACCACAGCTTTTTGTTCCAAGTGTTGCTTGGGGGATGCTCGTGGAGTTTAGGGATGTCTTAAGGAGAAAAAAACCCCGTGAAAATCAATTTATTGGGGTGATTTTGGCTTTTGGGCCAAGCAAGCCACCTTTGGGTGGAGTTGGGACCTCTGTTGATGAGCTGGTGCTCCTTGTATCAGGAGCTGGGTGCCATGGTGGAGGTTCCAGGTGGTGTTTCTGGTGTCACCGTGGGTGCTGGAGGTGCTGGTTGGAGCTTGAGGTGCTTCTTGGTGTCACTCGAGGGCTTAGATGTGGTGGTTCCTCATGCTGGCCAGGCTGGGACTTGGGAGCTGCAGGTTGTGTGGCTCAACTTCTACCTTGACTCATGAGATGTGGGGTCAGGTCCAAGTGTGGCTGAGGGGAGGTTCATCCTGTTGGGACTGGAGGCACCTGGGATGGTTCTGGGGTCGTGAAGGTGGACAAAGACCCCTAAGATCAAGTCCAACCATCAACCCAACGCCCCCATGACCACTAAACCATGCCCTGAAGCTCCACATCTACTCCTTTGTTGAACCTCTCCAGGGATGGTGACTCCAGCACCTCTCTGGGCAGCATTCCATGATCCATCACCCTCATGTTAAAGACCTTTTTGCTAACATCCAACCTCAATCTCTCCTTTCCCTTGGACAACCTCTTGAGCTTGGGCAACGAGTCCCCCTGCAAGGGAGGAAGAGCTTGGTCTGGGTCTCCTCAGACCCAACTGGTGGGTGTTGGGCTCATTTTGCTGCTCTTCCAGCAGAGCATGGCAGGACATGACCTTTTCCTCTTGCAGGACATCTTCTGCAGGGGTTCTCTGGTCCATGCTTGGCTTCCTAGGACATCTCTGAGCCAAGGAAGCCAGAAGATCAGCTGATGTTTGCTTCTCTCCTGTGCGTGCCACCTTGGCCATGGTCCTGCTTCTGCTTTGCTGCCCGTTGTGGGGAGAACATAAAATCCCCTCTAGTGTCACCCTAATATATAGAGGCAGCAAAATGTTGGAAGCCATGAGGTTCCTCTGGGGAACTTGAAGGTCTCAGAAGCCCAGGGGGGTCATCCAGGCTCTCCTGAACCTGGTCTGCTGGTGGCTCTTGGCTCAGGAGAGCTCTGGATGAGATGGAGTGTCAGGGGAAGGAAAGGGAAGGGGTTTATTTAGCTTGGCTGTGAAGCTCTATGGTCATGGGGTGACTTCTCTTAAGGAGAGAGACTCAGAGAGTTGGGGTTGGTCAGGCTGGAGAAGAGAAGGCTCCAAGGGCACCTTCTGGTGGTCTTCAGGGGGCTCCAAGAAAGCTGGGGAGGGACTTTTGAGGTAGGACTGGGTCCAAACTAGAGGTGGGGAGATTGAGATGAGACCTTAGGAAGAAATTCTTGGCCCAGGAGGGTGAGAGCTTGGGTGAGGTTGCCCAGAGAGGTGCTGGAAGCCCCATCCCTGGAGATGTTCAAGCCCAGGTTGGCTGGGGCTGTGAGTGATCTAGTGGGAGGTGTCCCTGCCCATGGTGGGGGGGGTTGGAAGTGGATGATCTTGAAGGTCCCTTCCAACCCTGATGATTCTCTGATGGGTGTTGGAGGGACACCAGCCCTGCAGGTCTCCCATGGCTTCCCTCCACTCTGGCTGATAACCCAGAGCATTTAGGAGAAGTTCTGCTCCTTGCTGCCCTTCAGTTCTACCCAGCTCCAAACTCCACCAGCATCAGGAGAGCTTCTCCTCCTGCCTTCAGCTGCCCCCAGCAAGGAGCTGTGACACGAACCTCGGTTGTCACAACTTATTCCTGGTGGCAAGTGCACCTCCCTTGGTGACCTCTCACAGTGGGGAGTGGAGGGAAGGGGCTGGTGGTTCCCTCAGGGCTGTCAGAGCTGGGGAGCATCAAGAGAAACCCTCCCTGAGGGACCTCAGAGCTGGGTCAAAAGCTTGTGAAGCTCTTGGCAGCTCTTGTTTGGGGCTGTCGTGCTGAAGGGAGACCCTGCCAAGGAGGTCACAGGCTGGACTGGAAGGGATTTGGGGTTTTGAAATGATCTTTGGGGTTTGGCAGCCCTGGCAGGATTTAACTGGTGGAAGGCCAGCCAGGAGTCAACCAGCCAGCTGAGGTTGAGTGTCCTTGTTGGTGGCACCTGCTGGGCTTTCTCCAGCAAGGTGAAGCTGGGGGGGCTTCAGTAGATGTTGTGGTCACCCCTGAAATCTTTTCTTGAACCTTTGGCATCGTTTCATAGAATCGTTTAGGTTGGAGAAGACCTCCAGGGTCATCAAGTCCAACCTTTGTCCAGCATCTCCTTGACCCCTAGACCATGTCTGGAGGAGCTACATCTACTTGTCTGTTGAACCCCTCCAGGGATGGTGCCTCCAGCACCTGGGCCAGCCCCTGACCACTCTCAGGAAAGAACTTCTTCCAAATGTCCCACCTAAACCTCTTCTGGTGCAACTTGAGGCCATCACCTCTTGGCCTGTCGTTGGTTCCTTGGGAGAAGAGCCCAACCCCAGCCTCACCACAACCTCCTTGTAGGTAGAGAGCAGTGAGGTCTCCTCTCCACATGGGGCTACAGGTGTGATGGGTGTTGCTTCTTCTCCTTCTGCCCAGGAGGTTGGTAGATCTGAGGTGGCTTCATCCCTGCTGCTTTCAGGACAAGAGGTGATGGCCTCAAGTTGCACCAGGGGAGGTTTAGGTTGGACATTAGGGAGAAGTTCTGGTCAAACACTGGCCCAGGCTGCCCAGGGAGGTGGTGGAGTCCCCATCCCTGGAGGTGCTCAACAAAGGAGGAGATGTAGCTCCTCAAGACATGGTCTGGGGGTCAGGGAGATGGTGGCCAAAGGTTGGACGTGACGATCCTGGAGGTCTTCCCCAACCTAAATGACTCCATGGTTCTACCAAGTAGCCTCAGGGGGCTGCAAACTTCATCCTACATCTCACCACCCACCAGAAGTCCCATCCATCAGTGGGATCTGAGCAGTTCCCTGCTCACAGAATGATTTATTTTGCCCTATAATTCAAGATATTCATGCAGAGGGGTGGAAGGTGGGGGAAGATCTCTTCATTGTGAGCTCTCCAAGCCCACTTTGGGTCTGTCTTGGTTGATAGAGGAGCTGTGAAGAGCTCCAAGCTCCAGCCTCTGATGATAAGGGACTTCTGGAAGAGGTTTCCTCTTTGATGGACCATCTGGAAGTGGGGGGAAAGGCTGTTAGAAGACAATTGCTGGCTGATTGAGAAGGTTGAGGAGATCCTCTTCAGCAGGAGGTGGATGCTGGAGAGCAGCTCGAGTGGTGCTTTTAAGAAATAGACCATGAAAGGACATTTTATCTTCTGCTCTGATCCCTCATAGAACGTTTGAGGGACCTCTAGAGCTCATCTGGTCCAACAAGCAGGGACATCTCGACCTAGGGCAGGTTGCTCAGAGCCCCATCAAGCCTGAGCTTGAAGGACTCCAGGGATGGGGCCTCCACCCCCTCTCTGGGCAGCTCCTTCCACTGATCCTATCCAATTAAATATTAGAAATTAATATTCCACCCCCATATTAAAGAGTTTTCTTCTAATCTCCAGCCTAAATCTCTCCTTTCCCAGCTTAAAACCATCACTCCTGCTCCTCTCATCACAAACCCTTTGGAAGAGACCTTCCCCTGCCTCCCTGTAGGACCCTTCAGGTCCTGGAAGGTCACTCGAAGGTCCCCCCAGCAACCCAAAGTCCAACCACTTTCTTTGAGGCTTGTTCACCCACTGGGTTGGCCATTGAGCAAGGGTGGATGGGTGGAGTTGGGTCCCACCAGGCTGGTGTGCAGGGAAAGTCATCCTAGACTCAGAGAACATCTCAAGCTCATGGTCTAGGGGTCAGGGAGATGTTGGATGAAGGTTGGACTTGATCCTGGAGGTCTCTTCCAACCTAAATGAGTCTATTTGATGATTCTAAGTTGGGAGGGATCCATAAGACTCATCGAGTCCAACTCCCTGCTCCTCACAGGGCTACCTAAAGCTAAACCATGTGAGCTCCAGAAGCTCCTTGACAAAGTTGGGGCCACCACCACTCCCCTGAGGACCCTTTTCTGGTGACCTTCTCTTCAAGGAACCTTTTCTTCAAGTCCAACCTCAGCTTCCCTTGATGCATCTTCCTTCCATGGTGCTGTCACCTTGATGGGTGGCAATGCTCATGCCCCACGTGAGGTCTCCTCCAGCCCCTGGCTCCCATGAGTTGGGGTGTGGAGCTGCAGGGAAGGTGGTGGCTCTATGAGAAGCTCCTCTCCAAGCCCTTGGGCTTCTTTGAAGGCTCCAGGTTGCTGGGGCTGTATTTTCTTCTCCTCATGTCCCTCCTGCCTTCAGGTGGTCCCTGTGGAGCAGGGGTTGGAATCATAGAATGGGTTGGGTTGGAAGGGACCTTTCAAGGTCATCTCAGCTGAGCAGGGACATCTGCAGCTATCTCAGGTTGCTCAGAGCCCAAACCAACCTCCCCTGCAATGGGGCCAGGGATGGGGCATCAACCACCTCTCTGGGCAACCTCCACCAGGTTCTCCCCACCCTCAGCGTGAAAACTTTCAACCCCATGGGCTGCTCTGTGAGCACAGAGGACCTCTGAGAAGCTCTCACAAGCTAAAGGGGATGAGGAACCTTGAAGGGGAGGTTGGGAGAGGGTGAAGTGACTCAACGAGATGGACATCAAGGAGGGGGGAAGGATGAGTTGGAGAGATGCAGGTAGACCTGGGAGGCTTCGAATGGGAGTCAACGGGGCTAGAGGGTGACCTGGCTGCTGTGATGAGACCAAGCTGTGGTGTCTTTGGTGAGCAAACCCTCTTCCAGTGATGGTCCAGGTGTGGAAGGGGCAGATGGAGTGGAGGAGAAGTTTCTGCTGGTCTCCTAAGGCAGCTCAGCAGCTGGAATTGAGGAGAGTGGTCAACGGGGAGCTCTTTGAGGACCATCTGCGAGCCAAGGGCAATGAGGACAACTACCAGCCAGAGGGAAAAGTCACCAAGAGAGAGGCTGGGAAAAGCTTGCAGGGGTGGCAGAGGCAGAGAAAAGGGGATGTCCAAGCTCAGCAGTGGCCAGGGAAGGTCCATTAGATGTTTCTCCTCGCCATATCTCAAGGTCTTTTGAAGGAAGCGTGAGAAAAATGCTCTCCCGTTGGGTTGGGTTATGGAATCATGGGATTGTTTTGGTTGGAAGAGGCCTTTAAGGTCACCAAATCCAAGAGTTAACCCAGCACTGCCAGGGCACCACCAGACCGTGTCCTCAAGCACTTCTCCAGCTCAGCTCAGTTCTGGATCCTCCAAAGCTCCAACAAGGCTTGGATGTGGTTTGGGAACAGCCAAGGAAGCAAGAGGAGAAGACATGGACTTGGAAGAGGGGTTAGACCTCCTTAGAAGAATCTGGAGTTAATTGGGGTTGAGGGGACACCTTCCTGGAGGCACCACTGGGGTTTGGTGCATCAGCTTCTTGGTGTAGGGCAATTGGTGGACCTTGGAATTGACCTAAAGCCATAATTCCAGGTTGCTTGGGCTCTTCAGATGTCTACGTTGGGTGCTTCAGGCACTGGCCCAGGCTGCCCAGGGAGGTGCTGGAGTCCCCATCCCTGGAGGGCTTCAACAAAGGAGTAGATGTGGAGCTTCTAGGGGTCAGGGAGATGTTGGATGAAGGTTGGACTTGATGATCCTCAAGGTCTTTTCCAACCTCAATGGTTTGATGAGTCTATGACGTGGGGTGACTTCTGTTCATTGACAGTATCTTGACCTAACGACCTGTCATAGAATCAGAGAATCATCAGGGTTGGAAGGGACCTTCAAGACCATCTAGGTCCAACCCCCCACCATGGGCAGGGACACCTCCCACTAGATCACTCACAGCCCCAGCCAACCTGGGCTTGAACATCTCCAGGGATGGGGCTTCCACCACCTCTCTGGACAACCTCAACCAGGCTTTCCCCACCCTCAACATGAAGAACTTCTTCCTAAGGTCTCATCTGAATCTCCCCACCTCTACTTTGGACCCATTCCCCCCAGTCCTACCTCAAAAGTCCCTCCCCAGCTTTCTTGGAGCCCCCTTCAGATCCTGGAAGGCCACCAGAAGGTCCCCTCAGAGCCTTTTCTCCTCCAGCCTGACCAACCCCAACTCTCTCAGTCCGTCCTCATAGGAGAGGTTCTCCAGCCTCTGATCATCCTCTTGGACCTTCTCTGGACACCTTCCAGCACATCCAGATCTTTCTTGCCCTAGAGGCTCCAGAATTGGACACAGAGCTCCAGGTGGGGTCTCACAAGGGTGGAGTAGAAGGGGAGAATCCCCTCCCTTGACCTTCTCTTGATGCAGCCCAGGATCCCATTGGCTTTCTGGGCTGCAAGGGTCCACTGGTGGCTCATGTTGAGCTTCTCCTCCACGAGTCCCCCCCAGGTCCTTTCCTTCAGGGCTGCTCTCAAGCCTGCCCACCCTCTATCAGTGCTTGGGGTTGCCCCAACCCAGCTGCAGGACCTTGCACTTGGTCCTGCCCAGCAGGAGAAGACCAGGTGGACATCATGTGGCACATGAGAAATGAGTTTGTCCTGCTCCTCCTTCTCCTTTTTGGTTTTTTAATAGAGAAGTAGGAAAAATGGGCACTTATATTTCAACCTGGTGGAGAAAAAATCCTATTGGAGGCATCAGAGCCAAATCTTTTGGGAGAACTTAGGGGGGGGGTTACAGGCACTCCATAACTGAGGGGATTTGGGGTCAGATCCTGTCTCTGGTGGGTGGGTGACTTGATTCCACAGCAGATCCAGGGTCTTACACCTCTCCCTGCATGGGAAATCTTGGGTTCCACCTCTCTGCTTCAAGGTGAGGACCTGGGGGAGGACTTAGGGTCCTTGTTGTTCAATTTGAAGGTTGGGCTTGGTGGTCCTAGAGGGTTTTTCCAACCTAAATGATTCTCTGATTCTGTAATTCTATGATCCGATAATTCTATGATCCTATAATTCTATGATCCTATAATTCTATGATCTTATGAGCCAATGATTCTGTGATTCTATGATTGGTTTAGGTTGGAAGGAACCTCTAGGATGCCATGGGCAGGGACACCTCCCACCAGCCCAGGTTGCTCCAAGCCCCACCCAACCTGCCCTTGGACACCTCCAGGGATGGAGCATCCACAACTTCTCTGTTCCAGGGTCTCCCCACCCTCAGAGTGAAGAATTCCCTCCTCATTTCCCATCTCAATCTCTCCTCTTCCAGTTTGAAGCCACCACCCCTCATCCTATCACTGCAGGTCTTTGTGAAAAGTCCCTCCCCAGCTTTCTTGTAGCACCTTCAGATACTTGAAGGCCACCAGAAGGTCTCCCTGGAGCCTTCTCTTCTCCAGGCTGAACAAGCCCAAGTCTCTTTGGGATGATGGGGTCTTCTGCAAGCTGCTGGCAGCTTGGGGGATGGGAGCTACAACCATAGAATGGTTTGGGTTGGAAGGGACCTCCAAGGGTCATCTAGTCCAAAAGTCTCCACCATTACTGTTCCCAAGGCTTTCTAGGGCTAGGACAAGGGGTTTGAAGCTGGAAAAGGGGAGATTGAGGTTGGACAGCAGGAGAAAATTCTTTAATCTGAGGGTGGTTGATCAGTGGAAGAGGTTGCCCAGAGAGGTGGTGGAGGCCCCATCCCTGGAGTCCTTCAAGATGAGGCTTGATGGGGCTCTGAGCAACCTGCCCTAGGGGGAGAGGTCCCTGCTTGTTGCAGGGGGGTTGGACCAGATGACTTTTGGAGGTCCCTTCCAACCCAACCCATTCTACGATCCCTTGGTTACCAAAAGGACTTCACCTCACCAAACCTGGTGGGACTCAGTGATTTTCAAGGCCAAACTGGTTGGTCTGGGGGTTTTTTCTTGGCCAAGCTTGAAACATTTTTGTGATGTCTAGAGTTGGGCGAGGCTTTGATTTAATGCCTCATCTCCTGTAATCCACCTTCAGCCAGGACAATGTCTTCTAATCCTCTGCTCAGGTGGTGATGGCTGGGGCCTGCTTGGGTTGAACATCTGGATTGTTGACCCCTTTGTGTCCCTGAAGCAAGAGCAGCCCTTGAGGAAGGTTGTGGAGCAGCAAGTTCTCCATCAATGGCTAGTGGCAAAGTCAAGAGGGTGCCCTTAGCCAGAGGTCTTCTCCAACCCCCCATGGTGGACTCTGAAGGTTTAGGACCCATGCAGTGGTAAGAAGTCCTCTGCAAACCCTGGCAGATGGCAGAGAATAGGTTGGAGGTTAAATTCTTCCTCAGAGGGGCTTCAGGAGACCTGAAGACCAAAGGCCTAGACCTCCTGTTGGGTCTTGGGAGTGAGGAGCACCCATCATCTAATGGGCATGGACCTTCCCCACTGCAGAGCCCTCCTCTGCTCTGAACCTGGAGAAGAACAGTGTCCCATGACTTTGCTGAGCCCTACATCTCATCTCCAAGGTTCCCCCAAGCCAGGGATGGATGTTGGCTGGTCGTGCCCAGGTCAAGTGTCTTATCCCACCCACCATGTGCCCCCTGCCCTCCACCTTCACCCCTATGGCATGGGCACCTTTGCACCATCTTCTCCTCACCCAGCCTTCCTCGGGGTCAGGGAGATGTTGGGATGAAGGTTGGACCTGATGATCCTCGAGGTCTTTTCCAACCTCAATGATTCTGTGATGCCTCCTCAGCACCACGTCAGCCACCTGGTCCTCCAAGGAGTTCTCCTTGTAGGGACAGGATGAGGGGTGATGGTTGGAAGCTAGAAAAGGGGAGATTTAGGTTGGACATCAGGAAAAAGTTCTTGAATCTGAGGGTGGTTGATTTAATAGGATCAGTGGAATGGGCTGTCCACAGAGGGGGTGGTGGCCCCATCCCTGGAGACCTTCAAGGTCAGGCTTGATGGGGCTCTGAGCAACCTGCCCTAGGTAGAGATGTCCCTGCTGGTGTAGGGGGGTTGGACAAGATGATCTTTGGAGGTCCCTTCCAACCCAAACCATTCTATGACTCTATGATTCCTGTTAGTCCTCTCCTGGGTCACTCTCAGGAGGGTTAGAATCATAGAATCATAGAATCAGCAGGGTTGGAAGAGACCTTCAAGACCATCCAGTTCCAACCCCCCCTGCCATGGGCAGGGACACCTCCCACTAGATCACTCCCAGCCCCATCCAGCCTGGCCTTCAAAATGTCCAGGGATGGGGCTTCCACCACCTCTCTGGTGGTATCTCCCCACCCTCCTGGGCAAGAACTTCTTCCTAAGGTCTCATCTCAATCTCCCCTCCTCTACTTTTGACCCATTCCCCCCAAATCCTACCTCAAAAGTCCCTCCCCAGCTTTCTTGGAGCCCCCTTCAGATCCTGCAAGGCCACCAGAAGGTCCCCCCTTGATGATTCCCCATTAAATGACCCATGATTGATGGTGGGACAAGCCAACCTTGCCACCAGACCATCCTACTTGTCCCTTGGGCAGATCAGGGTGGCATTTGCACCCTTCCAGCCACCTCCAGAAGCCCAAGAGCTTCTCAACCAGCTGTTGGAGGGCTCTTGGGAGCTGATTTCAAATCGTTGATGGCTGGTAGCTGCTCTTTAAAGACCTTCTTGGTTCCTAATGGGTTGGAAAGTGCTTCATCCTCCTCCTGCCACACGAGCAGCTGGGGGGGAACGTGGGGCAGGAATATTGATGGAGCCTCTTCTGCATCATCAACTCCCTCCCCATCAGAGCCTGAGCTGCTCGTTTATACCAAGGCAAGTCTAAGCTCTCCAGGATTTTCCACCCAGCACCTTGTTGGTTTTGCTGCCCACGGAGCTGAGGTCCCCTCTGTGCTGCCTCCCATTGCTGGGCAACCCCTTCTTGGTTGACCTGAGAAGGTGCCTGAGGAGCAGAAGTTCCTCTCCCTGCCCTTCATCACCTTGCATTTCTTAAGGAGGAGTCATTAATTTGCTCCACTGTTGCCAAGGTTGCTCCAAGAGCTCCCAAACCACCCCCACCCCCCTTCAGCCCTTCCACAAAGGATGAGATTTGGCCCCCAGCCCTCCAGATTTTTTGAAGTCCCTTAAGAAAGGAGCATTCTACCTCTTGATGTATCTGTTGACCCTTCCTTGTCCCCATGTTAACTGGAGGTTAGCAATCCAGGGACGGATTATTTCCACCCACAACTCACAGCCACTGATCCTCCTCCTCTTGAGGTCCCACTCGCAGCTCTGTGAGATGAGGACAACATGAATTCCCCAAGCACGGGTGTTCCAACACCCTTCTTGTAGAGGGGTTGGACTAGATGACCTTTGGAGGTCCCTCCCAACTTGATACCTTCAACGATTTGGGGCTGCTGCTGGTTTTGGCTGATGTGAGCTGCTTCTTGTTCATAGTACTTGGTGGTGCAGGGCCACGTGTAGCATTTATCTCATAAATGTCTTGTCTTCCACCCTCATGCTCTTGAAAGGACAATCCAGTTCCACGTGGTGGGCTCGGGCTGGGAGAGAAGAGGATTGTGGTTTGGGTTTGGTGGAGTTTTTTGCCTGGGGTCTGCTGTATTTTTGGTCGTGGGTGGGTGGTGGTGAAAAAAAATGGGGGGTGGTGGTGAAGTCTGGGGGTACAGAGGGTGGACATGGGTGGCAGGAGTGTTTTGTTGACCTCACGGCAGGCTCCAGCCCATTCAGGCTGGGAGGAGGTGGGCAAATGGCCTCTTTCCTCCTTGGGAGAAGATGGGGACGTGCCAGCTCCTCCTGAGCATCCCTCACTGCTGGCATTTCCCACTCTGGCTTTCCCCTAACGTGAGGAGAGGGGAAACCCAGGGCTAAAGGGACCTGGTAGCATAGAGAGACCACAGGATCCATAGAATCATTGAGGTTGGAAAAGACCTCCAGGATCATCAAGTCCAACCTCTCCCTGACCCCTAGACCATGTCCTGAAGCTCCACATCTACTTGTTTGTTGAACCCCTCCAGGGATGGTGCCTCCAGCACCTCCCTGGGCAACCTCTTCCATGGCCTGACCTCTCTTCCAGTAAAGAACTTCTTCCTAACATCCCATCTAAACCTCCCCTGGGGCAACTTGAGGCCAGCACCTCTTGTCCTGTCATTTCCTTGGGAGAAGAGCCCAACCCCAGCCTCACCACAACCTCCTTGTAGGTAGAGAGCAATGAGGTCTCCCCTCAGCCCCCTCTTCTCCAAGCTCAACACTCCCAGTTCCCTCCATATTCTCTGAAATCCACGCCTGGATCTGAAACCCTTGGAAGCTGGAGGGAATATTTCGAGGAATAGACACAAAAAGGTCCTGCTGTGAAGTTTGGGGCAGCAAGAGATGAGGACGTTGGGGGAGCAGAGGTGTGAGCTGTGGAGGAACAAACCTCTGAAGGGGGGTTGCTGGGCTGTGTGGAGCTCAGGTCCTCCCTCCCGAGCACGGCGTGGAGAAGAAGAAAAACTTGGCTTTCCCTAGGGAAAAGAATGGCCCAGGGTGACCCTTTTCTTGCTGTGGGAAGAATGGTGGGACGCCATCTGTTTCCAGGTAATGAATCTGCTGAGATGTGGGGATTGATGGCACCAAGAGCATTATACCTGAGGGGGCTTGGGAGCTTTCCCATCCAGAAGGTTGCGGTCATGACATGAACACTCTCATTTCATGTCTGGTGAAGTCCCCAGCCTGGAAGCTTTTGTTATCGGGAAGGTAAATCAGGTCAGCCACGGTTTTCTCTCTCTTTTTTATTTAAGGAGAAGTGAAATGGTTCATTTGCCTCTCGCTATGAGTGTGATATTCTGCAAGGAGCTGTGGCCTGATCCACAGCTTTCAGATTGTTTCCACCTACATCAGGGGAGCTTCTGCTGAATTTCTTCTTGCTGGAGAAGGATAACTTTGTGGATGGTGGAAATGAACGTCTGGGCAGTGGGGTTGTCAATGCCCAGAGCCTGGCATGCTGGTTTGATGGGCAATGTTCTTGGTTGTCCTCAGCCCATCCAAGGGTGGGATGGTGCAAGCAGACCCAGCAAGGAGTCGTGGCTCATTTTGTGTGAGAGCCAAGCAACAAGAACCTGCTGGGAGATGAGGAGCCAGGGAAGGTGTTTCAAAAGCTGCTTGTAGCTTGTAGCAGGAGCTGTGAATTGGGCAAGGAGGTTTCAAGTGGTTGCAGTGGAAGCCAGGCTGGAGCCTGCAGCTGTCACTGGGGTCGGGGTCTTTGCAGATGCTCTCCACCACCTCTGTGGTGGAGCAGACTAGCTGCTCTGAGGTGCTGGGAAGGTGTTTTTGGCATTGAGGGTGAAGTAGATGTTCCAAAGCGCCATGTGGTCTGAACCTCCCTGGAGGTTTTCATCTCACCCAGCTTCAGCTGCCCTGGGGTGGGAGAGGTACCTCCCATGAAACTCTGCACCAACCCACCAAGCTCTTCAAAGTGGTCCTTTGATCCACGTGGTGCCTTTTATTATTAATACCAGTTTGTTGTTTAGGACTTATCCTATGATCATTTATTTCCCCCCCGTGTCCTGGGCTGCATCAAAAGAAGTGTGGCCAGCAGGTCAAAGGAGGTGATTCTACCCCACTTCTCTAGTGAGACCCAACCTGTGCCCAGCTCTGGAGGCCCTTGCACAAGAAGGACATGGACCTGTTGGAGAGGGTCCAGAGGAGGGCTACAAAGATCATTAGAGGGCTGGAACAACTCTCCTATGAAGACAGGCTGAGAGTTGGGCTTGTTCAGCCTGGAGAAGAGAAGGCTCCGGGGGGACCTTCTTGTGGCCTTCCAGTATCTAAAGGGGGCCTACAAGAAGGCTGGGGAGGGACTTTTTACAAGGGGTTCTAGTGGTAGGACAAGGGGTGATGGGTTCAAACTAGAAGAAGGGAGATTTAGATTGGAAATGAGGAGGAAATTCTTCACTCTGAGGTGGTGAGACCCTGGCACAGGTTACCCAGGGGGGTTGTGGATGCTCCATCCCTGGAGGTGTTCAAGGCCAGGTTGGATGGGGCTTGGAGCAACCTGGTCTAGTGGGAGGGGTCCCTGCCCATGGCAGAGGTTTGGAACAGGATGATCTTTGAGGTCCCTCCCAACCCATTCTATGCTTATGATGTGATTTTTAGTTGCCAGCCCTGCACAAACAGGAGATGAAATTGAGTCAAAAATCAAGAGGAAGGGAGGGCTGAATCATTAAAACCAAAGTGACCTGGCTGCTGCCTTCAGGCACGTGTCTTCTAACCAAGTAATGAAGTGATACATCATTAATTACATAGTCATGGGTTCAAGGAGGAAGATGTGTGCTCTCCGTGTGCTGCACATGCTCTGAGGAGCAGGAGCTGCTGTCATTCCTTCCTTGCTGGTGGCTTCAGGGATGAGATGAGGTTCCTGGGCCCTGACCTTTAGTGCTGGGAAAGGCCATTATCTCAGGTGAGGTGGCTACAGCTTCATTTTGGGAGATGCAGGAGGATTTAATGTGCTTAGCCTTATGTCACCTCTCTGGTGACATGCCATCAAGCCTTCCGTGTCCTAATCCATCACCCGTGGAGATGACCTTTTCCACCAAGCAAGAGATTGTGCCCAGCTTCATCTTCTTTCATTAAAGTGAGAATAAGACCCAGTGGGGAAAGGTGAATGTTTTCCAAGCAAAATCCAGGTTTAATTCAAAGATTGTGCAGAAGTTGTTGCCACATTCTTGCTAATGTCAGATGGTCCTGAGAGAGTTGGTCTTGTTCAGCCTGGAGAAGGCTCTGGGGAGACCTTCTGGTGGCCTTGCAGGACTTCAAGGGGGCCTAGAAGAAAGATGGGGAGGGACTTTTGAGCAGGGCCTGTTGGGACAGGACAAGGGGTGATGGGTTGAACCTCAAAGAGGGAGATTTAGACCAGCGAGAAGGAAGAAACTTTGATGCTGAGGGTGGGGAGAGCCTGGTTGAGGTTGCCCAGAGAGGCGGTTGATGCCCCATCCCTGGCACCATTGCAGGTGCGGTTGGTTTGGGCTCTGAGCAACCTGCTCTAGTTGCAGATGTCCCGGCTCAGTGCAGGGGGGTTGGGCCAGATGACCTTGAATGGTCCCTTCCAACCCAAAGCATTCTATGGTTCCATGATTTATGGCCTTGTGACACTGCAGGGGAGGAAGGACTGGGCGCTGTGGATCAGGAAGGGTTGGGAGCTGTGGGACCAGCCTCACCCAGAGGTAATTGCATTTCCAGGGCTGGTACCAGTCCCTACTGGAACAGATATACTGGGAAAAGAGGGGAGATGAGGTTGCAGCAACTCCTCTGAAGGCTTCCCGGTGAAGCCATATGATGTAGCAACATCCCACCATATACCTGCACATACAGTGTGTGTATGTACACCCTCTACTCCTCTACAACATCATCTTGGCTGCATCCAGCCCCGTCCCCTCCACAGAAACCAAACTCTGTATCCATTTCTTGAGGAAGTCTCATCAATGATTGTCTTTCCATTGAAGACGTTGGATCCTCATTGAGTTCCACCTCCCTCCTTAGGATCAATCTGGGTTATGGCCATTAAGGTTTCAGACACGAGATCACTGAGACTGTTTTAGCAAAGCACTTAATCGACGTTGGCTTTCACTGGTCTGCTTTAGAGCTTTTAGTTTTTTTCCTTTTGGGTGAGGCTGTTGTGAGAGCAGCTTCACATGCACACATGGCCTGGACCAGCCAATCTGCCCAGTCCACTGGTAATTCATCCTCTCACTGGGATCTCCTCCTCATCTGCAGAGCGTGGAGCTGCTAGCAAGGAATTCTCTTCCACGACTCACCCATTCTCCCCTTCTCAGTGCCCACAATTAGCTTTTAAAGATGGAAAACCAGCAGCTCTTTATGAGCTATGAGCACAGAGACCTTCTGAAACCTGGTGGGTCCCCATCCTCTTCACCCCTCTTTTGACCGAGCTGGTGGTACCCCAGCAATGAAGGTGTGCATCAAGGTTGTGGGCTCAAACCTCTTCCTTCCATTTATTCCACTTATTCCATTTATTCTTATTCCATTTATTCTTTGAAATAAGAACATTTTGAAGTACTTATCCAAGGCTTAACTTTGCTGCCTGGAGAGGGGTGTGGAAGTTAGTGGAGATACCCACCACACATGTGGATGGGTAGACACCTTGAGGAGACCTCACTGAGCTTTTCCATGTGCAAGCATTTTCTGTGAGATCTTGGGGGAAATTTTATATATATATATATATATATTTTTTACCAACAGGTTTTGGCAGTAAAATAGGGATGTTTGAGGGGGAAAAATATTTTCCTTTGAAAAATGTGACTGGTGCAGCAGGTCTTGTTGTAGAAAATATCTTCTTCTGGCTCTCAGAGAGCTGGATTCACTGGGGTTGATTATTGGGCTTTTACCAGCTAAAGTTTGAAACCAGCCTGGAAAACTCAGGTTTGAAAGGAAAAATTGCAAAAATTCACAAAACACTTGTGCCAGTTTATTCCTCAGGAAAAAAAAAAAAATCAATAGAAAACAAAACTGTGTTAAAATTAAT
>VYZX01025287.1:143445-169324 GCA_013401335.1 Brachypteracias leptosomus | reverse complement strand
TATTAAATATGTATTTTAGGATATGTTTTATTAAACATATATTATATATAAATATATATAATTCTAATTAAATTAAAATATAAAATGTAGAAATATGTATTATATATAATATAAAAATATCATATGAGGTATAGAATGTATAATTTAAATAAAATATATCCTAAAATACGTATTAAAAATAGATTACAGTATATTCTTCTGATTGGACAGGCATCTTTTAAGTGCTCTTTCTTCTGGGAAGCTTTCCATTCAATGTACCTGTAATTAGAGTTTCCCCAACCTGGGATAAGCAATTGTTACAACCTTTTCTCTTGGTTTTGGGGTTTTTTTCTAATTAGTTGTTTCCTGTCCTGCTCGTGAACCAAGGTGGGATCTGGCACAACCTTTTCCTCTCTTCTTTCTCCTGTTATTCTGATTTCACACCCTGTTAGGAGTTTATCTCCCTTTATAGTCTAGGAGACCTGTTCATCCTCCTATTAACAAAAAACTGGACACCAACTTCACATGGAAAATGGGAAATCACTGCCGGGGTTCAGTGGGGACCTACTGGTCTGCAGTGATTTGGGATTTAAAGCCACCACTGAAATGTTTCAGGTGTCACTGTGCCCCCCAAGCCCTCTTCTGTATGAAAATGTTGGGTTTGGCTTGCAGGAATTTGGGGGCATTTCGAATCATAGAATCGTTTTGGTTGGAAAAGACTACAAGGATCTTTGAGTCCAACCATTCCCCTATCCCTGCCAGGGCACCACTAACCCCTGTCCCTCAGCACCACATCTCCACACCTTGGAAACCCCTCCAGGGATGGGGACTCCACCTGGCACAGCCCTTCACAACCCTGCCCAGCAAGACATTTCTCCTCAGCTCCAACCTAAACCCCCCCTGGTGCAACTTGAGGCCATTTCCTCTTCTCCTGTCCCTTGTTCCTTGGGAGAAGACCCAACCCCACCAGGCTCCAACCTCCTTGCAGGGAGTTGTGCAGAGCCAGAAGGTCTCCCCTGAGCCTTCTTTGCTCCAACCCCCCCAGCTCCCTCAGCTGCTCCTCCCCACACTCCTGCTCTAGACCCTTCCCCACCTTCCTTGCCCTTCTCTGGCCACACTCCAGCCCCTCAGTGGTGTTGGGGACACTTCCATAAAACTATCTTGAGGAACATCACCATGATCAACGCACTTCATTAGCATAGGATGGATGTAATTGTTTCTTCACCAAGTTGGCTTTGGTGGATTGATGAAAGCAATGATGGAAACAAAAGTACCATTTTTTTGTGGGAAATGAAGAGTCACTCGAGGTGTGGGTGGGTGGGTGGTTGGGTGGGTGCTGCCAGTGGGAGCACCAGCACCAGCAGTGGGTGGCAAGTGCTGCTCCTCTCCACGCCAGCTTGGCAGCCTCTGGATGCTGCCCAGGTTTTGCTCTGCCCTTATCTGGGGCCAGACATATTGTTCTCAGCAACTTCATGTACTGATTTACCCAGACACTCCTTAGAAACCCGGGAGTCAGAGGAGCTGCAGATAGTGGTTTGGGTGTGGGGATGGAAGCTGCATTTTTTTTCCCCTACAGACCAAGAAAACATGTAATAAAAGTTTCAGAAGTAAAGGTGCTCAGACGGAGCTCTTCCAAGCCATGTCTGGGAGTGCCAGGTTGCCCCAGGCTACCTTACATTTGATTTTGCCTCGTGCTCCAGAAAGATTTCCCTTGTATAAACGATTTTGGTTTGTTTTGGGGTTTTTTTTTAATGTGCTTCTATAAAGGAAAACCAGCAGGAGGGCACCTAAGATGGAACTCGGTGCTCGGCTGCTCTGGTCAGGTCTATTGTATTGAGAAAACATCTGTATTTCCTTGTTGTCATAGCACCTGTGGCAGAAAGGAACGAGGTTTTTCTTTGTTAAATGCAGTGTTTTGCTTAATGCTGTGAGGTATCAAGAGTAGAATCTCAAGAATGAGCTGATCTCTAGGGGCACCCATTGAGGAGAAGAGGAGAGACCCGTATTTCATAGAATCACAGAATGGTTTGGGTTGGAGGGACCTCAAAGATCATCTCATTCCAACCCCCCTGCCATGGCAGGGACACCTCCCACTACACCAGGTTGCTCCAAGCCCCGTCCAGCCTGGCCTTGAACACCTCCAGGGATGGAGCATCCACAACCCCCCTGGGCAACCTGTGCCAGGGTCTCACCACCCTCAGAGTGAAGACATGATGGAACAACCTGTTGGGGTTGCAGACATGCTGGCGAGCTTGGGGCAGTGGAGGTGGCATACTCTGGTGAGCCAGGCTCTGGTGGGGTGATGTCCCTCCTGGGGACATCCTTGTGGACTGAGACTGCAAGAGGTGGGTGCAGGATGGGGTCATTGGCTGCATGGGTGCAGCTGAGATGACCAGGAGGTGGCTTCTAAATCTGGGTGCCAGGGGGGGTTGAAGCCCCACATTGGGCAATTGGGTAGGGTTTTTTTTCTCCTGTGCAACTTGGTCTAGGTGATCCTGCTCTGGTGGGGGGATTGGACTAGATGATCCAAGAAAGCTGGGGAGGGACTTTTTAGGATGTCGGGTAGTGGTAGGACTGGGGGGAATGGGTCAAAACTCGAGGTGGGTAAATTCAGAAGAGACCTTAGGAAGAAGTTCTTCCCCAGGAGGGTGGGGAGACACTGGCCCAGGTTGCCCAGAGAGGTGCTGGAAGCCCCATCCCTGGACATTTTGAAGACCAGGCTGGATGGGGCTGTGAGCAACTGATGTAGTGGGAGGTGTCCCTGCCCATGGCAGGGGGGTTGGAACTGGATGATCTTGAAGGTCCCTTCCAACCCTGACGATTCTATGATTCAATGATCTTTCAAGGTCCCTTCCAATCCCTAACATTCTGTGATTCTGTGTTTTCATAATCACTCATTCCTTGGATTAAACACCCAATTTGGGGTCTTATCACTTGGATAACACCGTGACTCGGGACTTGGGCAAACAAACCGCACTTTGAAGATGACTTATCTCCATCTTCTTGCTCGCTTGGGTCATTCATAAGCCAAACATGATTTTTCAGGTGTGTATTATGCAGTCGGTGTCAAAAGAGAAGGTTTTCATACATACACACCCCCTGTCAGCCAAACAGGTGCCTGGTTTGCAGGAGAAGCAGAGCGTGTCGGTAGGAAAGTCACCCTCAGCAGAACCCAACCAAGCACATGGTCAGGGGTCACCAGTTACACCTGGGAAGGGCTCAACCCTCAGAGCGGAGAACAAAAAAAGGTTGCAATAAATCTGCTTTGAGAAAAAATGAGATGAAAAGAAATNTTTGTTAAATGCAGTGTTTTGCTTAATGCTGTGAGGTATCAAGAGTAGAATCTCAAGAATGAGCTGATCTCTAGGGGCACCCATTGAGGAGAAGAGGAGAGACCCGTATTTCATAGAATCACAGAATGGTTTGGGTTGGAGGGACCTCAAAGATCATCTCATTCCAACCCCCCTGCCATGGCAGGGACACCTCCCACTACACCAGGTTGCTCCAAGCCCCGTCCAGCCTGGCCTTGAACACCTCCAGGGATGGAGCATCCACAACCCCCCTGGGCAACCTGTGCCAGGGTCTCACCACCCTCAGAGTGAAGACATGATGGAACAACCTGTTGGGGTTGCAGACATGCTGGCGAGCTTGGGGCAGTGGAGGTGGCATACTCTGGTGAGCCAGGCTCTGGTGGGGTGATGTCCCTCCTGGGGACATCCTTGTGGACTGAGACTGCAAGAGGTGGGTGCAGGATGGGGTCATTGGCTGCATGGGTGCAGCTGAGATGACCAGGAGGTGGCTTCTAAATCTGGGTGCCAGGGGGGGTTGAAGCCCCACATTGGGCAATTGGGTAGGGTTTTTTTTCTCCTGTGCAACTTGGTCTAGGTGATCCTGCTCTGGTGGGGGGATTGGACTAGATGATCCAAGAAAGCTGGGGAGGGACTTTTTAGGATGTCGGGTAGTGGTAGGACTGGGGGGAATGGGTCAAAACTCGAGGTGGGTAAATTCAGAAGAGACCTTAGGAAGAAGTTCTTCCCCAGGAGGGTGGGGAGACACTGGCCCAGGTTGCCCAGAGAGGTGCTGGAAGCCCCATCCCTGGACATTTTGAAGACCAGGCTGGATGGGGCTGTGAGCAACTGATGTAGTGGGAGGTGTCCCTGCCCATGGCAGGGGGGTTGGAACTGGATGATCTTGAAGGTCCCTTCCAACCCTGACGATTCTATGATTCAATGATCTTTCAAGGTCCCTTCCAATCCCTAACATTCTGTGATTCTGTGTTTTCATAATCACTCATTCCTTGGATTAAACACCCAATTTGGGGTCTTATCACTTGGATAACACCGTGACTCGGGACTTGGGCAAACAAACCGCACTTTGAAGATGACTTATCTCCATCTTCTTGCTCGCTTGGGTCATTCATAAGCCAAACATGATTTTTCAGGTGTGTATTATGCAGTCGGTGTCAAAAGAGAAGGTTTTCATACATACACACCCCCTGTCAGCCAAACAGGTGCCTGGTTTGCAGGAGAAGCAGAGCGTGTCGGTAGGAAAGTCACCCTCAGCAGAACCCAACCAAGCACATGGTCAGGGGTCACCAGTTACACCTGGGAAGGGCTCAACCCTCAGAGCGGAGAACAAAAAAAGGTTGCAATAAATCTGCTTTGAGAAAAAATGAGATGAAAAGAAATAAAACAAACCCCAAACCAAACAACCCACAACAAAAAAAACCCCAATTTTTTTTTTCCCCCCCTTCCCGGAGAACTCCACGTGCTTGTTTGAAAAGGAAAAGATCCAGGTGAAAATCGGCCGAGGTCCCGCACGTCATGTAAGACCTTGATAGTACAGGTGGATGAGGAAGGGCTCGGTGCCAAATTCTTTTGGTTGAGAGGGAGTGGTGGGAGTGAATTCTCCCAACCGCTCCTAGAAAGGCTTTAACTTTCCACACACACAAATCAATGACAATCTCCGCTCGGCTGCAGCCACCCGAGGAGAGACGCTGCCGGATCCCCCGAGCAGCCAAGGCAGCAGAGGGGAGCACCAGGGTCGGCACCCAGGGTGGGGAGGTGAGTTGGATGCTCTACTTTCCAAAATAAGTCATTTTTTTGGTAATATTTACCCCCCACCCCACCTTCCTTTCAGGGTTTTGTTGAGGGGAGGGGAAGGTGGAATTTCATGCTCGGAGGCTGACCGTGCCTGTGGCAGGGATCTTCGTAGAGATCCTCTGTGCTAATCTATCGCCATTTACATGCGTTTTTTAATTGCTGCTTCAACTCCAAATTGTGATTCTCTTCCTGATTTCCTTGCTCGGTGTCTTGAATCGTTACCAAGCCCGGAGATTTTGGCTGTGTACCAACACCTGTGCAATAGAACCTCTCGATTCGTGGGGCTTGCTTTTCTTCTTCTTCTTTTTAATATATATAAATCTGGCTTAGTTACTTGTTTGTGACTTGTTAAAGATTTGGCTTGGTGATCCTAGAGGTCTCTTCCAACCTAAATGATTCTGTGGTTTGCTTGTTCTAGATAGGAAATATCAATGCAAAAACACATCTGCTAACATCTCCTGCTGGGTAGGCAGAAGGGCTCTGATGAGGCAGATGATTAATATTTATGATATTAATAATGATAGAATTTATTGTTATTAATATTTATAATATTAATAATATCAGAATATATTGTTTTCTGTTTTATTCTGTTCTATATTCTTAATATTTACTAATATTTGTTGTAAAGTTGCTTTTGTTTCGGTTGCAGAAAACCTGCAGGGAAAAAAAAACACCCCACTCTTAAATAGTTAAAACGTCTCGGCAGATTTAAAGCTGGCAGAGAAATCACGATTAAAGACAGGCTGGGATGAGGCTGATGCTGGGTGTAGGGTTAAGCCCAGCTCCTCACTGCCCATGGATCACAGGGGGAAAACCAGAGGAGACCCTCTGGAGACCCTCTACCTGGAGTTTGGGTTTAAATCTCGGTCTGTCTCAGGAACTTTTTGCCTCTGCACTAGCAAATGGGACGCGGCAGGACGGGGTGTTACACCTGGTTAGGCTTTAATGTTTTTTAACAGCTCCTTCCTGAGGGTAAATGCTGTTTCAGCAGCACAAACACCCTCTCCAGCTCCCCCGACCCCGGGTAGGTAACTCCCGGAGAGCCGCGCCGCTGAGAAAAACAACAGCCGTGGTTTTCTTTAAGGTTGGGCTGAATGAAAACAGGAGGGGAGGAATGTTCTCAGCAGAGGAGGAACCAGCACTTGGCCATCCCGGCCTTGCTTTCTGAAGCGTGTCGGGCGGATGGAAATACTTGGTGTGGTTTGTGAGGGGACACGCGGCTTGTTCTGCCCTCAGAAAGGGGATGTGGCAGCCGCCTCCCAGGTGCAATAGTTGGGGGAGTGGGACTGAGTGGGATTTTCTCCTCCTTTCTTGGTGGAAGTGGAATCAAATGGAGGTTTCTCCTCCCGGGAGGATTTGGAGGTCCAGCAAATAACTCTTGGAAAGCTAGAGGAGCTGCTCTGCTGTCTCTCCCTGGTCTCCCCATGCCTTGCATCACTCCCACCACCCCAAAGAGGACATTTCAGACCCGTGCTGTGGGGCAGGCAGCTTTGAACACCCTCTTTACGCTTGTGCTTGTCCCTGTTTACTTCAGGTGCCAGGCAATGAGGAGTCAAACCCAGCATGTTTGAGCACTGAGCAAGCATTAGCCGTGCAGACCTGGGATTTTCCAACGAGCCCGGGGCTGTCCAGCACCTCACTCACTCAGCCTCCTTTGAAATGCCTCCTCTAATTAATAAATAAGTGGCAAGTTTCACTGACATAATTTCAGAGCTATTGCTCTTAATTAAATACCGAGTTATTAAAGCAGTTTCAAAACACCAAAGTCTTCCCTCCCCGGCTCGTAGTCCTGGTTTTATTCCCATTGAGCATCGCCGGTGGAATGGTTTTATACTCTTGGAGATCATGAGGAGAGGTGGAGGATCTTGGACCATGTCGAGACGTGGTGTTACCATCAAGGGTGTGAGGACTAGCAGCAATGGGAGGGCTCACCCCTGCCCATGCCCTCCTGGCAGGATGGGGATGGGAAGGCAGCACCCTGCCGGGTCCCATCGCCATGTAAAATATATTTAATTACGTATAAATAAAATATACATTATAAATAAGGTTTATACATGTATATAATGTGTATTATCCACTATTCTCTCAGCACACAGTGGTGCAGGAGGGGCAGCCAGCTGCACCACGCTGCAGGTCAGGTCAGCGAGGTGGCTGCATGGTTTATTTTTCCTTTGGCTGAGAGCTCCAGCGATGAATAGAGGGAGGGGATCCGGGGCTGGGGTGCTTCTGCCAAGAATGATTTGGAGGCCTCTTTGTATTAGTCAGAGCTTTTTTATTCCTTACTGGAAGCCTGAGAGGAGCCGCGCTCCCGGTGGCGACGTTGCTCACAGGTCTGCATAATTTTTCAAGTGTGGCTCATGTGAGGAGCTTGGCTTTAATTGCAGGTTTATTTCTTGCTGCTGTTGGGTTGCTCTGCTCCTCGTCCCTCTAAAAGATGTCCTTGCCCTTAAGGGATGGTGGGTGGTGGTCATGGTTGCTTTTTTGGATGTGGGTGTTGGATACCACATCTCAGATGGCGGTTTTGCAAGGGCTCGATGTGCTTGGTGGCAGCTGCAGAAGAGGAGGAGGAGGAGGGGATGTCCCACAGCATGAAGGCTCTGTGCCATCTCCATGTAGGTCTGGCAGGCACGTGGATGTTGGGACCATCCACTTCCACCTCCTGGGGAGAGGCAGCAGCTCGGTGTCACTGTCCCCCACCCTGCCCTGCCTAGCAGGGAACCAGTTTGGGAAGTGCCTCCGTGTTGCCTGCGGATGAGCCAGCCCAGGAGGAGGTAGGAGACCACTGTGGATTGAGATCCTGGCAGTGCTGGGAGGAGGTAGGGTGGAGGGATGGAGACCAGCCAGCTTCCTAGCTATGCAAACAACCCACACCCATGTTCGGTGTTTATCCCTGCCGAGCCCGTCACCATGGTATCTGGGCACCTATTGCCAAGGTGAGTTGAAGCTGATGGAGCAGATCTTCTGCCAAACCCCAGGCTCTCTAGGCATGTGTCTGGGAGGTCTCCTACATCAGCTGGATCTTCTGGAGTTACTGCTCCCACTCATTTTTGGACACCCCCCCCCATTGCTGCCTGACCAGACCCTGGCTGGCCCCTGTCTGCCATGAGCTCATGAGGTCCTCAAAGCAGGTGCATCCTCACCTCTGCCGTGGGGTTTCCTTATGCTGTGTCACACCACGGTGCCAGGCAGGCGGCCAGAGAGGTGGCTTCACATCACCCTGTGCTGGGACTGCTGCCTTGATGCCAAAATTGACCCCTTCTCCCTGTCTGTGGGTTTGCTGGGGAGCGACCCAAAGGCTGGTGGTGCCTTCAGGAACACATGGGGCTTGGGTGCATCATTGGGTGGCCAGTTGGTGACCTATCATGTTCTCCTCGCTGTTCATGGTCTCTGTCAGTGTTCTCTGGTGGCTCGGGGTGAGTTGTTCCACTTGCTACGAGCAAAATGGTGGTGAGAGGGTTTGATGTCCTCCTGGGAGGTGTCTGGAGAGGGAAGGGAAGGGAAGGGAAGGGAAGGGAAGGGAAGGGAAGGGAAGGAAAGGAAAGGAAAGGAAAGGAAAGGAAAGGAAAGGAAAGGAAAGGAAAGGAAAGGAAAGGAAAGGAAAGGAAAGGAAAGGAAAGGAAAGGAAAGGAAAAAGAAAAGGAGAAGCTGGAAAAAGAAAACAGCAGAGAGGGAAGAAATGAAAGAGCACATTTTTTTCTGCAAGGTATTTATCTGGAAAAAAAAAAGAACGTTTTTACTATCAGTGTTGAGCGCTTTCAAAATGGGAAATTTCCCCTCCTGCCCTACCAGCAAGTCGTTGCCCTGGCCATGATGAGTCCCATCACCTAATCCCTGTCTCCTGGCTCCCATGTCCCTTCCAGACCTTCCCCCAGCCTTGCAGGGATGCAGACTCCTGTTGTAGCTGCCTTCCTTGCACAGAAATAATCGTTCAGGGGGTGAAACCTGAGGCAGCCTTGGATGCATTTGGTGGCTTCTCGTTTCCTAGTGACCACCCAGCGATTGCATTACAGCTGCTTTTATAGTCTGCGTGGAGAGGCAGCACACCAGCTGAAAGGGGACTCTGGAGGTCCACCTCAGCTGGGATTAATACCAATAAATTGATGCCACAGCGAGATGCTTGGAAATATTAGAAGGGGACAGATTGCAGAAGAAGTGGGTCAGATTTGCTTTCCTTTATCAGCAGGTCTTGCTGCCTCTGTCTTTAGGGAGGTGCTGGATGGGACAACTTTCTCCATGGATGGGTCCCAGCCCTTTCAAGGTGCAAGGTGGCTTTGGGAGCCACAAGAGAACATGAGAAAACCGGAGAAGGAGGTTTTGATTTAAATCCAGGTTCAAGCTTGGTTCATTTCTGGCAATTTCTGGCCTCTTAGTCCTGTCTGAAGAGAAATTAAGTGCCTTAATTTCCCTGGATGTAGAATAAGTCACCTTCTTTGGGTCTTAGTCTGCTTTTGAGAGGGCTTGGAGGTGCTCTGGATAGAGGGTGGTGAAATGACTTGGTTAGACATCAAGAAAAAGTTCTTTAATATGAGGGTGGTTGATCACTGGAAGAGGTTGCCCAGAGAGGTGGTGGAGGCCCCATCCCTGGAGACATTCAAGGTCAGGCTTGATGGGGCTCTGAGCAACCTGCCCTAGGTAGAGATGTCCCTGCTTCTTGTAGGGGGGTTGGACTAGATGACCTTTGGAGATCCCTTCCAACCCAAACCATCCTATGATTCTATGAGTGCCAGGGGTTTTATGGAGAGAAAACCTGAGATTTTCCACTGGTGGCTGCAGAGGAGCAGGCGGGTTGCAATATTCCATCCTTCCCACCCTGCACATGCACTTTCCAAACAGTTTTGTTGCGATTAATTACAGTGCAATTAAAGCAGAACGAGGGTGCTCACTAAGAGCAAAATCTTGTGAAACAAATGGTGTTTGGGCTGATTTTGTAATTGCTCCGGGTTCCCCAGATACAAATTACACTGTCAGGGCTCTTGATTTATAGCAGGGAGATATGTGCAAAGATAACTCAGGGCAAGAGCTGCTCTGCGGGGGCTGCAGGTGTGGAGGTCCATGTCCCATCAGTTCTCCTTGTGGGTGATCCATGATGCGTGTGGTTCTCCTTGAAATGTAGGTTCTCCTTGAAGTGTAGGTTCTCCTTGAAGTGTAGGTTCTCCTTGAAGCATCCCACGGCCAGCAGGGCATGGGTGGCACCAGCTGTCTCCTTCTGCCCCATCCCCAAGGCTTCTCATGAGGTTTCCTCACCAGGGAGGTGCCCTGGGTGCGACTCCATCCTGGGCAGAGGGACACAGCTGGCAACAAGACACCAACGGGGACATGCTGGGCAGAGGGATCTCATCCATCGATGGTGGTCCTATGGGACAACAGCGTTGATGGAGCCCTTGGGTCCCAAATTTTCATGCTTGTAGGAGGTCTCCATGTAGCTGAGAAGGTAGGGCAGGGCTTTGCTAAGCTTTAGACAGCTTGTGCTGCCTGATCCTTCTCAGGCTGACTGGTGGGGCCATGATAAATCACGCCAGAACGTGGTGACTCATCTGGGGAAGGCGACCTGCGAAGGGAATACAAAGAGGTTGTGCCCTTATCTGCTGCTCCAAAGGGGAGCAGGCGTTTTGTTTTAAAGCTTTGTTTCCTCCTCCCTGGTTTCCAGCCGTACTGGGGCTATCACACTTTGTTCTCCTGCAGGAAGCCCTTTTCCAGATTAGAGGGAACCGGAGCGGGTGTTTTCTCACCTTTAATTAAAAGGAGTGGAACTGTGCCTTTTCAGCAGAGAAGCCCTGCCTTGGTAGCAGGGCTTGGAGGTCATCTGAGTTAATGCTCTTCAAGAAATGCAAGCCAAAAACCCCAAAGCATCCAGACATCTCTGCCTGGAGTTCAAAAATAAGTGGAGAACGCTCCCGAAAAAGTCACGAAATCGAGTGAAAAGCAAGGAAATGAGCTAAAAGCAGCAATTCATACAACTAAATGCCCCCATGTCCGTGTTCTACCACTACATGCTGGGGTTTGGGCTGCGAGCCGCTGTCTGCTGGTGTCCCACTCGGTCACACCAAGGGGTCCCTGTGGGATCCAGCTGTGGAGGGATAATCTCCCCACCAGCCACCACAAAACCCCGTGGTGCTTGTGACCATCCTTTGCTGTGAGTCACACGGGGCTTCCTATTGTACCTGGAAAGCCCTGGTGGTTCACACCAGCATCCCTGCTGCAGCTCAGCATCTTCCCCTGGCAGGTTGTGGTGTTGGGTACCAGACACCCCCCAGATCCCCCTCCTCCCCCCAAAAGAACATCCCACCATCAGCCAGGCTCCTGCTCTGAATACTAAATCCCAAGGCAGAGAGAAGGACCCCGCACGCTGATTAATTTGAGCTGCTCTTATCCTGGTTTCAAAGTAATTGTCTCTCCTGTCCACAATTTTCTCTCCTTACATTTCACTGCATATTTATTAGGTTTTTGTGAGGCTATCTGCAGCCACATTAAACCAATTTACTCCTTGAAATGTCTGACCTTTGATCTGCCAGCCACTGCCTTTCGGAGCCAGAAAAAGAGCCTTTAATAACGTGTCACATGAAAGGCTTGCTGCAGAGCCTGTCACTTGCACACCCCAACTCCAGTTAATAAAGTATCGGATGAATCAATTATTGCCTAATAATTGTTACCTATATTTTGGTGCTGGGTGAGGAAAGTATTTTGCCTCTCTTTTTTTTTTTTTCCCTTGGTTGCTTTCTAATCTCCCACTAGGGAAAACTAATAAGGCAAATACATGTACACAGCTATAGCTAATATTTCTCAAGCAACATCCTCAACCTTTGTAGCCAGTTCTGATCCTGGCAGATGTAGGGTTGGTTTTTTTTTTTTTTGCAGAGGCATTAGACTCTCTGAGTGCATCTCATTTGAGGAGTCCCTGAAGTATCCGTGTGTGCTCTGCCATGCCCCGTGTCTCCTGAGCCCCCCCAGACATCCTGCACAGCAGATGTAGGGGAGGAGAGGTGGGTTGGTGGGTTGCAAAGTGCTTTGCTGGGGATGTTTTGGCTGTTTTCCAGGCAGGGGGGGGTGTCATGGTTTGTCTGTCACAGCAAGGTTGGAAGCAGCCACCCCAAGGACCATGCTCCTCAACATCAGCTCCCAGTGCCATCAGCAGCTTTGTGTCCTAGTGCATCAGGGCTGGATGAGCCAGTATTATAGCTGGAGGACAGGTCTCCTGATCCAGAGGTGATGTGTCACCTCCTAACCCATGGTAAGGGCGAAACCATAGAATCATTTAGGTTGGAAAACGCCTCCAGGATCATCAAGTCCAACCTTCATCCAACATCTCCCTGACCGCAGCACCACATCTACTCATCTGTTGAACCCCTCCAGGGATGGTGACTCCACCACCTCCCTGGGCAGCCTGGTCCAGTCCCTGACCACTCTTGCAGTAAAGAACTTCTTCCTAATGTCCAATCTAAACCTCTCCTGGTGCAACTTGAGGCCAGCACCTCTTGTCCTGTCATTAGTTACTTGGGAGAAGAGCCCAACACCAGCCTCACCACAACCTCCTTGTAGGTAGAGAGCAATGAGGTCTCCTCTCAGCCTCCTCTTCTCCAAGCTGAACAATCCCAGTTCCCTCAGGTGCTCCTTATACAGCATGTTCTCCAAACCTCTCACCAGCTTTGTTGCCCTTCTCTGCACCTGCTCCAGCATCTCAATGTCCTTATCCTGTGGTGCAGGATCCAAAACTGGACGCAGTGCTCACGAGTCTCATGGGTCTCATGGGTCACTGAGTCCAGGGGCATGATCACCTCCCTAGTCCTGCTGGTCACACCATTTCTGACACAAGCCAGGATGTTGGTGGCCTTCTTGGCCACCTGTGCACACGCTGGCTCATGTTCAGCTGGCTGTCCACCAGCACCCCCAGGTCCTTTTATGTTGGGCAGTTTCCAGCCACACTTCTCCAAGCCTGGAGCTTTTCCTGGGGGTTGTTGTGACCCAAGTGTAGGACCCGGATCTTGGTGTCCTGAGGAGAGGACCTCTTCCAGTGGGCTGCTGGCACAGCCAGCTCTCCATGCTGCAAGCCTGGGTCGCTCACATCACAGTTCTGGCTGCATCCAGTCACACTGGGTACCTTTTATTTTACATTCTTACCACGTATCTGAAGTGTCCAGTGTGTTATCTGTTACTCCTATGGAGCCATCAAGATCTCAGGGGCTTGCTGAGAAAACCAGAGGCAGATGTGGCCAAGCTGCTGTTGAAATAAGGATGTGGGGATGGGGTTGGTGGGATGCATTGTAGCTCCCTTGGAACCTCTGCAGCCTCTGGGCACAAGACACCACTGCACTGAACCACAAGAAGTCACCTTTAGCATCTCATGCTGGGTCTGAGACCCCTTGTCAGGCTGCTGGCTCCCTGCACCTGGTTTGTGGATGATGGAGAATGTTGTTCAGATCCTCATGGAAGCCAGAGCATCCAGAGGAACGGTCCTGGGGTACAGGACCCTCTGCTCAGGCAGTGGGGCTTTCCTCATGCTTTTGGGGAGAGGTCTCCCTGGTAGGGCCATCAATCCTGCTCCTGCTGGCATCATCAGCAGAGCTGGGTTTCGCAGGGGTGAAACGGGCCGGCGAAGTTTAATCACAGCAATTACAGCTCCTGTCACCTGCAAGGCTCCCCGATGCATCACTCTGAAAGAACATCTTGCCCAGAAGCTCCGTTCCCCTCCCAGTGACATCTCTCCGGGGCAGGAGCAGGCAGCTGTCCAGAGAGGAGCACACCTCAGAATGGATCCATCCTGGAGCTGGCCTTGGCAGCACACTTTGGCATTTATGTATTATTTATTTTCCCTGGTGCTTTTCATCCCTTCCTCAGCTGCTTAACAGCACCACCAGGCTTATCACAGAGTGGTGGAGAAGGGCTGAAAGATGCAGGAGGCAACCCAGGTCTCCTCTCTCTGCTTTAATCTTCCCGGGATGACTTCTCTGTTGCCATATGGGGAGGGATGTGCTCCTGACATCCCCAGCCTGCGGAGCCAAGCAGAAGCAAAGTCTTGAGTTTCAAGGGAAGGAGAAACCATCTGCATCACTCCCCAGCACATCTGTGCTGATTTGGCTCTGCGAGGACTTGGTTGGGAGCCTGCAGGATTCATCTTCAGAAAGGCTGGTATTAATTGGCGTTGAAATGGGAAGCGTTCAGAGCTGGGTGAAGAAGAGGTGAAGAAGAACAGGGGAAGCTCGGAAATGCTGTGGGCTGATAATTCTTTCTGTCACCCTCGAGAGTATTAGCAGTGTTGGTGGTTTAAATCGTGACTGTAGGAGGCCATCTGCCAGGCTTTGCCTACCATGAACTGGGAGGGGAGGTGCAAGTGAACATCGCTGGGGAGGTTTCCAACTGAATCCCAAATTTGAGATGGTCCCGAAGACCTTCATAAACCTACATTTCTTATCTGCCTTAAAAGCTGAATGTGCCAAACCACATATTGTCGACTGCATTTCAGATGGAGGCACCTAATCTACCTTCTAGGTTCAATATTAGCTCACACCTTGTGCCTCCTTCTCTGCTTACCCAGTGAAAAAAGTCATTATCAGGGGCACGTTTTATCCAGGACTGTTTCCAAGTTGAGAAATCAGCCTTGAATAAGGCAGTGATGGCAAGAAGGACCTGTGTTAGTCCTGACAATAGAAAGCCAGGCTACCATATTGGCCATCAAGATCTGTCCTTGGAGACTTTCATCTTACCCTTGGGTTTCTTAGAAACCAGCTCTTTACTTTTACACCTTTCATCAAGGTGGGTTGTGGCATCACGGATTGATTCTCCTTAAAATGATGCTGTCACTTCATCTTTTATATTGGGCATCCTGCAGGCACACAGGTAGGGGTATCTCAGCAGAGATGCTCCACATCATTTCCCAGCCCTAAATCCACGGATGCTCAGCATGTGGCCCCCCTCCATACCCCATCCGTGCGGGTGAGGGGAAATTCAAGCCTTTCTGACCTTCAGTTTTCCTCCTTGAGAGATGAAATTAATACTCCCTGCCATACCTTGCAGGGATGCTGCTGAGATGAATTAGTTACCAGACCAAATCTCACTCGCCTCCCTCAAATCGCTGTGTAGCTGAGTCTAACATTCCAGCCACCACAGGGGACTTCGGGTTGGGACAACCGGGATTTCACCACACAACCTGGGTGGGGAGCATCCCGTGGGACCCCTCCAAGGTCCATCCCTTGGGTGGCGAAGGGCTGAGGCTGTTGCAGAGACGCCGCAGCCCTGCACCACATAATTTCCAGGCTCTCAGCCCTGTCTCTGCAAAGGTAGATTTGGTTTCTATTAATAAGGGGATAATAGCACGGGGAAACCTGGCTGCAGGATGGCCCGTACCCAATTACCGCGGTCGCTGGGCTACAGCAGCTGCTTCCCTGCAATTATCCCACCGCAGCGCAGCCCTCTGCCTTTTATTCTTAGCAACACAGCCCCAGGCAAGGTCAGGGGGGTCCCTGCAGCCCAAACTCCCCAGGTGGGGGGTGCAGGAGCTGAGACGATGGCGGTGGAGCCACCTCGGTGTGGTGGGGGTGATGTAGGAGTGGTGTTCCTCCAGCTGGCAGCACGGTGGTGTCCTGTTTTGTCCTTGTCCCAAGCCAAGTGGTGCAGGGGGCGGGTCTTGGTGAGCCTCCATGGGGCACATTGGTTGCTGTGGGGTGTGGTATTAGGATAATGAGGTGGGGTCATCTGTGCTGGAAGAGGTCTTGTTATCTCCAGTGCAATCCTCACCTGGCTGTCACAGGGTGCAGAGAAGGAGGAGGTCCTGCTTCTGGTCAGTGAGGACACCATGAAGGTGGGGAGACACTAGCCCAGGTTGCCCAGAGAGGTGCTGGAAGCCCCATCCCTGGACATTTTGAAGGCCAGGCTGGATGGGGCTGTGAGCAACTGATGTAGTGGGAGGTGTCCCTGCCCATGGCAGGGGGGTTGGAACTGGATGATCTTGAAGGTCCCTTCCAACCCTGACAATTCTATGATTCTAAATGATTCCATGATTGTTAAATGGGGAGAGAAGAACCTCAATATCTGATGGATCAGTTGAGGGGCTGCATTGTCTTCCTCCACCCCACTCTTTGGGTAAGCACCAAACCTTTTACCCCCTGGTGAATGGTAACCCCGGGTTGTTGTTGTATTATTGCTATTTTCTGCTAGCAATATTAAGCTTAATTAGTAGCACTGTTGTAGTGGGTGAATTTATCAATGGCAATCTCAGCTCCGCTCCGTGGCTCTCAATGAAATAACTGGTTTTGAAGTTTTGTGAGTCTGACCCAGTGAAAGTCCTTTGCTGGGACTCTGATAAGCAGATCAGTGAAAGTCCTGGGACTCTGGCAGACAAATACCAAAATTAATTCCTTTTAATGTGACACAGGGTCCATAGCAATGAGCTCCATTGGGGGGGGGCATAAAATCCAGTCAGATTTAGTGGTGGACTTGACAGTGTTGGGTTTACAGTTGGACTTAAGAGTCTTTTCCAACCCCAATGATTCTATGATTTGTGACTGGACGTGATGCTTGGTCTTGCCCCTGGTATAAAATGGGTTGTGTGGAAGCTTTGCTGGTTTGCACCCACTGGGATTTGGCCCCGTCCAGCTTGAACATGAGAATCACAGGGGCAGGAGGTGCTCTGGAGATTGTGATTTGGGGAAAAACAGGGTGAGTTTCTTTTCCAGCACATTTTCTGTGCACCTGCAGGAAGCCACTTTGCTCCTTTATCCCTCAGTTGGGTATCTGCAAACATGGATAATAGCCTGACAGGGGGATGCAGCCAGGAGAAATACATTTCAGCCAGGGAGATGCTCAAAGTCAAGCCACTCAAATCACCCTCAAAACATGGAAGCTCCTTCCTAAGCCCGTGCTGTTTGTGGGGAAGCAGTGAATGTACAACATATATCAAGGCTAAAAAGTGGTCCTTTCAGGGCAGGGACGGAGCCTTTCTCCTGAGAAAAGCCCAGCTCCAGCCTGCGCTGCTTCAAATTAAGTTTTCAGTTTCCTAAAGGCAGCAGACAATGCTTCACTCAATTTTCTCCCCACTGTCATTAAAACTCGAGTGTGTTGTCTGGATATAGTATTTTGCCCTACCTTAAGAGCTCTAATCTTTTTAGGGCCATTTCTTGCCGCTATCTGCAGACACTCGAAAGCCTCCTCGACCGCCGAGTGAAATACAATCCCTGTCTTGGGGAGCTTTGCCTCCCCTTTGTCTTCTGCAAAGACAGAGGGAAAATAACCACTTAACAAATCTACCAGGTCTGAATTTCCTTCCCCCCCCCGCCTCTTTCTCCTCCATCTCCCCTTTTTGTAGCTATCATTTGTCGTGGGCTTCTTTCTCCCCGTGCCACCCGCCTGTTGCAGGGAGATGGCGAGGAGCCTTTTATTGTTTGCTGAACAATTCCATGCAATTTGCTCTTCGCTGTTTCTTCTCGGGCTCCTTTAATCCTTTGGCTTTTTTTTTTTTCGCTTGCTGCTGCTTATTTCCAGCTCGCCCGCCGTCCTCGTTTCTTCCCCTAAAACTGTTTGTGTTTTGAAAAGACACCCTGTGCTGCGGATGGTACCTCTTTTGGAGCATCCCTGCTTGCCAGCACCCTGACAGACTGGGTGTTGGGTGTGTTGAGCTGCCATTCTCAGCTTTACCGACTTCCCCTGCTTTTCCCTCCCTGAAAAAACACTTCCCCAAATCATTCTGGGTTTTTTTTTTCCAGTGAAAATCCCAGGAATGCTGAGCCACCAGCCCAAACGCTGCTGTCCCATCTCTTTGGGGTGATTTATGCTGTCCTGGTGCACCCCAAAATCCTCTGGCTTTCCCAGGAGCCAAATCACTGCTAAACCAGCTGGTTGCCAGGCTGGTGCCACCAACCATGAGATGTGGGCATGAGGTTCAGCGTGTGGCAACCTCCTGTAGGAAGCCCACGTGGTGGCCCCAACCTGGAGCCCCTCTGAGCTTTAGGCTGCCTCTACTCTTAGGATAAACCTGATCCTTAGGCGGGACCCAGCTGATTGCCTAGATAAGGTGTTTAGTTGGGGTTTTGGAAGAGCCAACGCCAAATTTTGGCTCTACCAAGGGCTTCCTCCATGGCCTTCGGCACATCACGGAGTATCTCTGTTCCTCATCTGTACAAACAAGGTAATCTCTCTTTTCTCCTGCTGTTTATCTGGAGCACAAGCATGAGGGGTGGATTTCTCCTTCTTTGGTCTCTCTTGTACAGTGCCTATGAGGGGGTGAACATCCCTCTTGTTGCTATAAGACACTGGTGCAGCATAAATGGTCTCTACAACTAGTAATAATAATAATAATGATGATGATAATGATGATGATAAACTCTGCACCTTGCACAGTAGAAACTTAGTCTCATTTGAAGATGCTCCAAGCTATCATCAGCAGATGACATTAGTGGGTATTTGTATTTTCTGTGCTGATAGGGCTTTGCTCCTGCTACTCCAAATGGAGACTTAAAATCCACCCCTTCTCCTGCCCCACAATCAGGGTTCAGAAATCCAAGCGAGGACTTTCTTATCCATACAAACATCTCCTGATCTGCCCCAACTGACCGCCCTGAAGGCAAACAGCAACATCCAGCCTAACCCCCTTGTTCCTGAGCTATCCAAACTGTCCCCTGCTGCGTCAGCCAGGAGGATATATTTAATTTCTCCCCGGCGGTCCCGTCTCCTCCCTCGTTGATATTGCAACAAGCATTCCTCCCCAGGAGCACCGCCTGTCCCTCGGGAAGGCTTCGAGCCTCCTTGTTCTGGGCAGGTAGATGGCAACCCAACCAGCTCCATCCTTCACAGAGCCGGTAGCATCACCTCTACCTTTTCCCTGGAATCACCCAGAAGGTAGATTTATCATCATCTTCATCACTCCTTGACATTCTTTGGGTTTGTTCCTTGTTTTTTAATGAGTGAATTGATGTTGGAGAAGCAACTTGAATTTCCTGACCTCGGAAATTATTAGGAATAGATCTGGAGACACATTTTGGTGCTTTTGTTTTGTTTTCCCTCTGAGATGTCACTGGAGGTGCAACCCCGGAGATGCATCTTCAATTGCTGTGTTCGTGAGCATCACTGTGGGGTAGGGAGAAAAAAATTAGTGGGGTCTCTGTTAATAACCAACTTGTCTCACTGCTGGTACCTCGGACTGGCAAAAAAGAGTTATTTCTGCTCCCTCCTAATAATACACTGGTTCTCTGTGTTGTTTCTCAACACGGGATGAGTTCTTGCTCCCATTTCCCTTTACCAAGTGCGATTTTGCTTCCATTATTACCCAATAGTAAAATCTCTTTTCCCGACGACTCTACCAGAAGTAGATTTACAGCTATGAAAATAAACCTGGGCGTGATGAGATCTTGTCGTTTTATTATCTATAAAGCAGCTCTCATGGCTTTGTAGTTATCAGGACCTAATTACGCATCCAGATTTTTCCACCATCTCTGTTTGCTTGTTGTGTTGTGGTGGTTTTTTGTTTTTTTTTTATGAGGGAAATTATGAAAATTAAGAAACCCGTGCTTCGTATTACTTAAAATACAACTATTGTTGACTTTACGCCGGCTCCTTCCAGAAGGAAGGCAGAAAACAGTCAGCGATGGTGCAGATCTGCTCATGTTAGGACACATCTTTGGGTTTTTTCTGGTTTTTTTCTCATCGGTGTGGAAAACGTCGACGTTTCCTGGTTTGAGATATGGTATTTACTGATTCTTATGAAGGGCTCGGTGTTAATTGTCGTCGGAGGCTGGGTGTGGGTGAATCATTGTATAATGCCCACACCCTTTCGGGTGGCTTAGGGCGCGGCGTTGTCTTTGCCTCACCGTGCAGCTTTAAGATGTATTATTACCCAAAAGCGACACGCCCTTTCCGTGCCTCGCTGTTTTTATGAGGAGGGATCGCTCTGAGCGCCTGGCAGAGACCCCGTTGGATGTGGAGCCTCCTGGCTCAGGCTTGCCCGGGCTTCCCATTGGGATTCCCTGCGGAGGAGCTCTCGGTGGTGGTGGTGGGGGGTCAATTGGGGCATCTCCGTGGGTGCGTTGGCATGTAGACAAAGGTATCCAGCGTGGTTGGAGACCACCAGGGATTTGGGGTTGTCTTGAGTAGACTGAGCTCCTAGACGGAGCTTATCTAGATGGAGCTTTGTGTGATAAGTTGTGGTAGGAGATGGAGGGGTGGGAAAGGTGAGGATTTAGAATCGTTTAGAATGCTAGAATCGTCAGGGTTGGAAGGGCCCTTCAAGATCATCCAGTTCCAACCCTCCTGCCGTGGGCAGGGACACCTCCCACTACATCAGTTGCTCACAGCCCCATCCAGCCTGGCCTTCAAAATGTCCAGGGATGGGGCTTCCACCACCTCTCTGGGCAACCTGGGCCAGTGTCTCCCCACCTTCATGGTGAAGAGGGGATGACCAGGGTACTCCTCTGCAGAGGACTTCTACCCTGAGCCCTGTTTTAGGGACTTTGGTTGGACTTGCCCCATGCAAGGGCTTTTGGATTTGTGTGCTCTCCAGCCTCTGTGAGATGAGAATCTTGATAACTACCCAGTCATTTCTTCCACATGGTGCAGGCTTCTGATTGTGGCCAATATAACCAGTTCTTTCTCCAAATGAAGCCTTTTCTTGCAAACTACTTAGGAAAGAGATAGAATTATAGAATCACTTAGGTTAGAATAGAGCTCTAGGATCATCAAGTCCAACCTTTGTCCAACATCTCCCTGACCCCTAAACCATGTCTTGAAGCACCACATCTACTCGTTTGTTGAACACCCCCAGGGATGGTGACTCCACATTGAAGATCCCACCTCATACATCCCACTTGGCCTTTCGCATAAGCACACTAGATGTCACATCTTCTCTGCCTTGGCACTGTGGTCGTGGTGGCTCTTCCACTATCTCCACCTGGCCATCCCTCATGAGCATCCATGGTGTCAGTGGTGACACCCCCATCCGTGGTGACCCCTTTGCTCACCTCTATGTCACCACATTCTACTCCAGCCAGCCAGTTATCCATTTCTGAAGAGTTTTATCACTTTTCCTTGCCTGGAGTAGGGGACTGTATTTAAATGAAGCACATCCAAGGCAAACCCTCAGATGAGTCTCACCTTTCCCTGTGCCACATGATTGAATAGGGGGACAAAGATGCAACCCCCTTATTAAGAGTGATATAATTTCCCATCTCAAATAGGAACCAGGGATGTTTTAATGATTGGGCTCATTAGATGGACTTTCCACTTAAAGTGTCTGCCTGGCAATTAAGGCTGGGAAAAGCATGACTGATGACCACACCTTCTGTGACTTAATGGGGAGTCTGAAGGCTGATCTTATTATCACACTGATACAGTCTGTGATAAAAAAGAGTTTAAGATACTCTCCAGAGATTTATTTTCCCATTAGGAAGCTGCCAGGAGAAGGTTAAGGGAACTTGTAAGGTCAAAGCTGAACACAGAAAAGTACTAAACGCTTGGGATCCAGGTGGGCAGAAGCTGGAGGACACGGTTTCTGCTCTTTGCTCCACTCCTGACCTGTTACGTGGCCTTCACCAAGTCACTTTGTTTCTGATTTTTTTCCTATGGGGCTGGTCATCACCTTGTTGGGCACCGTGGTAACCCTGCAGTTGCTTGATGTAACAGCACCATGGGGCTTTGCCTTGGTGGCACAAGTCCCTGCTGTCTCCCAGGACAGGCACGTGGAAGAAATGGGGTTGAGGAGAAGAAAGCACCTACATTCAGGTGGGAAACAATGGTGTCCGAGTCAGGGAGATTAAAAAGAGCAGGGCAGAATTTCTGTTCTCCTCCAAGAGCATCCTCATGGGTCCTCAGTGATTCCCCAACCTACTCCGTCCGCTTTAAAACGTGACCCGCTGTAATATTTTACTTAAGCCTGGTGTTTAATGGGCTGGAACTTATTGTAGAGCTCACTGTGCTGGCTCCAAACCTCCTGTTGGGTACCATTTTACTGACATTAGCTTGCCATAGCTTGTCAGTGATTTTAACTGCCCTGATGGGTTGAACGCCCCAGGATACAGGAGCTGGCACTTTCAGCTCTGTACTTTGCTTTGGCTTCCTTAAGTACAGCTGGGAGAGAGAATCCAGCTAAGTACGTTTTGGTGCAAAGTGGGGTTTTTGATGACCAAAAAAACCCCTGCCATGTGTGGGTCAGCCTTGTCAGGTTTGTGGAGGGGTTGTGGAAGATGGAAGCGTTTAATTTTAGCATCTTCAAAGCCAAAGTCTTGACTTCCACTGGCAGCGTGGTTTGTTTGCCTCAACATTTCCTATGTTTTTAATTAAACAGATGCCCAGAATTCAGGGAAAACATTTTGTTTCAGGCCAAGCAAGTCATTTTGTAACGTTTTTCAGTTCCAGAGAAGAGAAGTCCTTCTCCTCCTGCTCCTTAGCAGCCTCCTCTCCTTTGCTCTGCATCCTTCACAAGGGGGTAGCACCGACTCCAGCCCCATTAGGAAGGCAAAGACCCCCAGACTCCTCTCATCCCTCCACTTCGCCTTCCCTTTGTGCCAAATCAAGTGTTGAGAGGCAAAAATAAAATAAAAAAATACCCCAAACCCATATATTACTTAGATTTGTGTGAAAACTAAATAATTGAATATGAAGGCATTGGCTCTATGTCTCTTAAGGAATCCTTTTGAAGTCGACTCCTTTGACCTTTGAGGCCCCTGCATAATTTTCCCTTCTCCTCTCTCCTCCTCTTTGTTGTTCCTTGCACTCCTGTAATCTTCTCTCCTGCCTGCTTCCCTCATCTCCTCCCACCCTGCTCTGTGACTCCACTTATCAGTGCCCTGTGTTTGAAGAGCTCGAGCAGCCAGCAGCCTCCTCTCCCCCCACCAACAACCTTCCTCCCTGCTCCTCTCTGCCATGAGCTTCTCCTGCCCACCCTGTTTTCTCCAGCTAACGTTTCGCCTGGGCTCTTTCCACCCCCTGAATTGCCTTTTTTTTTTTCCAATGGGAAATGTTAAATTAGGGGGACCTGACTTAATCTCCTGGCTGGCCAAGTGCAATATGTCCACCCACAGCTTTCAGCAGGGGATGGGCTCTCTTCCCTCTCTCCGGACAGAAGTACAGCTCCACCCTCCCCTAATACTGTAATAACTGTGTGAGCTTCCTCAGCTGGAGCCACATGTTCAACCCCAATGTCTTCTCCATTGGCCTCATGATCCCCCCACAAGTGGTCGTTGGGGATGTACGTTCCTACACCATCCAGCACGTAGTGGGGTCCCAGCATCCCATCAGCAGGGTCTAGTGATGCTCTAAAGTCAGAGGTGAGAATAATTCAATATTCAATCGCAGTCAGTGAAAAAGGTCATTTAGGTAGTATATAAAAATTGCTACAGAGCTTCAGTTTTACCAATTCAGGGAATTATTTTCTCTGTTTACCAGGAGTTGTAGCTTCACTGGGGTGACTGGGACAACTCAGCTGAGATCACAAAATCATAGGATGGTTTGGGTGGCAAGAGACCTTTCAAGGTCATCTAGTCCAACCCCCCTGCAGGGATCAGGGACATCTGCAACTAGAGCAGGTTGACCAGAGCCCAAACCGACCTCCCCTGCAATGGTGCCAGGGATGGGGCATCAACCACCTCTCTGGGCAACCTCAACCAGGCTCTCACCACCCTCGGTGTAAAACATTTCTTCCTTCTTTTTTATCTCAATGGGACAAGCAGAGTAAATTTAGCTCTGAACGAAGGATGTGTCCACATGCAACACACGTGTTTCATGGAGATACTTGGGCTGGTATTAGAGGGGAGGCAAAAGTCTCACCCTGCATTTATCTGAGCAAGGTTTTCTTGCTCCTTCCCCAGGAGGAAGGAATCTAGATTTGCTCCTGGTGCAGGTAAATATCCATAGTGGTTTCACAAGGACTTGAATTCCCCTCACAGCCAACGTGTGAGCTGAGGAAGGGCAGTTTTATGAGGAGCTGCTCTCCTTCCTTGCCAGGGTACAGAGTTCATTTTTCCACTGACGCATCTCTGACAAACACCCAACGAGAGCATGGCACGGGGAGCCAAGTGATTGTGTTGTCATGGCAAAGACTAGTGAAAGAAGAGCAAGATTTATATAGTGGCTGCTCAGAGGGTTGGAGAAAAATGGCCCAGGGCCAGAAGTCATGCAGGCATGGCTGATACGGTCTTCAGTTTTTGCCAAGTGTGGGCTGGTTGGTGGCTTATATGAAATGGGCTGCGTAGTCTTGGTCCAAGTCTTGGTGGGCATGATTCCACATCACAGGAACCAGCCGTACGGTTGACACTCTTGCTGACAGTCTTAGCAGGAAGATAAGTTGCTGAATTGGCCCTGAAGATTGGAAAAAAAAAAAAAAAAAAATCCAAAGAGTTTTGCAGCTAGAGAAGTTCTACCTTCTACCAGGGAAGCAAGAAGAGCAGATGACCCCAGATAAGCCCAACGTACACAAAGAGCTATGGTGATGTGTTTAATTTATCCAAAAACAATGAGGGAGGGGCTTTAGGTTGCTCTCTGAAGATGTGGCCTCAGCTGTAGGTCCTCTGTGGTCATATTATTTCATCTTCTTCGTGTCTTAGCTCCTTGCGTGCAAAACCAGAGCGTGGAGTCAGGGGATGGTTTTTCTGGGACCTTTGGAGGCTCCTGATTCCACTGCCCACTCTAGGTCAGGCTCATGCTTTTGTGTGGGTGAGTTCTGATTATCTCCAGGAATACAAATCCCAACATCTCTCTGGCTTGATGGTTCAAGGCTTGACCAGCCTCTTACTAAAACGTTATTTTCTCACGTCTGCTCTAAACTTTCCTTGCTGCAACTTCTGTCCATAGCTTCTTGTGCTCTGAGAACAGTCTGACACCATCTTCTCTGTGGTTATGCGTTAGGTAGACAGATGAAAAATTCAGATTCCCCTTTTCATGCCCTCTTCTCCGGGCTGAACAAACCTCTCTTCTTACCTTGTGTGCTCCAGCTCCCAGACCATCTTGGTGTACCTCCACCATGACAATGTCTGTCTGGAGACCCCAAACTGGGCACAGTGCTCCAGCTGTGGTCTCACAAGTGACCAAGAGGGGAGAAGGATCACTTGCCTTGACCTCTGAGCAGCACTTTTGCTAATGCAGCTGAGTGTGTGTCTGGCCATCTCCACTGCAAGGGCATGATGCTGGCTCCTGGGTGCCTTGCTGACCTCCAGAACCACCAGGTCTTTTTCTGTAAGGTGGATTTCAAGCCAAACACAGGTGGTTCTTGCTTCCCACTGAGGTGGCATGGATGGGAATTGCCCGGGTCTTGGTAGACCTCAAAGGTTGAGGGTCTGGAGAATAAGATGGAGTGTGAGCTTGGCCATGTTGCGTTGCTGGCTACGGAAAGACCCAACCAAGGCTCAAGCTGCTTGTTTTGAAGTGTGAAGCCTGTCAAGAATGAGAGGTGAGATGGCTGTAGGAGAAGGAAAACACTGTAGGAAGCCTGAGGATACACTCAAGCAGGTTTTTTTGGTCCTGGAATTGCTCCTGTTCAGAGGAGGTGCAGCTCGTATAGCTGCTGTGGTTGCTGATGTGGTACCTGCCCTGTGAATATAAAAGGAAGATTTCTGCCTCCACCACAGCCCATCCATCACCTTTCACAAGCCTGGGAGCAAAAGGAAGAATAAAAGGAATAACAGGGAAATAAAGAAACACTGCAGCCAGAAAGCTATCCTCTGTGCTCCACAATCCTATAAATTACACCCTTCCCTTCCTCTTTAATCGCCAGGCATATAAAATATGCTTGCAGCAGAATCATATTCTCCCCATTAAAGTTTCAGAAGAGAAATACAGGTCCCATCTGCCTGTTTAGCAAAGCAGGGCAGTGCACCACCATTTCTTCC
>VYZX01025287.1:114168-143429 GCA_013401335.1 Brachypteracias leptosomus | reverse complement strand
TTTCCCCCCCCCCCCCCCAAAATCTGCTTTATGGCAGGAGTTTTCTCTTTTAGGGCTGGCCATTTATTTCATTTTCTCATCCCAGCCCTTGTTTCCACACGCAGCGTCCTCTTTGTTCTCACACGGGGCTTTCTCCAGCTCCTTCAAACTGAAATGCACCTACAGAGCAGAGGTGCAACCTGCCCTTAACGAAGGTCAAAGAGAAATCAAGGTGGTGCAGGGCTTCAGCAGGGTTGCTAGAGGTGGGTTTTCTGCTCTATGGAGAGGAGAGACACTGTCTGAACAGCCAGAGTTGGCAATAATGAGGAATTAATAAGATGGATTGTGGAGGCACCCGTGTGCTGCACTGCCATCCATCCCTGCTTGCCTTCAAGGATATTTGTATTTATGTGGTGCTGATAATGGGCATGAGATCTTAGGGATCTGCATGGTGGAGGAGTAAGGGTGACATTGTCCTCTGCCATACAGCAACTGTCCCCACGACTCATCCATGCCAAGGGCAGGGAGAAAAGTGCATAGGGCAATCAGTGTGTATACGTCCAGGGGGACCTATACCATCTCGGGATGTTCAGGTGAACAGGAAAGGCGCAGAGCTTTTGGAAAGCACCAAGGAATGCACAACAGCCTCCACTCCTAATTCAGCCCTCTGGGTCTTCACGGAATCACAGAGTGTTTGGGTTGGAAGGGACCTTTCGAGGTCATCTAGTCCAACCCCCCTGCAGGGAGTAGGGACATCTGCAACTGGATCAGATCACTTTAGGACATGGTCTAGTGGCCAGGAAGATGTTGGGATGAAGGTTGGACTTGATGATCCTAGAGGTCTTTTCCAACCTAAATGATTCTATGATTCTAGGTTATTCATAGCCCCATCCAACCTCCCCTGCAATGGTGCCAGGGATGGGGCATCAACCACCTCTCTGGGCAACCTCAACCAGGCTCTCACCACCCTCAGCGTCATTTTCTTCAGCCTAAATCTCCCTGTTTTGGTGTCAAACCATCACCCCTTGTCCTGTCACAACAGACGTGCTAAAATATCTGTCCCCAGCTTTCTTCTATCCCCCCATGAAGTCCTACAAGGTCTCAAGAAGGTCTCCCTGGAGCCTTCTCTTCTCCAGGCTGACCAAGCCCAACTCCCAGCCTGGCCTCCCATCATTGCTGTGGCCTTCTCAATATCTCTTCTGTGTCTTACCACGGGTTACATGAGGCACATGCAGAATGGCTTGAATGATTATTTATAGTGCTGTGCCCTTAGAAATCCCTCCTATCCAGCAGAAGGACATACCCCTCTCCTTTTTTTTTTTACCATAAACCCTCATTCTTATTCAGTGGCCTTCAGAGCAGAGCGAATTCAGAGGACCAGGGCTTGTGTGGCTGCTTTTTCCATGCCTGGAGATTTACACCCGTGCTCCTGCTGCTGTTAAAGTTGCCCTGCTCCGAGTATAAATCAGACCACGCTCTATTAGATGCCTTCTACATTTCCGAGAAGGCATCTGGTAGAAAACATCCACTGCAAATTTTACACTGGCTTTTTTGGGGCTGAAAGCTGCTGGGGGAATACACCCATGGAGGGATCTATATCTCCATTTCCTCTATTTTCACCAGAAAAGAGGGTTTTTCTATTTTTTTTTCATTTTTTTTTTTTTTTTACCACCTTGGGCAAGAAGCTGTTTGGTTTGATATAGGTTCAGGTTTTATTTTTAAGCAAAATATGAGAAATGCAGGAAAGGAAACCACACTCTGTTCCTTAAAATAAATGGGAGAGAAGACAGGGCTAGAAAAATATTCTCTGGTGCATGCAATTTTTGAGCCTGTTCCTTGGGTCGAGGAGATCTGGGTGTTTAACTGGATTGCATCTTTTCCTCTATAAGGTACTTTCCTCTATAAGGTCAAGCTTTTGGGCTTAGGAGGTCCTGTAGCCCATCTCCGTGTGTAAAATGCCACCAACTCCCCATTGAGATCTGACTGTGTTGTCCAAAAAATGGACTTTTTCCCCAGCATGCAATAGATCCAATCCTCACACACTCAGGAGAGACATCACTTATTTTCCTCAGAGCTGCTCAACCCTGGGTGCTTGGTGGTTTCCCACAAATCAAGGACCCCAAATAAAACTCTCTGTGCTACACTTATGCATAAAACTCACCAAGTTAGTAATTTCCAAGCCCACCCTCTTTATGATGATTGGTGATTGATTTATTGATGATTATTGATGATTTACATGCAATTATAATATTGCTGACTCCAAACTTCCACTGCTGCCCAAGCTCAGGGGAAGGGTCTTCACCTGGGCAAGGGGCTTTTGGACCTATGGGTGTGATTTTTAATGTTATAATAAGATGAAACTAATTCCCTTAAGGATAGCACTAACTGTTTTTTAGCTGACAGTTCAGAACTACATAAACCCAACAGAATCACAGAATGGTTTGGGTTGGAAGGGACCTCAAAGACCATCCAGTTCCAACCCTCCTGCCATGGGCAGGGACACCTCCCACTCTCTAAGTCCTCATGGTTGATATGTTCTCCAGGATGTTTTTTTTTTCAAGGCCGGCCAGTTCCTGATTAAAAAGTCCCAAACTAACTATATCAACATCTTCAAGGAGAGAAGGGGCTCAGAGCTATCAACAGACCCAACTAAATTCCTCAGCAGTGTTGCACACATCCCCCCAGCTCCTTCTTTGGTTGCCTGCTTGTTCTCCTGGGCAGATAACATCCTCACAGAGGAAGAGGGAGCGGAAACCAAGCCTAGCTCATGACCCACCTAAATGAGCCTGTCAGGGAAAGAGGGACAGGTTTGGACATCTTGGCCATCCGTCTCTCCTTAAACCCCCTCCTGCTGCTCCTAGGCAGACACCCCTCCCAGCTTTTCCTGCTCCATGCTTTCCATCCCTTGTGCAAGCACCCAGTTCACTGCTCAGCCTTCACCAGCCGTGGAGGGAGACTTCAAATCCCCACTTTCACCATCCACAAAGTCTGGAGCCACCAGCACCCACCTGGGTAAGAGGGGCAGCCCCGCTCGTGGCCTCCCGCGCCCACATCTGTGCTCCACTCACGAGCACGCCCACAGCTCCATTACCTTATAATTAAGTCTCTCTCTTTATTTTATTTTATGTTTTTTTTTTTTTCCCCCTGAACTGGAAGGATTCTGCTATAAACAAGGGTTTTCTCTAACCATAATTGCTGTCGGCGGAGGGCAAAGCTCTGCAATAACTCAGGGCTTTGTTCTGTGTGCAGGGAGCGCGTCCCTCTGCCTCTCCTCAGGTATGCCAACAATGCCAGCCAACCTCCCCTCGACCTGACATGCATCTCAGGGCAGGGTTTGCAAACACAGGCAGTGGTCAAAGCGGTGCTTAAGTGAGTTTATAAATATTTGGAAGGACCAGCTTGGAAAAAAGGAAAGTCCCCGGTGCGCTGCGGCGCTGGCGTTTCATCAGGTGCTGGTGTGAGGCTTTGAAGTGTGGTGTTGGCAAGCTGCTGGGCTCCTGCCCATGCCTAGGAAGGGCTGAATATATACATATATATATATATAAAAAATATATATATATGTGTATCTGTATATATATATGTGTGTATATATATATAAAAACCACATAAAATGCAAGGCACAGTTCTGGAGCCCCAACACAAGAAGGACGTGGACCTGTTGGAGCGTGTCCAGAGGAGAGCCATGAAAATGATCAAAGGGCTGGAGCAGCTCTCCGGTGAAGACAGGCTGAGAGAGTTGGGGCTGTTCAGCCTGGAGAAGAGAAGGCTCTGGGGGTACCTTATAGTGACCTTCCAATAGCTGAAAGGGGCTTATAGGAAGGCAGGGGTGGGGGTGTTCTCAAGGGTTTGTAGCTACGGACTGAGGGGTAATGATTTTAAGCTAGAAAAGGGTAGATTTAGGTTGGACATCAGGAAAAAGTTCTTTAATATGAGGGTGGTTGATCACTGGAAGGGGCTGCCCAGAGAGGGGGTGGAGGCCCCATCCCTGGAGACATTCAAGCTCAGGCTTGATGGGGCTCTGAGCAACCTGCCCTAGGTAGAGATGTCCCTGCTTCTTGTAGGGGGCTTGGACTCGATGACCTTCGGAGGTCCCTTCCAACCCAAATGATTCTATGATTTAGGCTTCTTTTTGCTGAGTGTTTTCACGGACAAATGGGGAGAAGAAATTGAGATGCTGCAAGGAGTATTTTGCTACTGTGATGTGTATATGGAACAATAAAATATGGATTAGATGGGTGGAGGAACACAGAGAGAGATGTTTCTGAATGTCTGCTTTTATCGTGGCCCCTTAAGTAATGAATTTTCCTCCCCTAGAGAGAATTCACTGTAATACATTAAACTAGAGACTGACATATTTATGCTGTGAAAAGAGATGCAAAATGCAGGTGGTGAAATGATGGGGAAAGTGGGGTGAAGTGATGACTTTCCGCCCAGGACAAAAAGTATGTCCTGAAATAGTGTGAGTGACTCCACATTTCTGCTGGTGCTCTTCAGGACGTGTCCCAAACACACCCACCATGAGCACCCTCCAGTTCTTTGCTCTGGAGGTGGATCCAACCTGCTGATGCTCCCCATGCATGTGTGATGCCCTTCTCCAACACACAGGCACTTGGTGGTCCCTGCTGTGTTAGATCACAGAATCAGAATGGTTTTGGTTAGAAGAGACCTTTAAAAGTCCAACCTTCTGCAGGGAGCAGGGACATCTGCAAGTAGAGCAGGTTGCTCAGAGCCATGTCCAACCTCACCTGCAGTGGTTCCAGGGACGTGGCATCAACCACCTCTCTGGGCAACCTGGGCCAGGGTCTGTATTTCTTTTTTTGTGTAAGATAAGAGGAGCAAAGCAGCTGCTCCTTAAGATACTCTCAGTCTTGGAGCTGAGAGACAAAACCACCGTAGGTGTGGACATGTCAGGCTGCACCACAAGGTTGATCTGTGACATCCCATAGGTTTGCTTGGAAGTTGCAGCACTTTAACTAGTCTGTCCTAGTTGTTCTATACTTGTGTTGCTCCCCCTAAGCAGATGCCATCAGAGCTGTACAGATGTTGCCTTACGCATCCAGCTGTGCCAATGGAAGACGATGCCTCTCTCCTGAAGGTTCCTGCCTCTATCACTGTGCTGCTGGAACTGTCCTCCAGGAACACCAGCCAAGTTCCCTTCACCCAGCTGCCCAGAGCAGTTGGAAGGAACTAGGTTGCTGCTTTTTCCCATCAGAAATAGGGGTTTTCATAAGAGCAGCCTCAAAGGCAGAGCTGTGAGGTGGAGTTACTTCTGGCCTGAGAAGCTGAAGGTCGCTTCTTATGCCTCTGGCACATCTTGGTACCAGGAGGGAGCATCTGTCCTCAGCCTTCAAGTGCTGTATGGGGCCATATGTAGTCCTTCATGTGGAAGGGAGTAAGCCACCTTGGTATAAGATGCTTTTGCAATGGTAGAGCTGTCCCTGTTCTGGCTCTTGTGCCTTTGCAGCTCTTTCTGTAGGTCACAAACTAGCTGCAGATCCATTGTCATGGTGGAACCAGCACAGCAGCTCACTGGAGGATGGTGCATTTGGATCTATCTGCAAGACTGTCCTGCAGTCCTGTCAAGGTTTTGGGTCAGGGCAGTCCCTCTAGACCTACAACAGATGCTCTGAGATAGCCCCTTTCTCTACACATAGGTGAAGAGAAAGGGAGTAAGACAGAGACTTATGGATTAGAAAAGAAAACTAAAAGAGATTAATGAGGATGATAACAATAAAATGGAATATATATACATACATATACAAAATCAGTATCAAACCAAACCTTTCCTGATGGCAACCATGTCTCCATCATCACTGATGCTGTGGGGAGGCACTGGGGAAGTCCCAGACTGGGCTCAGCAGCAGATGGAGCCAAGTTCAGGGGTTGGATTCTGGAGCTGGATTCAGGAACACACAGATGGGGATCAAAGGCAGAATGGATGGATTGTCCTTGGACACCAGCCATTGAAGAAGTCGTTTTGCCCTCATGATCCCTCAGATCTACACTGAATATGCTGCACTTGGGCTGGAATCCCTCGTTAGTCAGTTCAGGGTCCCCTGTCCTGGCCACTCTTCCAGGTGCAGCCTTTTACTTTCTGCACCTCCAACGTGGTGCCCAAGATTTCACAGCGACCTTGGTCTGCACAGGAGCAAGTGTCAGCAAGAGCCTTTCTGCACACACCAACCCTTGGTAGGAACTCTAGGAGCAGACACTGGCTGTGAAAATCTGCCATTAACTTCAGAAAGTGAGGTAGGTAGAAGAGGCTGAGCTGAAAAGTGGAATCACTGAACAGAATTGGTTCTGTTCCAACTCAAACCAGGACGCTAGAACATCCTCGTCCTCTTTGCAGTGGTGCAGATCCAGAATAGCATCATTTAAATCCCTGGAGTCCATCCATAGTTGCACCAGGGTAAATAAGAATATTTTTCACCTAGCAAAGTCCGAAAAAAAGGCATAAAATCCATCTGTTCAGCTCTAGCAAGGCCAAGTCCTGTCTGTAGCCATCGCCCTATAATTGGACATCCCCTTTGAGCAGCTTCCCTTGAAAACCTTTCCTTGTAAAGCCTTGGTGAGCTTGTGCCTGCATTGATGTTACGGTTTATCGCACATGTAATTTCATCTGACATCGTAATGACAGCATGGGGAGTTCAAAATCTAACAGTAAATATAGTTGTTAGGGGGGGGAAAAAAATAAATAAAATTAAATCCCAGCCCATCATGGTGTTTTCACGTCATGGAAGAGATGCAGACAGACTCCAAACACCATCAGCATTTCTGGGTTCCAGTTGGAAGCTGCCTGGAGGTTGGGATGGGCCAAAACAAACAGGCGAGACTGTCTCTCTGTACATGGCAGGGCAGCTTTTTCTCCTCCTTTTCCCTGCTTTTTTTTAAATTTTGAAGGGTCACACCCCTAAAATCCCTGGGAGGGGAGGGGCTGCTCCCCCCCTGCTTGCCTGGGGTGTTTTTGTGGTGTGGTGCAGCCCCGGTCCTGCTCTCACACCCGGCCGGGAGCTGTGTCCTGGTTATTTTTGAGCTCTGTGGGTTTGCGGAGCTGCACTGAAGGGTCGTTTGTGCCAATTCCATTATAAGCCTCATTTACAACTCAGCTGTTTTAAATCGAGTCGGGCTGTGAGCTGGCGCGCACGTGGAGTCAGCTGGGACACGGGGATTGCCTTGCTGGGGGGACCCATCCTCCAAACCCCCTTCCTCATCTGGTTGAAAAATGAATCCTCTTGACTTTCAGGGTTGGTTCTTCCTTGTAGCGTTGGTTGAAAAACGATTGATTTTCAGGTTTGGGGGTTTTTTTTGGGTTGTCTTGGTTTGTTGGGGGGTTTTTTTTCCCGTGTTTTTGAGCTGAAGTATCTAAGCAGTAGATATTTTTATTTTCCTTCTTCCAGGTTATATCCTGGGGAGAGTTCAGATGGTTGGGGGTTTTTTTTTCTCTCTGCTGGTTCTCCACCAGCTTTGACTATATTTACCAAGCTGGGCATGGGTGGGCCCCACCAAATCTCCCAGATTGCTCAGGCGGGTGAGGCTTTGTAGGATCAGGGCTGAGCCGAGGACTTGGCTGCTGTTTAGCTTTCTAGCAGGTTGGCAAAGAGACCAAGGGCTCTGCTCACAGGAGGAGTCGAGATACAAATGAGATCTGAATCTGACCCCTGCTCTTCAGTTAAATTGCTCTGTAACCTTGAGAGCTGGATTAAATTGTCTCTGAAGACAGGGAGTTGCCTCTGGATATTCGGTGCTTGGGCCACACTGTAAGGTTATGCTCATATATTACCTGTGGTCTTCAGAGAGCTCATTAGGCGGTTGGTTTACATACAAGAAGCCTGGATGAAAGCCTCTTCCCACTTCCCTGAGTGTCCTCTGCTGAAGCCTGGCAGTATTTCTTCTAGAAACGTCCAGCTCAGGGGTTGGAGATGTGATGCACCTCGCTGGGGTTTCAGCGTGGTGGGGACGTGTGGTTCAGAGACATGTTGACTGGCAGAATAATGATCATGGAACCATATTTGAACCAGTTTGGGTTGGAAGGGACCTTTCGAGGTCATCTGGTCCAACCCCCCTGCACTGAGCAGGGACATCTGCAACTATCTCAGGTTGCTCAGAGCCCAAACCAACCCCACCTGCAATGGTGCCAGGGATGGGGCAGCCGTGATGCTCCTCCTTGGGTCAATGAAGAAAGGGGAGATGGAACATTCACCTAGGGCTGTAGGTGACTCTGAGGAGACACTCATATGGGTAAAAACTGGGGGGATTGTGTCCCCTCTCTTGAATTTTCATCCTGTGTTGGGGTTGACAGCAGCAGCACGGTACAAGTCCAGCACTAGACTTCTGCCCATGGTACAGATGATGGGGTGGTGGAGCTGGAGGCTGTGTCTTTGTAGACTGGATTGCCTTCACAGGACGAGAAGCTCTGCAGAGGCACCTTCCATAAACACATCTCTCCAAAAGCCACTTTATGTCCACATGGGAGCCATTCTGGCCTGGTCGTAGCAGGGGAGCTCATGTGCTTAGAGCTACAGGACGTAAATGGCAATTAAAAATGAATGAGGCTGCAAAGGCTCTCATGAGAGCCAAGCAGGAAAATAGTATTTTGGGTTATGCCAGAGTAAAAGAGACCAATCTGAGGTACCACTCTCATAAATACCTGTGGGGAAAGGTCTATTCAAAAGGGTTTTTAACGATAGGACCAGGAGTGGTGGTTTTAAGCTAGGAAAGGAGAGATTTAGGCTGGATATTAGAAAAAAGGTCTTTAATGTGAGGGTGATGGACCAGTGGAATGGGCTCCCAGAGAGGGGGTGGAGGCTCCATCCCTGGAGTCCTTCAAGGTCAGGCTTGCTGGGGCTCTGAGCAGCCTGCCCTAGGTAGAGATGTCCCTGCTGGTGTAGGGAGGTTGGACCAGATGACCTGTGGAGGTCCCTTCCAGCCTCAAACATTCTATGATTCTATGACTGTGAGCTTGACAAGTGGTCAAGGTGGTGTAAATGGTGGAGGGCAGAGTGGGAGACAAAAGGTGGGTCTGAGCTTGTGTGGTGGGTTTGGCCCTGAGCAAGATGGATTTTAGAGCTCCTCAGGTTGTCCTTGTGAGAGGTGGGACAAGACTCCTGCTACTGTCCTTGCACAGGGCTGCAGAATCCTCAGGTCTGGCAGTGGGTACATCTTGGCCAACACATGGGGATGGAGGAGTCATGGTGGGAGACACAATGAGGACCAGCAAGAAACTTCCCCCAAACAAGGACGTGCATGACCGGGGATGCCCAACGATGCTGTGGGGGACCCCAGGGAGGGTCCAGAGGAGCAGCCCTGCCTGGGCATGGGGGTGGAGCACCACCACCACCCCCACACTGCTCCTGAAGCCTGCCTGTACCTGCTCCCAAGCTGACACTAAGCCTGCTCAAACACTGCACCGCCTTCTCCTCGCATTGTTTTCTGTACCCCACACCCAGCCCCAAAATAGCGATAACCCCCCCCCTTCCCCACCCTCCCGCGGTGACTCAGGCTGGCGAGCAGGCACACACACATCTGCTTCTCATTTAACGTGCAAACGCTCTGACCCTTCCAGTTTCTACTCCCAAAGTCCTCCCTTCGGTGGCTTGCTTTCGGGGAGACAAGCAGGAGCTGGGTCCCCATCCTCACATCTTTATTTTTCCGGCGGGGGGCACCCAAAATTTGATTTATTTTGATGTTTTTTGCTATGAATGTTTGTGACAGCCTCACCCGGATCCACGTCCAAGTGCCTTGCAATCCTGTCCACTGCAGAGGGACCTCAGCCAAACCAGTTTTCCATGGTTAAGCTGGGCACATTTTTCCGCTGTGGCTTTTTTTTTTTGCCTTTTTTTTAAATTTTTCTCAGGAAGCAAACCCACCCAGTGTGTGCACGCCATTCAATAGGAGCCTTTTTTTTTTTTAAAATTATTTAATTTCTTTTCCTTTCTCTGGCTCCGAAGAAGAGCAGAACGAAAGGGAGCAGAGGGCCCTGCCTGTGCTCCCAAGAGGGCTCAGAATGGGAGGAAATGGGGTTTTTTTGGGGCTATTTTTAAGGCCGAGCTGGAAGGAGAGACCCACCACTGATAGGCTCATAGCATTGTGATGTTGTGCACCCATAGGGATGTACCCTATATCTATATATATCCCCTATATAACAGTGGCTGGGCAGCTTTCACGAGGGTGCTGGAGAAGAGCAGCTGCCAACACATGTCCAGAAATGCCACCAACAATCTCACCCGCCTTGTGGACCCTCATCCAAGTCATGTCAGAGATGCTGGAGACACCAGAAATCTGATGTTCCAGCTCCGGTGTGGATGAATCTTTGGTGGGGATTTTCCTTTTGGTCTTCTTTATTTTTTATTTTCCTTTTTTTTTCCTTGCAGAACAGAGCGTGGGAGGGGGGGACACGTCACTTGAAGTGTGAGTTTCCATGAGAGTGGGGTGGTTGCAGGGGACAACTGGGATCTCTTCTGTTTCACTTGACATATTCCCCCCCTCCCACGGCATTTCTACTACGTGTGGTGTGCATATAGGTACATGGGGAGGGGAGATAGTCAGCCTGGGTTGGTTCCTGCACCAGTGTCCCCATGTTGAGAAGTCCCTGAATGCTGGAGCATGGCCAGGAGGACATCAAGGCTAAGGCAGACTCATGCAAAGAAGAACCACTAAGGGTTTAGAAAAAAAATCCCATAACTAACTGGCTTTGAGGACCTCCAGCCTTGCAGCATCTCCCAGAACTTCAGCAGAGAGGAGCAGATGCCCAGAGCACCATCCCCTCATAGTCCAGACCTCCAAGGACCTGCTTGGACTGGGGGGGACAAAGCTGCAAGAAAACACTGTGGTGACCACCCTATAAAGTCCCCTCCCACGATGCTTGCCTAGATACTGTGGTTAATTAATTTGCCCCTGCTTTGTGTGTGGATGTAGCCCTCAAAACACCATCTGGAGCCAGGCTGTGCCTTCAGCGTAGCTCCTCTAATTGTTTGTGTTTATTTGACCATTTATCACTGGGATCCCCCTTTGCCAGAACCTGCTCAGCACATCAGATGGGTCTTGTCATGCAGCACGCAGGCTTAATTGAGCTGACACCCTGAAGTGACCCAGAGCTCCTGAGTTTGGAGATTTATATAAACTCTGAAGTGTGCTGGGTAATTTAAAGAGGCTGGAAAGAGGAGACCAAAGTGAAAATGTGGCCCTTTGGTTGTAGGAGGCATTTAAATCTACCCTGGCCCTGCCCAAGCTCCTATTTGCATTGGTCTGAGGACCAATAATTGGCTTAAAGGAACTAGAAGAGCCATGGGGCTTGATCCTGGTGGTGTGAAGGCATCATCCTAGTGTTAGTCCTGCAGCATAGAGAGCTACTGGGTGGCAGGTCCCTCTGGGCTTGCCCAGAGGCAGTGTGGTGATCCACCAAACTTCATACCAGAGCCTGGGAGCTTCTCCTAAAGTGATGTTCATAGAATCATAGAATTGTCAGGGTTGGAAGGGACCCTAAAGATCATTCAGTTCCAATGGATGTTTGGTTCAAGCCAGGGTGGGATCTGAGGGGATGCTGGGGCTTTTCAGATACCTGGTGCCTGCCATGATGGGTGATAAGGGAGACAAGAGAGGAGCTCAACTTATTCACCACCACATGCCAATGGAGGGGACAACTTGAGCAAGAAGCCCATAGAGGAGCTGAGGCCAGGAAATATGGCCTCAAATCATAGAATCATAGAATAGTTTGGGTTGGAAGGGACCTCAAGGATCATCTAGTTCCACCCAACCTGCCATGGGCAGGGACACCTCCCTCTAGACCAGGTCGCTCAAGGCCCCATCCAACCTGGTATCCCCATACCCAAGACCCCCCTGGACAACCTGTTCCAGTGAAATACCCCATGGGCTGGGGTTGGGCCCTGGTGGCCATGGAGCAGTGGCAAATTCCCATCACAACCAGTAGTACTTGACGGTTCAGCTCACCGGGGGAGGATTTGATCTGTAATTTGCAGTTTCTCCAGATTGTATCTGCACACAAACAAAGCTGTTGGAGATCAAGGTGCCCCGTGTTGGCTTCCAGTAGCTGGAGCTAACCTGCAGGGACAGATTTGTTGAGAGATGCATAATACTTGCCGCAGTCTACAAGTAGCCTTTAAAAATTCCCCAGGATGGATTCACAGAGGTCACAGGGGATGCTTGTACCTCCACACCTCGAGGAGCCAATGAGTGGCACCTCTAATCACTATTTATCTCCTTAAGCAAACACTCCTTGGGGTACTTCCCAAGTGATGTCAGATCTCCAGTATTGACTTGCCCCGGGTTTTCTTGGCTGGCTGAACTTCTGTATGGATTTTGGGAACTGGGAGGAGTGCCTGTCACTGGAATGAAAAAGGGGTTAAATATGCCATCGTTGGAATTATTGGATGCTCTGGTGGTGGTTCCGCAGCACCTTTTATTTTGGATTCCTTACTGGGACTTCAGATGAAGATGTCTTTCTGATGGCCTTATAGAAAATGAATATTTCCAGCCCCCAAAAGGTCAGTTTTATATATTATGTGTAAATATACATGGTTCGCACGGAGTCAGCTTGCCAGGCAGATGTTGATAAGGATGAATCCTTGTATGCTCAGAGATTAGTATTAATATTGAAAAGTCTGGTAAGGTAATGGAGAAATACCAGGCTGAAGGTCACCCATGTGATCTCAATCCCTGAAGCGTAACCACTTTAATTATGTGCTCAAACCATGGTTCCTGGGCCATTCCTTCAGGTAGGAGCCGTCTCACGCATCCTTGGCTCCATGGAAGGTGGCCAAAAAGGGCTGGGTTATCCCCCCTCAGGCTTCTTCGCCATTCCTCTCCTCTTGGCATCAGTGGGAGGTCTCTGTGTCAATGTTGCTGAGGCTCCTGCTGGCAACCATAAGCAGCTTTTGCTCTGGCATCCCATGGGGCGTCCCCTTAAATTGTACTGAGCTGCTCCACTGACCTCACCTGGAGCTCTGCATCCAGTTCTGGAGCCCCCAGCACAAGAAGGGTGTGGACATGTTGGAGCGTGTCCAGAGGAGGGCACCAAAATGCTCAGGGGAATGGAGCATCTCTGGTATTAAGACAGGCTGAGAGAGTTGGGGCTGTTCAGCCTGGAGAAGAGAAGGCTCCGGGGGGACCTTACAGTGACCTTCCAGGACCTGAAGGGGCTACAGGAAGGCAGGGGAAGGTCTGTTCAAAAGGGTTTGTAATGACAGGACCAGGAGTGATGGTTTTAAGCTGAGAAAGGAGAGGTTTAGACTGGATATTAGAAAAAAGTTCTTTAACATGAGGGTGATAGATCAGTGGAATGGGCTGCCCAGAGAGGTGGTGGAGGCCCCATCCCTGGAGTCCTTCAAGGTCAGGCTTGATGTGGCTCTGAGCAGCCGGCCCTAGGTAGAGATGTCCCTGCTGGTGTAGGGAGATTGGACCAGATGACCTGTGGAAGTTCCCTTCCAACCTAAAACATTCTATGATTCTATGATTTATGGAGCTGCTGCCTTGCCAGGAGCCATGTGGAACCATGCCACCTCTGCAGCTACCTACAGGGCTTCCTCCCCATCCTTGCTCAAGCAAGCATCTTCCATGGCCAGTCCTTCCCCCTTAGGAAACCCCTGCCCTTTTCTCTTTGTCCGAGCAAAATCCACGATTTTTTTGAGGAGGGATCTTCCGTTTAGGGTGGATGAGCTTATTGCACACGTCTTAGAAATCAAACACCCCCAACTTTCCCACCACCTCCATCCTCACACGCAAGACTGGTCCCAAGGGGAAGGCTGGTCTCAGTTATGAGAGGCTGGGGCGGGCGCCCAGCCCAAGCAGTAAAACCTTGGTGCTGTTGCTCTCGAGCTGGTTGCCTCCCACAGCATCCTCCTTGGGTCTGCAAAGCTGCTCCTCTCTCTGCAAACCCCGATGATTTCCCTGCGAGGGAGGCAGTGGTTGGTGTCACCACCTTTTCCTCATCATTTCAGGCACCTCACAGGGAAGTGGTTGAAAGACGAGGAGCACTTTTTCTGCCCCACCTTCCTGCCAGAGGGGAGAAACACCAGGTACTGGGGTGGGTGGTTTAATAACACGTTCTTCTGGAGACAAGATGTTCTTAAGGAAATACTTGACATTTTGGGGGGGTTTACAGCTTTTCTTTTAAGAAGAGAAAAAAAAACAAACCACGCCTCTCTGCCTGCCTTTCAAGTAGGCTTTGAGGGATCCCAACTCCTCCTTGATATGATATTTTTTAAGCTAGGAAAGGAGAGATTTAGATTGGATGTTAGAAAAAAGTTCTTTAACATGAGGGTGATAGATCAGGGGAAGGGGCTGCCCAGAGAGGTGGTGGAGGCCCCATCCCTGGAGTCCTTCAAGGTCAGGCTTGCTGAGGCTCTGAGCAGCCTGCCCTAGGTAGAGATGTCCCTGCTGGTGTAGGGAGGTTGGACCAGATGACCTGTGGAGGTCCCTTCCAGCCTGAAACATTCTATGATTCTATGAAAGAAGAGGCATCTTCCAAAGTGGAGTCAAGCATTGGTCAGGGCAATGGTGTTGTCCCCATGGGGCCAGCTTCAGGTGGGATGTCAACATGGGTAGCTCTGCTCAAGGACACCTCCTCAAGGCCACAAAGCAATTGGTGGGTGTAGGAGCAGAGCCCCAGAATCCCTCCTCCCCCAAACTAACACCACTGCTGAGGAGCAGGAGCTATCAATCACTGGTCAGCGTATCCCACAGAAAGCAGCTGTGATATTTTGACAGATTAGGGTAATCTCACATGCACATCTTAATTGGCTCATTAGGACAGGGCACAAATAAACCTGGGGGAAGAAAACCCCAACAGGCTGATGGATGTAGAAGGCAGGTCGACATAGATGGGACCATGGGTAGATGCAGAAGGAGAGCAACCAGCCCATCCAGCTCCCACAGCCTGGAGTTGGGATTGGGAAAGAGGAGCTGGTAGGGAAGCAGCAAAGTCAAAGTGTTGGTTCCTCAGGATGCTGAGTGCCCCGGGCAGGGGAGGGAAGGAGTTGGTGGTAGGAAATAAATCAGGATGGGGTTTTTTTGTTAGGCACTGGAACAGGCTGCCCAGGGAGGTGGTGGAGTCACCATCCCTGGAGGGGTTCAGCGATGAGTAGGTGTGGTGCTTTGGGACGTGGTCTAGGGGTGAGTGAGATGTTGGACAAAGGTTGGACTTGGTGATCCTAGAGGTCTAAATGATTCTATGATGGGGAAGGCTGCTGAGACCTCCTGCTGACTCCCCCTCTGCAGGCTGGGGAGGTGAGGGATGCTCAGCACCCCAAACCCAGGTCCAGCCACCTCTGGGGTGCTCTGGGTGACCTTATCCTTCAGATGTAGACCTCAAATAAATTCCTCCTGGTGTTTCGTGCCTGCAGGGACCGAGCATGAGGGATGTTAAGTTGGGGTGGCAGAATCCAGCCGGGGGGAGGATGATGCCCAACCTCAAACCTTCCCCTTGTGGTCGCACCCCAAACCCCACCCCATGTGCAGGGTGGGTGAAGGGAGGGATTGGAGACACCCTGGAAAAATGTCATTTTGACACCAGTAGATCAGCCAGAGCCTCAGGCTCCTTCCTGCACCGTGTGAATGCAGAATGAGCAGGGCATGGAGGGGGGGGGCATCTGCTCTGGGCTCCCCATCTTGCCCCGGGGCACCCCCGTCTCTTCAGGGTGGCACTTCTGGGCAGAGTGAATATGGGCACACCGTAAAAGAAAATGTAGTTGGAAGCCAGCACCTTCCTGCGGGGAAAATTATAGAAGTTATAGGGAAGAGAAGGCCAGAAAATGCATATTTTAAGAGGAAATGCTCCGAAAATCTCTGTACAAATACCAGAATATTAAAATGTAGCAATGGAAAAATACTGAAATATACAGAAACGAAGATGAAAAAATACAAACACATGGAAATATTAAAATATATAAATATAAAAAGATAGAAATCTGCATATATAACTATATAAAATATTAATGTAAAATATATACAAATATAAACACATATATACAGATATTAAAATATTATTAAAATACTCTGTTATTAAAATACTCTATTATTAAAACACTAAAATATTTAAATGCTGCATGTTGTAGTAACGATGTTACATGCCAGTCTACAATTAAAATGCAGAATTGCCAAATCTCAGGTTGTGAAGGGTTGTCCCCATGGATGGAGTGGATGGAAAGGGGATATTGCCACAGCCCTGAACCAGGAACCAGGCGTTGCACAAGCCCAGGCTCTTCCTGGCAGCCTTTATCTCCTCCAAGGGCCTGGCCTCACAGGGCGTTGTCACCAGAGATGAGGAAGGAGATGGGAGAGGGAAGCGCTGATAAGGAGCTCTCACAGGTCTTCTGCTCCTGGCTTTGAGCAGCGCTGAGACCCAGCAGCAGGGTCCTGTCCCACCTCGGGGCTGGTAGAGCTTCCCCAGGGCTCCTCCAAGCTCTGGCAACCTTGCATCTCTACTCATAGCCATGAATATCCACAATATTAGTTTACTTCATCTGTTTTCTATGCATATTTCTTTGTAATATGTTATTTGTCCTGGCGAGACCACACCTGGAGCACTGCACCAAGTTCTGGAGTCCTCAGCACAGCAGAGCCATGGAGCTGGTGGAGCAGGACCAGGGGAGGCCCCAGCAATGCTGGGAGGGCTGGAAGCCTCTGCTGGGAGAGTTGGGCTTGTTCAGCCTGGAGAGGAGAAGGCTCCAGGGAGACCTTCTGGGGGCCTTGCAGGACTTCAAGGGGTCCTAGAAGAAAGGTGGGGAGGGACTTTTGTCAGGGTCTGTTGTGACAGGACAAGGGGTGATGGTTTGAAACTAAAGAGGGAGATTTAGACTAGAGAGAAGGAAGAAATTGTTGATGCTGAGGGTGGTGAGAGCCTGGTTGAGGTTGCCCAGAGAGGTGGTTGATGCCCCATCCCTGGCACCATTGCAGGGGAGGCTGGAGGAGGCTCTGAGCAACCTGCTCTAGTTGCAGATGTCCCTGCTCAGTGCAGGGGGGTTGGTCTAGATGACCTTGAAAGGTCCCTTCCCACTCAAACCACTCTATAATTCTACGATAATCTATTGGATATACTTCTATTTTTTATTTATCACAATGCTAAATGATCATTTCACCTCCCTCTAATCTTCCAGTTTTACATTATTGGCTTTCAGAGGCCGTATCACAGTGAAGGAGGCTCGGAGCTAAAAGGAGACATGAGAATAAAGCCACTAAAATAATAAAAACACAAAATAGAAGGTGCTTGTGAGCAGCAGAGAGCTGTGGGTGACCCAGGGAGTGGACATCACATGTGGTGGGTGATGTCGCTGTGGTCCCTGGCTTGCATCCTTGTTCTATCACCCATCTCCAGGCAGGCAGTGAGGTAGGACCTCAGCATCACAGCCGAGACTCCTTCCTGCATCTGCCCACACATCTGCACAAAACGGAAGGATTTCCACCCAAAAGAAGAAGGGGACAAAGCTCAGCTCCTCCCAATCCCCCTTCTCCTCCTGCTGCAGCCTCAAGGTGCCCAAAATACGCCGCATCCAAATAGCATCCCCCAGCATCATCCTTTTCTAAATGGGGCTTTTCATGGCAAGAAAGTAATGAATGAGTTTTCAAAGCCTGGCCATAAATGCAATGTTCCTGCGGAATACATTTATTTTAGGTGCCCTCCACCCTTCCCACCCCTCCTCCCCCCCCCCCTCTACCGCCGGTTTATTTTAACAATGCTGTAATTTTCTATTATAGAATGGGATTTTTTTTTTTCTGTTTAACTCCGTGCGGGCCACTCAGCATTTGCATGTGTGTGTGTGCATGCACTGGTGACATTTGCCACCAGCAGATGCTATTTTTAGGGCTGTTATTCTTGAGGACCCCACCCTTGGCTTGGGGAGGGGAAGGGGGGAGCGCGGGAGGAGGGAGAGGAGGGAGGGGGAGGAAGGAAAACGTCAGGCTCAGCACACTTCCAGCCTCTGGCCATCAACCTCCCCGGGGGCATGGGAACCATAAGGTCATTTCTCAGGCTTGCTGAGCTCTGGAGCTGTCAAACCACCCTGCGAGTTAAAAAAATGCAAATGTATGCAAATGGATGGGCTGCTTCTCTTCCTCTTCCACCCCCCCTCTCCCCACTCCTTCCCTCTGCCTCCATTTAAATGACATGAATCACCTTCAATTTTGCCAGCACCCTGTAAAGTTATCGGCTTGCCTAAGAGAGGACCGGGAGGGGAGGAGAAAGGAAAATGAGTCCATTTCCACCAAAAGGAGGTTTTATATTAGTTTAGTTTATAATCATACCCCCACACACACCCCCTCCATCTCCTAATTCCATTTATTCTGGAAGCCGAGTGAATAATCCACAAATGAGGGAGGATGGGGTTTAGTGTATGGGGAAAAAAAAACCCCTCTAAAAAAAAAAATAATAACTGGCCACAGTAGTCTCATATTCTGATCTTCTGCACTTGGGGTGATCTGGCAATAAAAGATCAAAATAGATTCTCAGGAAGACACTTTCCTTCACACAAGGAGCTCCTTTAACACCGATGCTCCTTCCAAACAAAAAAAACCAACGAGGAGAAGATAAATACGGCAATAGAAATTTAATTGCCTCACGCTTATTATTAAGGATACAAAGCCCTTAAAGTTGTGTTTTCCTCCCCCACTCAGGGGTTATTTATTATCTCTCACCCCGCTTGAGGAACACATTGGATTTGCTCTCATTTATTGGTGATTTTCAAGGAGGATTTGATACGGAGCTGGCCGGGCTGGTAGAGGAGCGTAGCTAGTTAACATGGTTAAGCACAGCACACTGTAATGAATCAATTTGTTTCAGACAACAGACATAATTAGCGTGGAGCTAATGGGCACACTGCGGGATGCAGGGGCTGGAGCATCATCCCTCGCTGGAAAAGATGAAGCTGAAGTGGGGGGTGCTCATAGGGGTGTAATTCCCGGTTCCTCACCCCGTCTCTGGACATGGGGAGGTGGCTGGAGAGGGATTCCCATGGTGGGGCTGCCCACCAGCCCCCCTGTGAGGCTTCATTAGCTCAGGGGCAGCTTTTCCCCCACGCTGGTGGTTCATAGCCCTTCCCTGGAGTGTGCTCCAACGAGGTGGGACCATCTTCCCAAGGTCTTCCCTATCTGGCTCCCACGCAGCTGAGTGCTCAGCAGCACTGATTACGTCTGGGGGAGATACGTGCAAAATCTTGGCTGGTGGTTGACCCTGAGGAGGGAGGAGAAGGGAGAGAGCGTTCCTATCTCCACAAGAATGTTTGCTGCAGAATCTGGTCCCTTCTACGGCTCCACAGCCTCCCCCAGAGGAGCAAGCACTGGCTTGCTGGGCAAGGAGAAGCGTGGATTTCCCTGGACAATCTCAGACCAGGCTCCTTCTATGCCCTAGGGGTAGAGGTGGGTGGTAAGGTGGGAGCCAGCCCCTCACCATGGGTTAGACCAGGTCCCCACAGCTGGTGGGAAGGAGGTTTGGAGTCAGCACGGCCAGAAACTGAGCAAGGAAGGACATGCACATGAAGAACCAAAATGCTCAGGGGAATGGAACATCTCTGGTATGAAGACAGGCTGAGAGAGTTGGGGCTGTTCAGCCTGGAGAGAAGGCGGCTCCAGGAGGACCTCAGAGTGACCTTCCAGGACCTGAAGGGGCTACAGGAAGGCAGGGGAAGGTCTGTTCAAAAGGGTTTGTGATGACAGGACCAGGAGTGATGGTTTTAAGCTGGGAAAGGAGAGATTTCGCCTGGATATTAGAAAAAAGTTCTTTAAGATGAGGGTGATAGATCAGTGGAATGGGTTGCCCAGAGAGGGGGTGGAGGCCCCATCCCTGGAGTCCTTCAAGGTCAAGCTTGATGGGGCTCTGAGCAGCCTGCCCTAGGTAGAGATGTCCCTGCTTGTGTAGGGAGGGTGGACCAGATGGCCTGTGGAGGTCCCTTCCAGCCTGAAACATTCTATGACATCCAGGACTTGGATGTGGTGGATCCCAGGAGACATGTGGAGGTGGCTCGGGATGGGATTGGGAACCAGCCAGAGATGCAGAGGGTGGGATTGTCTACCTTCAGTGGGGCCATGAGCTGGGGTTCGTAGAGGTGACCCTGCTCCGTGTCCTGGGGGTTTGTGAAGGGTTATTCCATTCAAAGTCATTCTGGCTGTTTGATGTATCCTGTGTGTGATGGGATTAATGTTTTCCTCGCCTGCTGAAGGAAGTCTCTCTCCTTTCCTGGGATTTCTCATGTGGAAGGGCTGCTGGAGCCCTCTGAAAGAGGAAACATCTTACAGATAAAAAAGGGGGTAGAAAAATCAGATTTTCCTTTTGGGCGTGGGCTTTTTGCTTCCGAATTTCCCTTTGAAGCTGGTCTGGCAGGGGAGGGTGCCTGCCAGATGCACGGGGTGTTTGATACCATGATAAGAAGTCCAAACAGGACTGGGAACGGAGCAAGCTCAGCTTATGGGTGAAGATAGAAGACAGCCAGGTCCTTCCTCCTTGGTTGTCTTTCTTTGAGTGTGGTGACACACAGCTCCTCACTTGTCTTCCCCATTCCCAGGTGCCTCAGGAGGACATCCCTATGCAGGTTGTCCACATGCTGAGGTGACATGGGATAGCTCCCAGGCATGAATCATAGAATCATAGAATTGTCAGGGTTGGAAGGGACCTTAAAGATCATCTAGAAAGAAGTAGCAGGAGGACACAGAACTAGAGACCTGGGGACTGCTCTTCTCTCGACCATGACCAGAATTCCTACCTATTTGGGATGTCCAGTTGTACCAGTCCCCAAAACCATTGTGTAGATGAGATGGGCACTCCCTGGCTCATCTTAAGTGCTGTAGATGCTGGCACTTGGCAGTGTGAAGCAATCCAGCCTCACTGTTTCCCCACATAGCTCCTGGCAGGGCAAACCCAACGTGTACCTGGAAAGACGTTGGCTCTGGGAGCGTGTGGAAGAAACGTGACGGGGTGGGAGTCATTACACAAGGTTGCTGGGAGAGGGATGTGAAAGAGATGAGGGAGCTTGTGGTGGTTACGAAAAGGTGGATAGGGTGGGGCCCGAGAAGAGAAGGATGGAGATAAGGAAGGAGACAAAGTGATGTGGAGAGAATCATGGAAGTGTCAGGGTTGGAAGGGACCTTAAAGACCATCTAGTTCCAACCCCCTGCCATGGGCAGGGACACCTCCCACTAGAGCAGGTTGCTCAGAGCCCCATCCAGCCTGGCCTTGAAGCAGAGGTTAAAACACAGAGGGCCTGGAAGGAGTTACAAGTGACGTGGAGATGCACTGGGGCAGTGCAAGCAGGAGGTGATTACGGGGGTCCAAGTGAGTCAATGCAAAGGTGGACATCAGGAGAAGGCAGGGTCATTTTGGTGTTGCTGATCGGGACCTCCCTGCTAATTCCCGGCTGTCTGTGCTTTGTCCTAGGGCACTAAATGAGAATATGGCCAATGGCATTGAAGATCTTATCGGGATCCCCTTCCCGAACCACAGCAGTGAAGTTCTTTGTGGATTAAACGAGCAGCGGCACGATGGGCTCCTCTGCGATGTCATCCTCATCGTGCAGGACCAGGAGTACCGCACCCACCGGTCCGTCCTTGCTGCCTGCAGCAAGTACTTCAAAAAACTCTTCACTACTGGCACTTTAACGGACCAGCCCTATGTTTACGAGATTGACTTTGTCAAGCCTGAAGCACTTTCTGCCATCCTGGAGTTTGCCTACACCTCAACCCTCACCATCACCACCTCAAACGTCAAGCACATCCTCAGCGCTGCCAAGATGCTGGAGATCCAGTGCATTATCAACGTATGCCTTGAAATCATGGAGCCTGACAGAGAGGCTGAAGAGGAAGACGACAAAGAGGACGAAGATGATGACGAAGACGAGGATGAAGATGAGGAGGAAGAGGAGGAGGAGGAAGAAGTGGAAGATTTTGTCAATCAGGAGAACCTAAACGATGTCCAAGAAGTAAGCTGCCACCAAAGTCCTTCCAAGTCTGATCTTACCGAAGAGACATACTCAGAAGCACCTAGAGACTTTCCAAATCACTACCCAGCCAACAACGCCTCCGGACACTTGGGCGTGATACGGGACTTCTCCATCGAGTCCTTGCTAAGGGAAAACTTGTACCCTAAGGCGACCATCCCAGAGAGGAGACCAGCCCTCTCTCCTTTCACCCCCAACTTCTTCCCCCATCTATGGAACGGTGACTTCAGCTCCTTCCCCCAGCTCGAGGAGCCGCAAGTAGACAACGGCCCCTTGGACCTGGTGATCAAAAAGAGGAAGATCAAGGAAGAGGAGGAGAAGGAAGACCTGGCTCCACCTCCTTTCCCTAATGACTTCTTCAAGGACATGTTTGCCAACACCCCAGCAGCTCCCTTGGGGCACATAAAGGCAGAGACTGACTACAGCGCTTATCTCAATTTCCTAAGTGCTACCCAGTTTGGAGGAGTCTTTCCCCCGTGGCCCCTGGAGGAGGAGAGGAAGATGAAGCCCAAGGCGTCCCAGCAATGCCCTGTCTGCAACAAAGTCATCATGGGAGCCGGCAAGCTGCCCAGGCACATGAGGACCCACACAGGAGAGAAGCCCTATATGTGCAATATCTGTGAAGTCCGCTTCACCAGGTCTGTCTTGGTTGCTTCTGCCATGTGTGGGGAGGGTGGTGGTGGTCATTGGAGGGGCCACATCATTGCCCATGGATGGTTCCTAAGATACACATCTCTTTTTCCCCCCCAAAAAAAGCAGGGCACGATCTCTATCCCTTCAGAAAAAAAAGGGAAGGAGGGGAAAGAAATGAACCTACTAATTTTGGTGGGTTGTGGATGACGTCCACAACTCGCTGGACCCATCCCCTCGCTGGATAGAAGCTTAAAAAAGCAACAGGATATTTCCAACCCCTCCATAGCTCGCCGCAGCTGGGCCAGAGGGAGCTGGAAAACAGATGGTCAAGCAGCCAAGGAGGCTTCATCTCTGGTGTGCTGGGCGATGTGTTGAGTTGGGAGGGCCATTTAGCTGTGGGATGTAATTAGCTTGGGTTTGCACATGTTGGCATCGTTGTAGACCACAACCAAGCTGCACATCTTTAGACAAGACAGTTTCTGGGCTTTCTGAGGCTGGAGCCATCCTAATTATTATATGTTAGCAGCAAGGTGGGGGTTGGTGTCTTCTCCTAGGGAACAAGTGATAGGACAAGAGGAAATGGCCTCAAGTGGCACCAGGGGAGGTGTAGGTTGGACATGAGTGAAAATGTCTTCCCTGCAAGGGTTGTGAAGGGCTGTCCCAGGTTGCCCAGGGCAGTGGTGGAGTCCCCATCCCTGGAGGGGTTTCAAAGCCATGGAGATGTGGTGCTGAGGGACACGGTTTCATGGTGGACTCAGCAGTGCTGGGTTAACAGTGGGACCTTAAGGGTCTTTTCCAACCTAGATGACTCTATGATCCATCACCTCAAACACTGGCCATGCAAGAACCTGGCACCTCCACGGTCAGTGGAAAGCAACCAGCACCTTCACAGTTAAATGAGGAAGGGGTACAAGTGAAGGTGTCACCCCTGGCCACCAAGACAACCTGTGGGGCTCAGCTAGGGCATCCAACCTTCACGTATCTCAATCCAGGTGGGACCAGCCCCAGCATGGGCTGCTCCAAGGCAGGCACGACCATCTAGATCCACCCCTCTCACCACCTCCCACATCTCCTCACCCCAGCAGACCCCTCGGAGGGAATAAATCCGAGCAGGCTGTGCACACCCAACGTGCAGCTTGCAACCCTGGCTCTGAAAAGCTGGGCAAATTTAATTGCCGAGCAGAGACAAATAGATTCCTGGACCTGCTCTTGCTGGGTATAATTAATATCTAATGAGTACAATCTTTACCATAATAATAAAGCTTTCTGACAAGAGCTCCTGGCTGCGTGTGAGAGAGAGAGAGACCGATTAAGGCTGGGGCGAGTAAAACCAGAGGAAAATAATATTCACAGTAGGCAAAGGCGAGCTCCTGACAATGGCCGGACACCTGGGGTGCTCCTGCATTCACTGTGTCTTTTCTTCTCCCGTCCCTCTGATAATATTCGAGTGGGAGCCATGCAGATGATGAGGATTTGACCTGAAGATAAATTTCCATGCTCCCCTCCATTAAGGCAGCAGATACTGTATTATAATGCGGGGAGCATCACGCCTGGGGCGGGTGTGATGCGACGTGAGCTGGCTCACCCTGGTGTCTGCAGGGGAAAGGCCACTGCCTGGTGATAATTCCTGCCTGCAGGAATTTGGATCCAGCTCCTGCTGATGCTGCATCCCCAGGGCAGGGCTGGGTCATCACCTCCTGCCGGGCGGGCTCAGCTGGGATGGGTGAGTGTGGCTGCCAGCACCATCCTGCAGTCCCCATCATGCTGCGGGTGGTAATTGCTGGTGAGGAATTAAGTTGGCTTAACTCGGCACTGACACCTTCTCCATCATGGGGATCAGAGAGATGAGCCCTTCCAGAGGGCTCCCCAAGTCCTTCACCCTTCCAGAGGGCTCCCCAAGTCCTTCACCCCTCCAGAAGGCTCCCCGAGTCCTAGACAAGCAAGGGCAGCATTGTTGGCTGCCTTCAGGGAAACTGAGGCACGAAGAGATGTTGGTCCTGACTCACAGTCCCCGTGAAGGTTCTTGGGATGGTTCAAGTGGGAATTCAGGCGTCCTGACCCTTCATCCAGGAAGGTTCAATCAGCATCTTGGAGGTTTAAAGAAAAGAAAAAAGTTCTTTAACATGAGGGTGATAGACCAGTGGAATGGGCTGCCCAGAGAGGGGGTGGAGGCCCCATCCCTGGAGTCCTTCAAGGTCAGGCTTGATGGGGCTCTGAGCAGCCTGCCCTAGGTAGAGATGTCCCTGCTGGTGTAGGGAGGTTGGACCAGATGAGCTGTGGAGGTCCCTTCCAGCCTCAAACAGTCTATGATTCTATGCAGAGATGGTCTGGCGTGGCCCATTGGTGATGCAGGGTTAAACCACACACCTTCTACCACCCCTTATATCCTCAGCAGCTTCTAAATACAAAGCACAGGGGGTCTCCAACCCAAGAAAATAATCACAAATTAAAGTAGGACTAACCCAGTGGTGCAGTGTCCCATCATCATTCACATCCCTTTGGGTCACCTCGCACAGAGCTGAAGGCTTAGAGGTTTTTTCCCCTTCTTCAAGGTGGAAATTTCAAACCATGGGTTTATTTTTTTAATGTATTTGGAGGTATTTTGAAGAGCACGTCGCTGTTTTGTTTGGCTCTTTTTAAAGCCATTTTCAGCCTTACTCTAATGCAGGAGCTCTCCTTTAGGGGAAAGTGTGTTGAAGCCAAGTGGAGTGATTGAGGAGTGGAGATTTCTGCTGGGATTTTATGAATGCTGCCACTTACTTTGCATGTTTTGATCCCGGGAGGAATCTCCTGCTTCCCAAAATCCCCATATTCACAACCATGGCAGTGAGAGGTGCCTTTGCTGGGGTGGTGCAAGCCTAGATGGTCCAATCAGCCCTAGGAATGAAGGTGCAGGGAAGCAGGGGGGTCCCAAATGGGATTTATGAGTGAATCTGTCCTTTGCATAATTTCTGTGCTCTAGGAACTGTGGAGGAGCAAATTTATGAGGGGAAGCAGAGAAAATATATTTTTTTTCCTGGGTGGGGAGTCCCTGAACCTCCCCTTGAGATCCCTTTCACATCAGTGGGATCCTGCATCCCATGGAAGGACTCCGCGTTCACCTGGTTCTGCTACCTGACACCCAGGGACGTCTGATCACAGGACTTCATTTAATGCCTCATTAATTTATTTCTTTTTTTACCTTAAACAAAGGCTGCTCAGCTTCTAGCCTGCTGTTTTACCCAGCTAAAAACGCTGGAGGAAAACTGCCAATATTTCAGCTTTTCCACCAAGACAAGCCTGGAGTGCTCAAGGAGAAACTGTTCCAGCTAGAAAGGTTAACATTATTTGTTCCTATTATTTGTGTTGTGACAGCTCGCAGAGCCCTAATCGCTCTCCTAATGCAATTGCATTAAGGTTATTCACACACATGGAAAGCAGTTCTCCTTTGGAGAGGCTGCAAACCAAGCTCCCATCTCACAAAACCCACGTCTCCAGCCCTGCATCCTCCCCTGGGTGCTTCACCACAGCTGGACCACCTCCCCCCCACCCCCAACAACCTCTGAGCTTCTCCAGGTAGAGCCATAAAACTTCTCTCCCATCCCTCAGAGATGCTGCTGGGGCAGGGATGGGGCTTGGAGAAAAAAGGTTTAGCTGTATTTACATTGCACAGCCCTATGTGTTTATTAGGAAAAGTGATCCTGCTAGGTTAAACATTACACATATAGGTTTAAATTATATTATAGGTGGGGCTGGCTGCTCTGCTTTTTATTAACATTTCCCAATACTTCACATTACGAGCCCCTCACAGCTTCATTGTGCATTATCCACTGGGGATGAAATTTTCCATCCTGCTTTGGACCAAAATTCAGCCCTTTTGGGGTAAATGTGGCTTTGTGAAAACCTTGGGATAGCAGCATCCTGGAAGATTTCGGGGTAGGATGTTGGGGTCTGGCGTGGGGAGTGAGGGATGATTTTTTTTCCCTGTCTCTCTTAAAATCTGGGTGAGTTTTAGACATCATGTCAGCTCGGTGCAACCAGGGAGCATCTCCTGCTGGGGATGCTTCTCTGCATCCTCCATCCCAAGGGACTGATTTGCAGGGATACCCATCCTAGGGCTACTTCTCAGTGGCCATCTGGTCATTCAAGGTCAGGCTTGATGGGTTTCTGAGCAACCTGACCTAGAGATGTCCCTGATTATTGTAGGGGGGTTGCACTAGGTGACCTTTGGAGGTCCCTTCCAACCCAAAACATTCTCCAAAAACCATTTCAAGGTGCACAAGAGCAGAAATCACTGCAAAGGCAGCACCTCCCAAGCTTTGGGGGCTTGACTTGCCAGCATAAATAGGATTTTTTGGGGTGGTTTTTGATTTTTTTTTTTTTTTTTTTATGTGACTCCATATATTCTACATGTTCTTAACCACATTACTAACATCTTGGAGGGATCCTACTGGCAGCATTTTTGGAAAGCAATATGAACTCTCCCACTTTGCTGTTTATTTACATGAATCCCTCTGATGCAACCTAGGCAGCTCGGTTACAATCATCTCTGCTTTTTATAATCCTGTGCCTTAGTTGTGATATTTGCAGACTGCAGAAGGAAACATTTATTGAAAAAAAAAAAAAGAAAGAAACTATATTAGAATGTCAGCTAGGGAAAATATTCTTGCTTTTGGATGATCCCCTTAAAAAAATCCCACTATATTTTTAAATAAATGCCTTTGGGAAGGGTATTTTCCTGTGCCATGGCTGTATTTAAAAACCTTCTCCAGAAATGTGTGTGAGGCTGGATGTGTGCTGGAGAAGATGGCAGGGAAGGACAGTGCCTGCCTCACCCTGTGCCACGCTCCTGCTGCAAACCAAAGCTCCTGAGACACCCAGTGGTCAGCACCAGGATAAAAGGGAAGGAAAATCAGCTCCAAGAGGGACTTATTTCATGGAATCANTTGAACCTCATGAGGTTCACACTTAAGCAGCATTGCCCCACAAGCTCCATTAATTTCCTTATTTCATGGCAGGAATGGAGCTATACCTATTCCAGGGCATTTTTTCCTCCAGTTTAGTCTGTTTTGAGCTCTCTGGGATGGGCTGCAAACTCCTGACGTGGAGAGCTGGGTGTGTGCGATGTTTAGGAAGGAGAGGTGCCCAGAGAGGTGGTGGAGGCCCCATCCCTGGAGTCATTCAGGGTCAGGCTTTATGGTTCTCTGAGCAACCTGCCCTCAAGAGAGGTGATTCGGCCCCGCTGCTCTGCCTCGGGGAGACCCCACCTGGAGCTCTGAGTCCAGTTCTGGAGCCCCCAGAACAAGAAGGATGGGGACATATTGGAGCGTGTCCAGAGGAGGGCACCAAAATGCTCAGGGGAATGGAGCATCTCTCCTATGAAGACAGGCTGAGAGAGTTGGGGCTGTTCAGCCTGGAGAAGAGAAGGCTCCGGGGGGACCTACAGTGACCTTCCAGGACCTGAAGGGGCTACAGGAAGGCAGGGGAAGGTCTGTTCAAAAGGGTTTGTAATGATAGGACCAGGAGTGATGGTTTTAAGCCAGGAAAGGAGAGATTTAGATTGGATATTAGAAAAAAGTTCTTTAATGTGAGGGTGATAGATCAGTGGAATGGGCTGTCCAGAGAGGTGGTGGAGGCCCCATCCCTGGAGTCCTTCAAGGTCAGGCTTGATGTGGCTCTGAGCAGCCTGCCCTAGGTAGAGATGTCCCTGCTGGTGTAGGGAGGTTGGACCAGATGAGCTGTGGAGGTCCCTTCCAGCCTCAAACACTATGGTTCTAAGGTGGATGCTAGTGCCAGCTTGCCAGAGCATCCATACACTGGGGGATCATCATCTTCCCATCACCTTTCCCACTCATGACCCATCACCTTCCCCACTCAAGGAGCAACCCCAACCACCTCCTCCCCATCCCACACCACCTGACCGGGTTCCCCTTCTCTTCCACAGGCAGGACAAGCTGAAGATCCACATGAGGAAGCACACGGGTGAGCGGCCCTACCTGTGCATCCACTGCAACGCCAAGTTCGTGCACAACTACGACCTGAAGAACCACATGCGCATCCACACGGGCATCCGACCCTACCAGTGTGAGTTCTGCTACAAGAGCTTCACCCGCTCCGACCACCTCCACCGGCACATCAAGCGCCAGAGCTGCCGCATCGCCCGGCCACGCCGAGGTCGCAAGCCCGCAGCATGGAGAGCGGCCAGCTTGCTCTTTGCTCCTCCTGGCCCACCCGTGGAGAAGACCTTCATGATGCCACCAACGCTGGAGGAGATGAGCGGCCACCTCGGCGGAGCGGCCATGTGCCTTCCCGGCCCCAGCCCCAAGCACTTCTTGAGCGGGGCCAAGACCTCCTACAGCTTGCAGGAGCTGGAGAGCCAGTTTGAGGAGACCCAGATGAAGCTCTTGAGGAGGGCGCAGCTGGACATGGAGAGGAACGCGGGCATCTTCGCCTTCGCCCTGGGGCACAACGAAAACCTTGCTGCCCAACCCTTCTTCCCCCTCCCTGATCCTTGGAGCACGGGCTTCAGTGGCTTGGCGGGGCTTGGCCACGTGCCTCCCATCTCAGAGGCAAGCAACTAGACCCGTGCCCAGTCCCACCATGGGTCCGTGCCCTTCCCAACAGGGCAGCCAGCTTCCTTGGGGTGCCCACCTGCCCTTTTGCATCACGTGGCTCCCAAGAAGCTCTCCATCCCCTTGCTGCTGAGGGGCTTGGACCATGGGGACATCCCCGGGGTGA
>VYZX01025287.1:101495-114153 GCA_013401335.1 Brachypteracias leptosomus | reverse complement strand
GGGTGGGTGGGCAGGTGCTGTGCCCCATGGCCACTGGCACTTTAGACCCAGTGATGCACTTGGCTTTGGGGCCATGGGACACTCGCACATCCAGCCACCCACCACCCGTGGCTCCACCTGGGAAGGGCAGGAGAGGACAACTGCTGTCTCCAACGCTCCCAACAATGTCACTTGCCTTAGTAGAGGGCATGGCCATCGTCATCACGAGGTGGCCCTTCTGGGGCAGATGTTCCACCCTTCCCAGCCACATGGCTTGGTGGTCACTGACAAGCCGTCCAGACTTGGGTTTTGCTATGTTACATTCCTTGGCCCTTTTGGTCAAAAGGACTTTTTTGTTTTGTTTTGTTTTGTTTTGTTCCTAATTAATTGCCACGTCTGGCAACAAAACTTCTTCTATGGGGATAAAGGAGAGGGTCGAGCAGCCACGTTGGGAAAGGAGAAGATCGTTGCCTTTCTCAGCATTATATCAGAATTTGCAGAGCTGGTGCAAGCCCTGCTGTGCAGGATGGGTTGTGACCCTCAAAATACAAAAAAAAAAAATTAAAAAAATAAAAAAAAAAGGAGATAGAAAATCACCCAGGAGCAAATCTGGGTGAAAAAAAGGGGATTTTTACTTTGGTTCTTCGGCCATTTCAAAATTCCAGGAGAACCAAAGCCTGTTTTGAGTATTTTAGCTTCTGTTGCTTCAAAAGGTGAAGGAAAAAATTTTGGAAGGATCAGAAAGGTTTGGATTCCGAGCTTTTATTAAACCCTTTGCTTTGAGAAAATAAACTACGTGGGAATGTTGAAATTAGAAATTAAGTTTTCAAACCAAAGAGTCAGAATTCACCACCTCTGACCATTCTGAAATCTCTTGGGGGTCTGTCCTTAATTCCCCCTAATTCCTATTTATATATATATTTTAATGACAAAAAATCTACAAAACACTTGAACGTCCCCCAAATCTGCAATGTTAATGAGAAAAAAATTGAGTGTGCAAATATCCCTGCTGATTGTCTCAAGGGATCTTTGTGGAGAAGAAGTCCACTAAGGTGTCTTGCAGGTGGGATTTTTCTCCTTGCAAGCGAGTAAAAACGCTATTTCTTCACCATTTGTTGATGAGGTGGTAACGTCTGATGGGGTGCTCCAAGCTGAAGGTTGGCCAACAGGTCTGGAGTCCTCTCCAGCATCCCTTGGCTTGGCCACCCCTATCTCATAGTTCTTTTGAGGCCAAAAAAGTGGCAGTTAAAAATTCATCAGCCCATCAGCCTCCTTCAGCCCCTAAAGACGTGAGCTAGGCTCAAGGATAGAGGCTTTTGGTGGCCACCTGCCTCTGATGGCTCCTCTAGGTGTGGTGGGACCCAGGTTTCATCTCCGCTGAAACGTCTTGCAGAGGGTGGCCCAGGAAGCTGGTTTTTCATGAAACCAGCGCTTGAAAAAATGTAAATGCTACAAATTAGGGCTTTTTCTGTCTCTTTTGACTCTTACCTTTCAACGTCAGCAGAAGCAAAGGGAACGAGAGGACCGTGGGTTCATTACTGTTTTTGTTCCGCTCATCGATGCTCTGAAGTGGTGGCTGGATGAGGGTCTCCCCAACAGAGAGTGGGGGGACACAGGGGGGTCCAGGAGCTCGCCATCATCACCTGTGAGGATCCACAGCCCCTCATGAGGGCACGAAGGTCTTCAACTCTGAGACCATCCACAAGGAACTGCCCGACGCTCGCTTCCTCCTCCAGAAACAGCTCCACAAAGGCTCTGCGTGCAACAAATCAATGGAGAAAAAGAAAAAAAACCAACAAAAACAGGAAAAAAAAAAAAAAAAAAAAGAGAAGAAAACTCAGAACTCCATCAAATTTAATTTTTTTGGGTTTTAAATCCATACCAACCTCTTACAGAAGCGACGTTTTTGCAGATGACTGGTTCCTTCAGGTGGTTTTTTTTTCTTTTTGTCTACAATTTGGAGTCATTGTAAAATACCCAAAGATGCTGAGTACTGTATATCTACAAGGACTTGAAGCAAGGTGTCTTTTCTGTCTTATTTGTTGGGCCATTTGGGATTTTTTTGGGTTTATTCCTATTTGTCTAAAGGGGGAGGGAAAAACCTTTGCAATTTTTCTATTTATAACTATTTTTATGTGATTGCTTTATGTACAAAACAACGGAAAAAAAAAAAATCAGAAGAAAAAAAAGGAGAGAGAAACACACACACAAAAAATTTGCCTTAGTTACGGGACAATCACCCTTAACTTTAATTGATGGTAGAAAGTGGGTGGTGAAAAAAAAAAAGAGACTAGATCCTTTTATGTATTTATTAAACTGTATTAATTGATGCTCTTAAATTATTAGCAGGACTTGGTTCTCTTGCCTGGCAGGGCTAAGCTGGTGTAGATGCCTCCTTGGGCCAGTGTGGCCATCCCTGTGGCCTCAGGCCTACAGATGTTTGGTGGACACTCAGATTTGGTGGTCTCCGAAGGCACCTGTTGGAAAGCCAAAATAATTAATTAATTACACACATTAATTAAGCATCTAGATGGTACGGGCTCCAACCCAAGGGGGCTGTTGGAATCATGGTGCTGCTGCTGATGAAGAAGTTAAGGTTGATTTTCCCGCGTTGCCCTGGGTTGGATGGAGCTGGGTGCTGGTGGTGGTCATGTGTTAGGTGGGGAGGGAGGACTAGAGAAAACCCTGTTTGTTCCCGTTTTGAAGTTGTGTGGTGACTCCAGGCCACAGGTATCCATGTGGGAGCCCAGCTAAGGGTGGAGGTGCCTTCCTGAGGCTCTGATCCCCTTCCTCAACTCAGATGGGTGTGACGACCATCAAGCCTGGGGCTGGAAGGGTGTGGGGCTCTTGCCTCATGGTTTGATGGCTGCTTCTTCATCTTCTCACCATGGCTCATAGGGCCTGCCTGCAACAGGTACTGATGAACACTGCAGCATGACCAGCAGGTTGAGGGAAAGTCTGGCTGGAGCACCTCTGCTGGGAGGACAGGCTGGGAGAGGTGGGCTTGTTCAGCCTGGAGAAGAGAAAACTCCAGGGAGACCTTCTGGTGGTCTCTCAAGACTTCAATAGGGCCTAGAAGAAAGGTGGGGAGGGACTTTTTATGAGGGCCTGTTGGGGCAGGACAAGGGGTGACGGGTTTAAACTAAAAGAGGGAGATTCAGACTAGAGAAAAAGAAGAAATTGTTGGTGCTGAGGGTGGTGAGAGCCTGGTTGAGGTTGCCCAGAGAGGTGGTTGATGCCCCATCCCTGGCACTATTGCAGGGGAGGTTGAGTTTGGGCTCCGGGCAACCTGCTCTAGCTGCAGATGTCCCTGCTCGGTGCAGGGGGGTTGGTCTAGATGACCTTGGAAGGTCCCTTCCAACCCAACCCAACCCAACCCTAAATTCTATGAACTCACCTGACATGTACTTGAGCCCTGTAATTCCTGTTGCCACCACGGAGTTGCAAAATTCCCTTGTGAAAAAAGGTGAAAAGCCCTGAAAACAGGTCCCAGGTATGACTGGTGGGACTCAACCCCCATTGTCATCCATTTGGAAGTGAAGTAACAGACGCATTGAGACATCTACCTGTTGACACCTTAATTTTGGGTGTCCTAACCTGCAACGTGATCTCCAGCCTTGCTCTGAAGCCGTCCTGGCTCTGGAGGGAGGCAGGTAGAGCTGGGAGGTGATTCACCCCCACCCACGCTGGACCTCCCAAGGGTGGGATGAATCAGCTTTGACAGCACCTGTGTATCTCCTACCTACCAGCGTGGTTTGGGAACACCAGCTTGGAATAAACTTCCCTTTCCCATGGCTGCAGTGAGGTAGGAGTTACCTCGAGGAGGGACCTTCTTCTCACTGCAGCTCCCTTCTCTCTGCTCCACTGGTGGGACAATCCCTGGTCAAACCTTCTCCAGGAGGATGGGACAGCCCAGGGACCTTCCCCAGCTTGGTCAGCTTCACTTCTTCCCTATTTTGGCTGGGAATGTGGATAAATAAAGCTCCAAGTCCATCCTTCCAAGACTGGGGAGCAGTGACTTGGGCTTCTTGGTCAAGGACCACTGACTTGGGCTTCTCGGCCATATCCCCCAGCAAAGCACCCTAAGATCTCCCAGCCACTGGTTGTTTCTCTTCCCTCATGCTCCCAAGGAGTGCTCCACAACATCAGGTGCTCTGGCAGGAGGCTGGACCTGCAAGCACTGTCCAAAAATGTGGCTGGAGAAGATGGAAATATCAAAATATCACCCCCCACCCCTCCTAGTGCAGGTGGTTGGTGGTTGAGCATCTCACCTGCCCTCAGAGCCTGCAGGACCACGGCAGGGTCAGCACATAAACTGTGTGTTTCTCAGCACCGGAAAAAAATAATAAAAAAAAAATACATAATTAAAATCAAATTAATGACTTTTTAGCTATTTAAACACATTTTTAGCTCTCGTTTCTAAATCTTGCAGCTTTTAACCCCGTCCCACGCTCATATTCTGGGCTGCTTATAATGCCAAAAAATAATAAAAAATAGGATTTGCAAGGGGAGGGGGTGAAGAATCTTGGAAATTGCTCGGAGGAGCTGTGCACTAATCAGACACAGGGGAATCACAGGAAGAAACCAGCTCCAGTAAATGCTTGTTAGCAGCAACATATGGCTCTGTGCTCTCGCTCCTCAGCAGCTGCTGTTATCTGCTGGATCACCCAGACCAGGGTGGGGGCAGTAGGGATGGGCACACAGCGTTTGTTCCCACCAGGTGCTGCTGCAAAAGGACCATCTCCCGTGTACCAGCAGCATGGGGATGGGTGGGCAGCTCCCTGCCCTTGGCTCAAAACCCTTTTGGCAAGCAGGGGAAGAGCCCCCTCCCTCTGGTTGTGCAGGAAAAATGGAATAATAATTAAAAAAAATATATTGGAATAACAACAACAACAAAATATATATAAAAACCCATAAAGAGCAAGCTGGCACTTTGGGAAGTAAAAGACTTTTCTATTTGCTTTAGAAAAAATAATAAATTAAGTAATTTCTTAAAATACACCCCTAAAATGCTTTAGACCCTGATGCGTGGTCCTCCCAGTGACACCAGTGGGGCTGCAGATGCTGCCCCATCTCTGCTCCTGCCCAACCTGCTGTGCCCCCACCATCCCAGGCATTCTCACACACTTTTTTGGGGGAATTAATGTTTTGTTTAGTTTTTTTTATATTAGGTACCCCGGAGCTGGAAGATTGTGTGGCTGCAAAGGGAAGTTTTAGGAGAGTAAACGAAGCAGGACCTCAACCATCACTCCAATCATGGTTGGATCTTTAGGGGCTGCTCTAACAGCCTGCGCCTCCTTGGTCTGCACATGACTTTCTTTCTAAGACAAAAAAATAGGGAATAAATGAGAAAAAACCTCTTTCTGTAGAAGATACACCTAATCCTCCAAGCGAGCACAGCCCCATCCCACCTCCCAGCCCCACCTCTGGGATCCCTGCCCCTCTTATAGCAGGAGAGAAAATACCTGTGGCTTGGAAATGCCTTTTTTGTTTGTTTTTTTTTCCTTGTTTTCCTGTGTTGAACTGATGTTTTACATGACTTGCACTAATTGCTGTAGGGCAGGACACTGTTAGTTTTCTTCGTTTCGGTCTCTCGTTTGGTTGCGACTCCTCTTGGCTAAGAACGTGGCAGTCCCTATACACGTACCTGCTGCACATTCTACACTCCTGGAGAAAATAAACTATTACCTGAAGCAGTTGGGTGGCTCCTGTATCCTTCACGCTGCTGTGGGGCTGGGAGAAGTCATGGCATGGGGACACGGGTGATGGACCACGGTGGTGGCCCTTCATGGTGACCTTTCTTGGTGCATCTGGGCTGTCACTGTGAGGGTGCTTGGTGTAGAGATCAAGCCCTGGTGATGTCTGATACCCAAGGATGAAATCTGTTTGCAGAAAAAAAAAAATACAAGGACAATTTGGGGTTTTTCTCTTCTTTTCTGCTCGTCTGCTTTCTGCAGCTCCCTGGCATGCTCAGACTTGCAGTGCCCTCGTGTGGTGGCCTGGTGGCAGCTCTGGCATCAAGAACGATGATGGGGACATCGGGTACACCTGGAGGTGTTCTGCGGGTCTTGGTTGCACCAGGGCAAGCAGGACCCTCCATCACCTCCCATCATACCCACCCTACCTGGCACAGGGAATACGAAGCTCAACCACATCGAGTTTAATGGTTGGACTCGATGATTTTAAGGATCTCTTCCAACCTAAGTGATTCTAAGAGTTTTCAACCAAATAATTAAGTGAGGATAAGTATATCATAGAATCATCAGGGTTGGAAGGGACCTTCAAGATCATCCAGTTCCAACCCCCCTGCCATGGGCAGGGACACCTCCCACTAGACCAGGTTGGCCTTCAAAATGTCCAGGGATGGGGCTTCCAGCACCTCTCTGGGCAACCTGTGCCAGTGTCTCCCCACCCTCCTGGGAAAGAACTTCTTCCTAACATCTCATTTGAATCTCCCCACCTCTAGTTTTGACCCATTCCCCCAAGTCCTACCTCAAAAGTCCCTCCCCAGCTTTCTTGTAGCCCCCTTCAGATCCTGGAAGGCCACAAGAAGGTCCCCTTGGAGCTTTCTCTTCTCCAGCCTGAACAACCCCAACTCTCTCAGTCTGTCCTTGTAGCAGAGGTGCTCCAGCCTCTGACCATCCTCATGGCCCTTCTTTGGACACGTTCCAGCACATCCAGATCTTTCTTGTAACAGGGTCTCCAGAACTGGACGCAGAGCTCCAGGTGGGGTCCCACTCACGACCACAGGTAACCTCATGGGGTCCCTCATTTTGAGAAGGTTGTTCCCTGCACCCCAAGGCTGAGCTGGGGTGACCTCTGAGGCCCAACACGGTCCCAGCTGATACTTCCCTCTTCCCTCCGTGATACCACTAATAATATTGCCCCTTAGGGGAGGTAAGAAGAGGAGCCAAATATAAACGTAGAGGACCCAAATTTAAACGTTACACAACTGAACAAAGGTCATTTATTTAGGAACTGAGGCTAAAACCCCATAAATACAAGTACCAAGCAGCAGTGCCAAGGTACAACCCACCCCTCTTGATAATTGGAAGCTGTATTTTATTTTATTCCTTCCTGGGGAGATGGCCCCGGCTGAGATGTCACAAATCTGGTCGGGCTTCCTAATCATTCATGCAGCTCCTGGAGCCTCAGGGGTCATCTTAAATTCAAGCAGCCAATTTGCAGGCAGGCATGAGAAGCAGACAAAGCGCTGGCTTGCTCAGACCAGGGGCTGACTCCCCTGCTCTGAAGGAACCTCCAGCAAACCCTTATGATGGCTGCAAACTCTGCCTGCCTTTGAGGTGCAGCCATTAATTCAATTTAGAAGGAAATTCTTTACCCTGAGGGTGCTGAGGCACTGGCACAGGTTGCCCAGGGGGGGTTGTGGATGCTCCATCCCTGGAGGTGCTCAAGACAAGGTTGGATGGGGCTTTGAGCAACCTGGGAGGTGTCCCTGCCCATGGCAGGGGGTTGGAACGAGATGATCTTTGAGGTCCCTTCCAACCCAAACCATTCTATGATTCATTTCCACAGTAAACAGGACAGTGTTTTCTCGGTGGAACCAACTTCTGCAGCGTCAGCAGGAGTTTGGCATCGCTTGGGAAATACTTAAGGCTTTGCCCTTGGGTCATAAAATCATAGAATTGTCAGGGCTGGAAGGGACCTTCAAGATCATCTTGTTCCTACCCCCCTGCCATGGGCAGGGACACCTCCCACTACATCAGGTTACCCACAGCCCCATCCAGCCTGGCCTTCAAAATGTCCTGGGATGGGGCTTCCAGCACCTCTCTGGGCAACCTCAGAAACTGGGTTCTCCCTTAAGCAGCTTTTACGAGATGTTTCTGGCCCTCACTTTTGCTGGGAGGTTTTGATGATAATCACTGAAAAAACAGTTGGAAATACAAAGTTCTCCCCAGGAACGTTGCATCCCATCAGCATTCACAACCTTTCTCAGATGGATCTGAAGCAAAGGTCAGTGGAGATCTGCTCCAAGTGTTGCTGCAGGGCTGTGACACTGGAATTTGAAGACAAGAGCTGGACGAGGGAAGTGAGGAGCAAGCAGAGGCTCTGTGGGAGGTGGAAGGTGACCTCCCCATGGGGAAACGGTGGCACCGAGGGCAACCACCACTGCCAGAGCAGCAGCCCAAGCGTGGGCGTGCTCCTCATCCAGCTGTCAAGTGTCTCACTATTTGTGTTTGATTGTCTCAGCTGAAGATAAAGGTTATTGCAGCTCCAGGCAGCTGGGATGCTTCTTCCCTGGAGCAGAAATAGCCACGCTGGATAATATGTGTATCTGCTTGGAGATAGATTCAACCACCCCAATGCATGTGTAGAAACAAACACAGGTACCTACACACACAGGGTATGTGGTTAGATGTTGTCCTCACTAGATCTTGGATGGATGACAATTATTGATCCTTTTTTGAAGGGAAACTGAGGCAGGGGGAAGCACAGAGATTTATTCGTGGTTCCCTTGACTACCCCCTACACATGGTCCTTGAATGGGTGCAAATCATCACTGGGGAATGGTCAATGGCTTCATCAGTCTGTTAAATTTAATGCTAGGAGAGAGCATCACCAAGCAACCCTGTCTCCTTGTCTCCAGCATCCCCCTTTGATACTTCATTCTTCAATATGAGGGTGGTGAGACACTGGCACAGGTTGCCCAGGGAGGTTGTGGATGCTCCATCATTTGCTGTGTTCAGGACCAGGCTGGATGGGGCTTTGAGCAACCTGCTGTAGTTGCAGATGTCCATCCTGCAGGAGGGTTGTGACCAGATGATCTTTAAGGTCCCTTCCAACCCAAACCACTCCATATGTCCAGTTCTGGAGACCCTGTTACAAGAAAGATCTGGACGTGCTGGAACGTGTCCAAAGAAGGGCCATGAGGATGATCAGAGGCTGGAGCACCTCTCCTACGAGGACAGACTGAGAGAGTTGGGGGTGTTCAGTGTGGAGAAGAGAAGGCTCCCAGGGGACCTTCTGGTGGCCTTCCAGGAACTGAAGGGGGCTACAAGAAAGCTGGGGAGGGACTTTTTAGGATGTTGGGTAGGGGTAGGAGTGGGGGAAATGGGTCAAAACTAGAGGTGGGGAGATTCAGATGAGATGTTAGGAAGAAGTTCTTGCCCAGGAGGGTGGGGAAACACTGGCACAGGTTGCCCAGAGAGGTGCTGGAAGCCCCATCCCTGGACATTTTGAAGGCCAGGCTGGATGGGGCTGTGAGCAACTGATGTAGTGGGAGGTGTCCCTGCCCATGGCAGGGGGGATGGAACTGGATGATCTTTAAGGTCCCTTCCAACCCTGACAATTCTATGACTCCATGATACATCAGGCCACTGCACAAATCACCATCTGGACGGTGAGAAAGAAATTTGGAGCAAGAAGGAAAAAGAAAGTAACTAAGAAAGGAGTTTTTTGAAGGAGACCATGCTAAGATGAGCCCGTGAGAGCTGCAGGAGCCATCAGGGACCTGTGTGACCACTCTAGGTCAGAGGATCACTCTCTGTGTTAGCAGGCATCTACAGTTTGTCTCCAAGGGTGGGAGACTGCCAAACCCCTTCAAAACAGAAGACAGATAAATGTCCATGTCCCACTCCATGATGATCTGAAGCAACCGGGTGAGAAAGAGGGAGAATGAAATGTGAGGATGGCTCTGAACGCCAATGAGGGAGGAAACTCCCTTCTTGATGCCCCTAGAAGAGCATCACAGTGAACCCCAGCAGCGGGGAGGGGATGAAGCCACCGCCACCAACCACTCTAATTGGGCAGGGATGTCCAAAGCATGGGCACATCATGCACATGGGTTTCTTGTTTGCAGCAAACATGTGCACCCACCATGCCCAAGCCTTCATACTCCACACCAGATGCTGGTTAACACCCCATATGCCAGGCCATATGCACCATCCACACCAGAGATGCTCACGTGGACCTTAAGGAGAGGAAAAGGGACATCTGAGCACGTGGGAGCAGGTACAGTTTAGAGAGGCCTTCAGGATTGGAGGTGTTGGGTAAGGATGCTTGGCAGATGCAAGACCCCATGTGGGAAGGTGTAGGGTGAGCAGCTCCATGCCCAACAGCAGCAATGGGAGATGTGGAGAAGCTAAAAATGGAGCTGGAGGACGCTGAGGGGGTGTCAGAGGGGACCACCAACCCTTTATAATGTGTTCCTCAGGAAGCTGCACCTGCAAAATTTATGATGAAAAGGGATTTCTCCAAGACACCAACAAGCTTTGAGAAACATTGGGTTGGAAATCTGAAGGTGCTGGATGTTTCTACGCATTGGGAGCATCTCCTGCCTGGGTGGCAGCAACGGGGTGGATGAAGGAAAGGGATTCAGCCCATCTAGGTCAGACCTGCAGCAGAGACACCACAGTCTTAGCTTGGTGTCTATATTTCTCCTGTAGTCAAGGGGAGAGCAATCCCTCCTGAGGTACACACCTGAAATGGGTCAAATAATCCACGCTTTCAAAGTGCTGGTTGCTCTCCAGTGGCTGGGAAATGAGGACGTATGTCCCAAGGGTCTCCTCTCCTGGGCTGTCCCTGTGATTATCAGCCTCCTGCCACACACTCTACACCTGGTCCTCTGTAGGGAGACTCAGCATCCTATAAAGTCCATCACCACTGAAGAGCTTGACCCATTTAAATGCCCAGGATGGGATAAAGGATGGTACTAAAGGAAAGGTTCCCCTATGGATGAGAAGAGCAGAGAGGCAGGAGGCTCTGGATGTGCCCACAGCTCGTTACCTGCCAGATGAAGAGCTAATGAGGGTCATCACCAGCTGAAGCTCCGCAGGTTCAGCCCAAATTACCAAAAAGGGGCATTACACTGTGCTGAGATAATCCTAGGTCCCCAGGGGAGGGGATGGTGGGATCATCTAGTTCCAACCCCACTGCCATGGCAGGGACACCCCCCACTAGACCAGGTTGCTCACAGCCCCATCCAGCCTGGCCTTGAACACCTTCAGCCCCCATCACCTCCTGCATCCTTGGTAGCTCAGCCAGATACAGGTGGCAGATGATACCTGAGTCATGCAAAAAGGTTTTAAGCTAGAAAAGGGCAGATTTAGGTTGGACATTAGGAAAAAGTTCTTTAAAATGAGGGTGGTTGATCACTGGAACAGGTTGCCCAGAGAGGTGGTGGAGGAGACATTAAAGATTGGGCTTGATGGGGCTCTGAGCAACCTGCCCTAGGTAGAGATGCCCCTGCTTGTTGTAGGGGGGTTGGAGGAGATGACCTTTGGAGGTCCCTTCCAACCCAATACATTCTATGATTCTATGAAAAGATTAGTTAAAATGCTTGAAAAGCCACTTTCTGGCTCGAAAAAACTCTTTAATTTATCTGGATAACTCTTAATTTACCTGGATAAATTAAGAGCCTCATCCTCAAACAAAGTGGGGGACCTAAGGCAGGTTTAGGGGCCTCCTGCTACATTTAATAGACTACCTCATGACCTCTCCCACCAACCCACCCCAGGCACTCTCTGCTTTCCATCCCACGGCTGCAACCTCCCCGCTTCAGGAGAAACTCATTTCTTCTGAGCCCAGGAGTGGGACTTGGTCTCCTCAGGGGGAAGGCAGCTAATCTCCTCTATTTGTAAGATGGAAATGATGCCTTCATCCGTCTCTGCGGGCTGTGGTGAGGATTACTCATTAATCTGGAGGCTCTGCTGTGCCCCGGCCGGGGAGCCCCAGCATGAGAGCGAGTATTAGTCGTATTGATCTGGATGCTGCTTCCCTTCCATGGCCACAATCACCCCAAGGACACGGTGGGATTTGAGAATGGAGAAGGGGAAGGAGGGATTTGGGAGCTCATTTCAGTGGTGGGGTGAGGAGGGGAGGAGGTACCTGCTCGTCTCTGTTGGCAACTGGGGAGATGCTTGCTCAGGTTGAGATGGGGAAAATTAAGTGTGAGGAGGCTTGCTGTGCTCTTAACCCATCTGCATGTCCATGATTGGCCAAAGCCAAAAAAATGAAAGATCTGGACGTGCTGGAAGGTGTCCAGAGAAGGGCCACGAGGATGATCAGAGGCTGGAGAACCTCTCCTATGAGGATAGACTGAGAGAGTTGGGGTTGTTGAGGCTGGAGAAGAGAAGGCTCCAAGGGGACCTTCTGGTGGCCTTAAGGGGGCTACAAGAAAGCTGGGCGGGACTTTTGCGGATGTTGGGTAGTGGTAGGATCCAAATTAGAGGTGAGTAGATTCAGATGAGACCTTAGGAAGAAGTTCTTCCCCAGGAGGGTGGGGAGACACTGGCACAGGTTGCCCAGAGAGGTGCTGGAAGCCCCATCCCTGGACATGTTGAAGGCCAGGCTGGATGGGGCTGTGAGCAACTGATGTAGTGGGAGGTGTCCCTGCCCATGGCAGGGGGGTTGGAACTAGATGGTCTTGAAGGTCCCTTCCAACCCTGACAATTCTGTGATTCTAAGAAGGCATGGGAAATGTCTCCAAGTGTCGAAAAGCATGAGAAGTGCAAAAGCTGAAAGAAGGAGGTGGCAAAGAAGCTGTAAGAAAAGGCAATCAGGGAGCTGGTGGGATAGCAGGAGACACAGAAGCCTGGAAAGGAGTAAATATCAGGAGATTAATCACAGAATGGTTTGGGTTGGAAGGGACCTCAAAAATCATCTATTTCCAACCCCCCTGCCATGGCAGGGAAAACTCCCACCAGACCAGGTTGCTACC
>VYZX01025287.1:77811-91735 GCA_013401335.1 Brachypteracias leptosomus | reverse complement strand
TCTGAAGGGGGTTCCAAGAAAGCTGGGGAGGGACTTTTGAGGTAGGACTGGGTCCCAACTAGAGGTGGGGAGATTGAGATGAGACCTTAGGAAGAAGTTCTTCATGTTGAGGGTGGGGAGAGCCTGGTTGAGGTTGCCCAGAGAGGTGGTGGAAGCCCCATCCCTGGACATTTTGAAGGCCAGGCTGGATGGGGCTGTGAGCAACTGATGTAGTGGGAGGTGTCCCTGCCCATGGCAGGGGGGTTGGAACTGGATGATCTTGAAGGTCCCTTCCAAGCCTGACGATTCTATGATTCTATGGAAAGCCCAACACACGCAGCTCCCTTGTCCATGCTCTTCAGCTGCCACAGTCCCTGGAAAAGGCTTGGCCCTGGGCCAGCTACACTCGGTTCCAGACAAGCCTTGGGCATGGTTTGGGATTTAGGTGAGGCCGGGGACCATTTGCAACAGCATTTTTCATGTGCCCGCCCTGTTTTGAAAGCAGAGAGTCTGGTGCACTGGGCGTTGCTCGTGCCACGCCGGTCGGTGTCTCTGGCTGTGGACAGTCGGCTGGTACACGCACCACGCATGGTACACCAGATGTGTTCCACCATGCTGTGGGAAGAAGACATGCTACGGTCAGGTTTAGACCCAATTCCAGGCTTAGACCCCACAGGTTTAGACCCTGCAGGCTCTGCTGGGTGCCAGGGCCCAGGCTTGCAGGTTTGAAGCATCCTGAGGTATCTAAAAGTAAAAAGGCTCCTTCTATAGTCTGTGTGAAATGATAGGAACCACAGAAATGATCGAGGGCTGGAGCACCTCTTCTATGAAGACAGGCTGAGAGAGTTGGGGTTGTTCAGCCTGGAGAAGAGAAGGCTCCAGGGAGACCTTAGAGTGACCTTAGAATATCTGAAAGAGACATATAGGAAGGTGGGGAAAGAACTATTCATGAGGGTTTGTAGTGACAGGATGAGGGGTGATGGTTTTAAGCTAGAAAAGGGTAGATTTAGGTTGGACATCAAGAAAAAGTTCTTTAATGAGGGTGGCTGATCACTGAACAGGTTGACCAGAGAGCTGGTGGAGGCCCCATCCCTGGAGACATTCAGGGTCAGGCTGGATGGGGCTCTGAGCAACCTGCCCTAGGTAGAGATGTCCCTGCTTCTTGTAGGGGGGTTGGAGGAGATGACCTTTGGAGGTCCCTTCCAACCCAAACCATTCTATGGATCTATGATTCTATGAACCCCAGGGGGTTACTCATCCCACCCTCAAACAAGCTCTAAAATAGTTTGGATGAACTGTCCTCTGGCCAGGCCCCTTTTCCTGATGACTGTCAAAAGTTTAGGGTGACTAAGTTAGAATTTTTATTCTAACATTTGTTGAAGATGTACCCAATCATCTGTCTGCAGGGATAAGGGGCTGGTGGTGGAGGTAGCCTCAAGGCACCCCTCAAAAGGCACCGAAGATACAGCCTGTAAACCCCACAAATGCCTTTTTTTTAATACTTTACAGAGCAAAACCATGTTCCAAATATTTTCTGGGACTGTAAGTACAATGGCAGGGACAGAGGTTGGCCCCATTTCTCTGATCTCCCTTCTCTAGGCTTTGCTCTTCCCCCAGACACCGGCCATGAGATGCAACTCCTGGCTCAGAAGATGGAGGTCTTTCAGGTAATGGCTTTTATGAGTGACCTGATGGCCTTGCCAAGGTTTCCAACCAAGACTGCAAACAGGCCATGTCACAGATTTGGGTCATATCAGCCACTGTTAAGTCATCCTGCTCAAAAACCATCAAGAAATCAGGAGAGGGGAATGGCAGGATCCCTTCGTGGTGACAACCTTATCTGCCTGGAATTGTGAATGGTGCTGGGATGACTCTCTTGTTCCTCTCCATTCCTCACCCTTTTTTTTCTGACAAGCAACCTAAGAATAGAAACTATTGATCTATTTCAAAATAGATGTTTTCTTACAAGCTACTTGCCTTCATTTTTAAATTTATGCCAAGTGTAAAATGTCATGGCTTCTCTCCTGGCTTTATCTACCATCAGGAGACCATTATCTACAGATATTACCTGTTAAGTAAGTGCAAACTACCTGTAACTGCAGGGTTGCATGTGCCTGGGGATTTTATGTAAGCCTGAGCTGATGTCAGGGATGGACTTTGAAAAAAATAACCCAACGACCTAGAACATCTTAAACAGGCAGAGTTGATTAATCAAATCATGCCTTCATCAGAAAGTGTTGTACTTGCCAGCGACGCAAACAACCTCCGAGATGATGACTGAAGGAGGATTCAGGGGGAAAACATTCTCCCCTATCATATTGTTAACTTTTGTGCCTTTGACAGCACATCACTGCTTCTAGACAGCTTCATGGGCAGGCTGACAATCAGCTGTCTGCCAATGACACGTGGTGAGATGCTACATACATCTCTGGATCAACTAGAGAAGTAACAGGAACCGATGAGAAGGTATCAGCCAGGAACGGATGATCAGAAAGAAGCCCCAAAACAGTGGCTGTCATTTCTCTGAGCGTCATCAGGAGAGGGAAATTCATACATGGGGCATCGTAGCTGCTGGTGCCCACAGAGTAGAGTCATCAGGGTTTGTGCTGGGCACCTCTCCCGGACTCAAAGCCCTCCCAGGGTATGTCTCTGCTGTGTTTCTCAAGAGCAGACAGGGTTCAGACTGACATTCCCCGACACCCTCACTCCCCAGACAGGGTAGTCACCTGTAATGCCAGGGTTGGTGCATTGCAAAACAAACCCAGGACCTGGGTAAGCATCCAGCCCTCCCTGCTTGGTTACAGCAGCCTCAAGCTCTGAGCTATGGAATCCAATCAAGAGGTTTTCAACTCTGATTAAATTATAGGCTCATCCTGGAAAGGACTTTCCTGATGATTCTTCTCTTTCCTTTATCTTCAACAGGGCTTTTTTTCCCCCTGAGGCAAGCTGAGCTCCATACACAAAATTTAACAGCAATAACCGTGCCCAATTCAAGGTCCTTCAAGGCTTTGCACTGTGATAAGGTCACCCATCCATGGCCACCTGGGGCTTCACAGAGCCAAAACCATCAGCTTCTGTCCCACAGAAGCACAAACATCTATTGCTTGTGCTGGCTAAGCAGCAGCCTATGGTCACACTCAGCAGAGTTAAGGTCAGAACTACACACAGAGGGCAGCTGTGCCCTTTGACTCCAAAAATAATTGCCAAAACCTGCCTTAAATCCCTTAGCTTTTAAGTTTGTGCAGAACACTTACATCCATCACGCAAAGGAAGACACAACATCCTTGGAATACCTCTGATATTATGTCTTGACAGTGCTCGAGGTGCAAACTATGGGTTTTTTTTATTTTATTATCATTCTTTTTTTTTTGCTTCAATCTCCAAGGCAGTGGAAGGGGAGCCAGACCTTGCTTCTGAGGGATGTTAGTGTTTGTCTTCAGCTGCTGCAGATTGCAAATTGCTGCAGATCACTGTTTGTGTGGACTTGGAGAGGGATTTACCTTGGCAGGAACACTACTACTGGACATCAGCCTCTTCCATTGGTTCCTTGCTCTTTGCAGACCAGTTTCAGCTGCTGCTTCTACTTGCACAAGGTGTGCATCTCCTACCTAGCTGCTTCTACCTCTGGCAGCTCTTTCTCACCCCGTTCCTCGCAGTGACATGTACCAACAGGCTGATTAAGTCCTGAACCTGGACACGTGCTCTGCTTTCCTTATCTCTGGTGCTTAAAACTCTACCACCTGTAATTCGTTTGCCTGCAGCCATGTCAAACCTGCATCGAGGAGCTAACTCAGCCTCAGGTCTTGTTTGGTGGCATCTATCAGAGGACATAACTTTCTATTTCCATTTTCTCCAGCAATACTCCTCTGCAGCATTTAAGGTCTCATCACTCTCTGACCTTTCTCCACCTGTAAAAGCTAAAGCCTGAAAAATCAGGAGCTGCCTTTGCCTTCAGCTGTGAGCTGTGAGTCTTTCCCCACTTGTGCCACGTTTCATAAATATTGACAGATTACTTTCACAGGGAGCTCTGCACAGTGCAGTCGATGTAGTCGCTCAGGCTGCTGGTTTTAAGACAGCTGTCTGAAGGAATCAAGGCTGCACACCACAATTTTAAGAGCAGCAGTGGCTTTAAAAAGGATTTGCAGGTCGCTGTTAGAAACACCATGAGCATATATATTCCTGGTTTTACATAGTAGAGGAATTAGGGGCTTGGAATCCCTAAGTAGAAGACAACCAAATAAAGGCACAAAAGTTTTGTAACACTGTAAATGTATTAAAGGACTGTTTGTGGCTTCTTTGCTCCTATTTCAAGAGGATTTGGGATAAAGTGCTGAAGTTTAGAAGCCTTCCTGGAGGTGAAAGACCAAAGCAGCTCAGTTCAGTTTGTTTATTCAAGGAAAACACTGAGGTGTAACTCACACCCAGACACCAAATAGCTACAGGCAATGAAGATTTCTCTGCAAAGACATCAGTCTGGCAAAGCAAAACCAACAGATGAGATGCAATGAAGCTGGAGGTCAGAAGGTCCCTCACAGACTAAAAAAAAGGCTCTCATTTCCACCACACCAACTTGCCAGGCAGTTGGTGGATCCTTCCCACCACAAGTCTGCCTTTTCCATGGCCAATCTGCAATAGGTCAGAGCTGCAAAGTTTACAGGCTTGGAAAAGGATTCTGGGGGAAAATTGTTTGGCCTTTGGAATGAGTAACATAGAGTGAGATGGTTGTGATGGTCCATCCTAGTCACAAATCCAAAGACTCTGGTAAAATGTTGAATTTTCACCTCTCAGTGTGTTAAATCCTGCAGCCAGAACGTGGCACCAGGACAATGTCCTCCCATATGTTGGTGGGAAGCTGGTTGGTATTGCCAGAAAGGCTCTTCCTAAGCACAACGGGGCAAAACTTACTCTTGATTTTATTCTGCTGAGAGAAGACACGTGCCCAACACCAGCTTAATCCTAAACTGGGGGAGCACAAAACCAGTCGGCTCTTTCACCAAACACCAGAGGCTGGAATGACTCCTTGAGTTCTCCCCAATGTCCTCTGAAAACACAGTGGCTGTCACAGTGTCACACCAAGTCTGTCCTCAGCAAAGAGCTTCTTCTTCTTGTTGGACAAGCTGGTGGCACATGGCTTAAACAGGTGGACTCTTCATTGGGTCAAAAACTGGCTGGATGGCCAAGCCCAGAGAGTTGTGGGGAATGGAGTTAAATCCAGTTGGTGGCTGGTCACAAGCTGGGTACCCCAGGGCTAAGTTCTGGGGTCACTGATGACCTGGATGAGGGTATTGAGTGCTCCATCAGTAAATTTGCAGGTGACATGAAATTAAGCAGGAGTGTTGGTCTGCTTGGAGGTAGGAGGCTCTGCAGATGAATCTGGACAGGTTGGAGTGATGGGCTGAGGCCAAAGGGATGAGGTTCAACAAGGCCAAGGGCTGGGTCGTGCACTTTGGTCACAACACCTCCAGGAAAGGCTCCAGGCTTGGGGAAGAGTGGTTGGAGAGCTGCCTGGTGGAAAAGGAGCTGGGGGGTTGGTGAACAGCTGCCTGAAGATGAGCCAGAGTGTGCCCAGGTGGCCAAGAAGCCACCAGCATCCTGGCCTGTATCAGAAACGGTGTGACCAGCAGGAGTAGGGAGGTGATGGTGCCCCTGGACTGGGCACTGGTGAGGCCACACCTTGAGCAGTGGGTCCAGTTTTGGGCACCACAGGATAAGAAGGACATTGAGGGGCTGGAGAGGGTGCAGAGAAGGGCAATGAAGCTGGTGAGAAGTCTGGAGAACATGTCTAGTAAGGAGCACCTGAGGGAACTGGGATTGTTTAGCTTGGAGAAGAGAAGGCTGGGAGGAGACCTCATTGCTCTCTACAACTACCTACAAGGAGGTTGTGGTGAGGCTGGTGTTGGTCTCTTCTCCCAAGTAACTAATGACAGGACAAGAGGTGATGGCCTCAAGTTGCCCCAGGGGAGGTTTAGATTGGACATTAGGAAGAAGTTCTTTACTGGCAGAGTGGCCAGGCACTGGAACAGGCTGCCCAGGGAGGTGGTGGAGTCACCATCCCTGGAGGGGTTCAAAAACAAGTAGATGTGACCCTTCAAGACATGGTCTGGGGGTCAGGGAGATGTTGGAGAAAGGTTGGACTTGATGATCCTGGAGGTCTTTTCCAACCTCAATGATTCTATGACTCTTCTGTCACCCCAGCTGAAGAAATCTACTTGTCTCCCTGGTAATGCAAAGTGCCAGGGACGGAGGCTCCAACACAGAGTTCCCTGTGGAATACATATAAAAAGCCATCAGTTGGCTCCAAGCGTTGTTAGAAGGACAGAGATTTTTTTTTTTTATCAGTTATTTATCATGATAAACGCCAAGAGCTGAAATAAACAACATGACAGCTTTGTAATGACAAAGTCCTCGTGTATTTTTAAAGCCCAATTCTTTATTATGGCAACATTTTTATCTGGTGATAGCTGCACCTGCATGACAGCAATGTGTGTTTTATATCTCTAAATAAAACTGAGCAAGAAGGGGTTTTTCAGGTTGTTTGGATTCTTGATCTCTCCTGTCCATCAGAGCAACAACTTTTTAAATGATACTGCCATAAATCACTGTTTTTTGAGAGCACAGTGTTCAAAATCTGTAACTAAGGCTTGGCAAGACCAATCGTAACCTAAAGAAAAGTTTTACCTGCAAGGATTCTAAACACTCCTTGAGCTAATATAGACAATATATACAGAGATCACTCCCAACTCATCTCCCACTCTTGCACAGATGGTGTAGAAAACTGGGGTAAATCTCATTGAGACTAATCTATACAAACATATGCTTAATTAGCATAGTGCATCTTACACAGCGTAAAACAGAAACAGACTGTATTGCAATAACTGATCACAGCATAAATTGGTTTATTTTGATCCTTCCTAGAGAGGTACAAACTATTTTTTTAATTTTTTTTTAATTTTTTTTTTTAACTTGGCAGATTTCACTCTAATGAATTAATTTCAGCTTGCTGCAAAAAAAAAAAAAAAGATTAAAAAAAAAAGCAAACAGAAGAAGGAAATAAGGAGGGTAGAAAAACTAATCACACCAAGGTTTGCATTGATGATGAGTTTTGCTCCTGTGGCTGATCCCGTTGCCTTCAGCTGGTTTATTCAGTGCTCAGATTTAAACATCTACACAAATCCTTGCTGGACCAGGGCCTGACGTTAATTCAGAGACAAAGCTGCTGTCCCCCAGGCCTGCTCACAAATTACACTTGTTTATTTAAGTCAATAAAGATAAACTTGTGTAAATCTCCCGGCAAACGAGGCTGCTTCACTTTAATGATGGCTTATTTGGGGTTAGCATAAATGTGTTTCTAATCAACTTCAGCTGATCCAAAATAAAGGATGGAGGCAGATGAATGGTGAAGCATCTGGAATTGTAGGAAAGGACATAACCCGAGAGAAAATAGAGACGCTGCAACACAAGATGCTTCTAACCCATAAAAACCGGGGAAGCAGAGGAGAAAAAAGCCATTTTCAGTGACTATTGGTGACTGAGAGTGGACATCCCCTATCTACAGGGAAGGGAACGGGTGTGTCCAAATCATAGAATCATCAGGATTGGAAGGGACCTTCAAGATCATCCAGTTCCAACCCCCCTGCCATGGGCAGGGACACCTCCCACTACATCAGTTGCTCACAGCCCCAGCCAGCCTGGCCTTCAAAATGTCCAGGGATGGGGCTTCCAGCGCCTCTCTGGGCAACCTGGGCCAGTGTCTCCCCACCCTCCTGGGCAAGAACTTCTTCCTAACGTCCTCATGGGTCCTCATTGGAGCTCACGTTGAGAACCCCTGTCCCTCCTTGTCTTGGGAGGGAACAACAAAGTACTGATAGACCCAAGGGAGGTCCTTCAAAACCACCTCAGAGGTTCTGCAGGTCACTCCCCTGTGGCCTCCACTGCCAAAATTAAAAAGCATTTCGAGTTCCAGCAATGTAAGTGTGGAGCACATCCAAAGAAGGTCAACAAAGCTGGGGAAGGGTCTAGAGCAGGAGTGTGGTGAGGAGCAGCTGAGGGAGCTGGGGGGGTTGAGCCTGGAGCAAAGGAGGCTCAGGGGAGACCTTCTGGCTCTGCACAACTCCTTGAGAGGAGGTTGGAGCCAGGTGGGGTCGGGCTCTTCTCCCAGGGAACGAGTGATACGACAAGAGGAAATGTCCTCAAGTTGCCCCAGGGGAGGTTTAGGTTGGAGATGAGAAGAAACATCTTGCTGGGCAGGGTTGTGAAGGGCTGTCCCAGGAGAGTGGTGGAGTCCCCATCCCTGGAGGGGTTTCCAAGCCATGGAGATGTGGTGCTGAGGGCCAGGGGTTAGTGGTGCCCTGGCAGGGATGGGTTAAGGGTTGGCCTTGATGATCTTGAAGGTCTTTTCCAAAGAAGATGATTCTGATATTCTATGATTCTAAGATATCACCATTCCTTGGCAGTGGCTGACCACGTCCAAAGTCAGTTGTAAAACTGAGGCTTTGAAGCCAGGAGACTGGTATGAAACTGAGTTCACTGAAAGCTCCCTGCAAGGACCCAAACCTTTGGGATTTTCCTGCAAAAGGATCCAAAACCCAAGTGTTTGCCAAAGTTGTATCTCTCAGCTCACTCTGCTTCTGGTTACTCAGGGCAACTGTGTTTATGTGCAAATAGGCACTAGGAAATAAAGACAATTTAAGGTAGTTACATCATTTAAGGCAGTTAAATCATCAGAATTATACAGTGTAATTATATTATACAGTGTAAATGAGGCGTGTGAGCAGATATACAGATCTTTGTGCTGTGAATTTCCTACAGGAGTTGTCACTTCCAAGGATTATTGACTAACCCCATTCCATCTGATAAATATAATGTGCTTTATAACACAAACACCAACCAGCTTGTACTATGATGGGTAAGAAAGGTGGATTTTTTGCTCTTACCATGTTATCTTAAATACCATTTATTTCTTCAGTCCACATTGACAAGGGTAGAGGACACACAGAGCAGGTTTTGTGTCATCATTTGTCTTTTTTTTTTTGCACTGTGGGGCTGTTTTCCCTTTTTTTTTTTTTTTTTTTATCATTTTGCTCTGAAATCTCCCAACAGCCCAGTCTGAAGTGACAGAGATTTATGTAATATTGGAAACACGCTTCTGCATTTCAGAAGAGGTAGTGAACAGATTTGGGTTTCAACATCTCGGAGAAATTTCACTGCAGAAAAGATAAACAGAAGAGCAGAAATATGAAACTCCTTGTTATGTATTTTGTTGTTACTCCCTGCCTGAAATCACAGTGGATTTTTGAAGCTTGAGGAGAACTTGGCCCTTTGCACATATTTAATCTACCATGTGCCAGTAGAAGTTCCTACTAATTCCAGAGATTTTTATGCCTCATACCATGGTTCTCTTTTCATTTATGAAGAAAAACCTTCAAGGGGAGGTTTAGATTGGACATTAGGAAGAAGTTCTTTACTGCAAGAGTGGTCAGGGACTGGAAGAGGCTGCCCAGGGAGGTGGTGGAGTCACCATCCCTGGAGGGGGTCAGCACATGAGTAGATGTGGTGCTTTGAGACATGGTCTGGGGGTCAGGGAGATATTGGGATGAAGGTTGGACTTGATGATCTTAGAGGTCCTTTCCAACCATTATCATTCTATGATTCTATAATTAATTCTATGATTGATTTTATGATTCTAAGTTAAGGCTCTTCTCTAGTCTCTTTAATGCCTGTTTGGACAGTACACCAGGAGTTTGTCATCCTGAAAATCAACCAAAATGCTCCTTATTATGTGGTGGGAAAAGTAGAGTGAGGTTTCCTCTTTAACCCTTTTCATAGAATCGTGGAATCATCAGGGTTGGAAGGGACCTCAAAGGTCATCTAGTTCCAACCCCCCTGCCATGGGCAGGGACACCTCCCACTACATCAGTTGCTCACAGCCCCATCCAGCCTGGCCTTCCAAATGTCCAGGGATGGGGCTTCCAGCACCTCTCTGGGCAACCTGGGCCAGTGTCTCCCCACCCTCATGGGGAAGAACTTCTTCCTAAGGTCTCATCTGAATCTCCCCCCCTCTAGTTTTGACCCATTCCCCCCAGTCCTACCTCAAAAGTCCCTCCCCAGCTTTCTTGTAGCCCCCTTCAGATCCTGGAAGGCCATGAAAAGGTCCCGTCAGAGATTTTCATGTTGCCACAAGAAGTGACACAGTGAGAAGCTGCTCACACACTTCATGAGGCATAAGGAGAAATGGTTCTAGCTCATACTTAACCCTCCGAGGGAGGCAAAATTTCAATCCTAGAGGAGTTTTTTCATGTTGTTACCTCCACGGGAGAAGTTCTTTTGCAAGTCTTGCAGTCCTGCAATGCTTTCATGTCCCTTTCACAGTGTCCAGACCCAGCTTCTCTCTTTCATAATCTTTTGGAGATTTATGGAGGATGAAATCCACCTTCATGTAAGTTTAGAGAGAAAAAAGATATTTGCAGTAAGCAGGGAATCAGCACTGCAGTCACTGAGGTGAGAGGTGAAGGACCCGAGGAGGTACCTCCTAGTGCTTCAGCAGAAACCTGGGAGCATTTAGCAGTGGTTCTTCATGGATTTATACTCATTTTTTTCAGACATTATCTCCTGTCTTGAACACTTTGGCTCATCTTTTTCTATCGCAACTCTGTTCAAATATCTTCTTTTTTTCTTTTTTTCAGTTTAGCAGATCATTTTGACATGTTGCTAATAATGACCTCAACACAAGAGCTCTCTGCTCCACCTCCAAGTGGGGCTTCACACGTGTCTCCACCTTCACCTAGTGATATCTGATGGAGCCATTTAGAAATCCGAGGTGTCTCTGGAGTTATCTGATACCGGTGTTGTGTGTCTTCTACCTCTTGGTCACAGCCTTTGGGAAGTCAACACGTGTTCTCTGTAGCATGGTGGAACCAGCTGTGATTTCATCAGATTGAGTTTTGCTGCTTGTTTTTACCAAATCTACTATTTCTGCAGTTGCAGGTGTGTGGCTGGAAGCCCTTCTAGAGCAGTGTTGATGGCTTGAAGTTCCATCTTGCCTGGCTTCTTAATGGCAACCTTCCTTCTCAGGTCAGTTCTGGGCTTTGGGATTTGCAGTCCCTCTTGCCACCTCTTCCATTTGCTGCCAATTTGCTTTCCTAAGGAAAGGAGGTTTATGTAGGTGTTGGTTTTGTCCCCCATTATCATTGAAGCATAGAATGGTTTGGGTGGGAAGGGACCTTTAGAGGTCATCCAGTCCAACCCCCCTGCACTGAGCAGGGACATCTGCAACTATCTCAGGTTGCTCAGAGCCCAAACCAACCTCCCCTGCAATGGTGCCAGGGATGGGGCATCAGCCACCTCTCTGGGCAACCTCAACCAGGCTCTCACCACCCTCAGCATCCAAAATTTCTTCCTCCTCTCTAGTCTGAATCTCCCTCTTTTAATTTAAAACCATCACCCCTTGTCCTGTCACAACAGGTTCTGCTAAAATGATGTCCCCACCTTTCTTCTAGCCCCCCTTGGAGTCCTGAGAGACCACCAGAAGGTCTCCCTGAAGCCTTCTCTTCTCCAGGCTGAAGAACCCCAACTCTCCCATCCTGGCCTCCCAGCAGAAGGGTTCCAGCCCCCCCATGGTTGCTGTTGCCCTAGAAGCTGGTGAACATTCTGACTTGTTCCAACAGAGAACTTTCAGAAACAAAAATTCTGTCAAGTTTCATGGCAAACGGTGGCTGCCTTAGGAAAGAAAAACCTTGTGAGTGTTCCAGCCAGGAGAAAGCTCAGTCCTTATCAGCACTGTTTGGGTTTCTTGGCAGTAGAGATACTGGCTAGAGCCATGAACCATCCATGTGCTGGTCCCAGCCTGGGCACCAAGCCAACAAAAGTAGGTTGGGGACATAGAAGGGAGCTTCAGATATCTCAGAAATCAGCCTTGGTGATACAAGAGGGGAGGGGGCTGTGGGTTCATTGCAGTGGAGAGGTGAAGGTAACGCCTGACACCAACCCATAGAGAATCTGATCTTAATTAACTCGCTGTTCATAGCAAAAAAAATAATTATCTCTGGATGCAGCGAAAGCTCCACCACATGAGTGCTGTGCTGGCTGAACAGCCTGTGTCTGTTGTGCCTGGAACACCTCCTTATCTTCCAAAAACATGATGGAAATCTGTTACCAGCTCTGCATCATCTGCAGTGGGTATCTTTTCATTTCACCTCTGTGCTTATTTCATGCTTGAACCTCAAAATTATTGAATTCAGAGGAAAAAAGACAACAGAAAAACTGAATAACTGCTTCAAGCTGGGAAATCCAAGCGCAGATGAGGCAAGAGGGAGATTTCTGTGAGTCTCCATCTGTCATTCCATCAGAAGGGCTAAATGATGGGAGAGGTGTCTCACCTGCCCTGAGAACCCTGTTAAGATGGGATAAGTGCCCAAGATGCTGAATCATAAAGTCTACGTCACCACGAGCAGAAAACATCTCAGTCTGGAAGAGGAGCATGTCTAGAAATCAAGCTGTGTATGTTGGTGAGGTGTCACCTGAGACTAAGAGAAGTGGCCAGGAGTTGTGGTATATGGAAAAGGGAATAAGGAAAAGTGTTGAAAAGGGGAAGCAGGACAACAGAGTGTGTCCCACAGGTATAGAGCAAAGCAGAACAGACCTTTTCACCCAGAGAATCACTCAATGGCTTGGGTGGGAAGGGACATTTAGAGGTCATCCAGTCCAACCCCCCTGCACTAGTGAGCAGGGACATCTGCACCTAGAGCAGGTTGCTCAGAGCCTCCTCCAGCCTCACCTGAAGTGGTGCCAGGGATGGGGCATCAACCACCTCTCTGGGCAACCTCAACCAGGCTCTCACCACCCTCAGCATCCAAAATTTCTTCCTCCTCTCTAGTCTGAATCTCCCTCTTTTAATTTAAAACCATCACCCCTTGTCCTGTCACAACAGACATGCTAAAATATCTGTCCCCACCTTTCTTCTAGTCCCCCTTGAAGTCCTGCAAGGCCCCCAGAAGGTCTCCCTGGAACCTTCTCTTCTCCAGGCTGACCAGTCCCAACTCTCCCAGCCTGGCCTCCCAGCAGAGGCTTCCAGCCCTCCCAGCGTTGCTGGGGCATCCTCTGGACCCACTCCACCACATCCATATCCCTCCTGTGCTAACTCCCACTAAACTCCCATCTGGGGCTTCCCACCCGTGCTTCATGGAGCTTCTGGGCATCACCCGCAGACAAAGCCATGATGGGTGACCCACGTCAGAGTGCCCCTGCCACACAGCTGTGGGCAACAGGCTCCAAATTACGTGTGGTGAGCCTGGGCATTGTCTTGGGCAGGGGAATTGGATTGTATGACACCATTGCCACCCCACAGGTGGTCCAAGCAGTGATGTCTAGTGAAGGTGGCCACTAAAATAAAGACAAAAAAACACAACATGAGGAGAAAACTGCTCTTTGAAGAGCCCATTGTCCAAGGAGCATTTAATCTTTAGCTTTATTGGTGGGGGGGTGTCCTCTTGCCGTCCCTGAGGTGGGGAGCACCGCACTACTTTTTCTCAGCTCCCACCCGCGCCCTACGCGGAAGGTTACATGGGCCGGGGCTCATTACTCCCTCTCTCCCTCCGCCAGTGCGGCTGCGCGCCCGCGGGTCACTCAAACCTCCGCTCCCCTTCCCCGTTCCCGATCAACCGCCCCTGGCGGCCGCGCGGGCCGACGAGTGACAGCCGGCTTGGCCAATCAGCGGCCCCCCCCCCCCCCCGCCCCTCGGGGCCCTCCGCCCCGCCCACCCCGCTCCATCTCCCTTTCGCCTGGCGTCCTTTCCCCGCCGCCCGGCCCTCGATTGGCGGCTCCATCCGCCAATCGGCGGTGTGGGCGGGGCTTCGGCCCCCCGACACCCAATCATCACCCTTTATCCTTAGAGTGACGGGAGACGCAGCCAATGCGCGGTCTCCTCTCCCAGCGGCGGGGGCGGGGCGCG